>JAPPVO010000017.1:74849273-75049273 GCA_030407325.1 Camellia japonica | reverse complement strand
TAGAGCAAAGTTAAAGCAATACAAGGCATTACAAAGCATCTATGCAAAACATACAAGGAGTGCTAAAACCAACACTTATCAATGTCATATTAGGGCATAATAAACATAAAATGCAGCCAAGACATGCTCTTCAAAAATTCAAAACTATGCTCCCTTAAGAGACCAAATTGCCCTTTTCAAGGACATCAAGGAGGGGGTGGCCCTATCCTTCTTAGGACTTTAAGGCATCATCTACACCACTGAAATCCCTCAAGATTTCAGTGGTGAAGAGACCCAAACACCAAAATCCCAGAGCTCAACAAAATAGCACAAAAAAGAGGCCATTCAAAGCCTAAGAGGGGCCAACTTCCCCAAAGCACAAAGTACCCTTATAATAAACTATCAAGAGGGCTAAAAAAAAGAACTTTTATGTGTTGATCACCAAGCACAAAAACAGTCCCTAAACTAGGTAAAAACAAGGTGCAGAAGGGGTAAAAATGACTAGTTTCTTACCCTTTGAGCTTTTCTCAATGGTGACCTTGATGTTCTCCTTAAGCCTCAAACCCAGTCAAGAACACCAAGAATAAGTTCTTAGAAACCTCAACTCCAAGAGGAAGGTGAAACACTAGGTGCTTGTGTGCAATAGTATGAACTAAAGCACCTAGTGTACAAAATGAGCAAGGAAAGAGAGATAGGATTAGATATAGGATTTCTAACCTAAAACCAGATTCTTTCTCTGTATTTCTCTCTAAAAATGTCTAACCCCTCCAACCCTTGAGCCAAGAGAAGAGAGTCTTCTCTTATAGGAATCAAAGCTTACAAGCTAAGTAAACCAAAGGCTCATCCCTCCATACACGTGTATGGAGGGGAAACAAGTGCTACAAAGCTGTCTGAAAATATCTCAAAAAACAGCTGTAAAGTGATCGGCAGGGCAAAATGGTCATCTTGCCAAAAATAGTGCCGACGGCACAAAATAGTGCCGATCGGCACAATACAGTGCGGTGGCAACACCAAACAGCCGGTGGCCTCTAGCCACTGCCGGTGGTGTGTGGGGGATGTCTCACAAGGCATCCTCTGCTTCCAAGGCAAAACACAAGTGTTTTGTGCAAAACCAGACACAAAACGGTCGAGTTCGGAGGTCCTGAGGCAAGGCGCGTAGCCGAGAACTCCGGGAACTCCGAACGAACACGAACATGGATGATCACCGAGTGCTTCCACGGTGACGTCCAAGTCTTGAGGACGGTCAAAAATGGGGTGTCCTACACATATCACCTGGACCTGAAAATGATGTCCATATAGGGTGAGCCACAGCCCAGCAGAGATATTCTAAACCAATTATAAGCAATGACTATAGTAATAGCATTTGATAGATGGTTAACACTTAAAAACCAATTTAAATCACAATACAGTTCCATGACATTCGTGTTCATGATACAATCCATTTTTCCTTTACTTATCAAATCATTTCATAAATATGGCTCAGGACCTGGCCAAACATTTTAATGAGACTACATCTCACCTTAAATCACTTCCTTGGTTCACAATTCAAATGAGTTTACAACTCACAATAAAAACACTTCCATACTTCAAATAATACACATATTCGTTGTATTAATACTTCAATCTGATACACATATTTGCTGTATCAATAGAGTCCATCCCCTATCTCCTCCAAAACAGGTTTGAGAGTCCATCCCTTATCTTCCCTCAAACCATGGAGTACATCCCCTATCTCTTCCCACACATTATACATATTCCAAGTATATAAACAATTATCATATACAAGGACCAATCAATGATGTATCATTCTAACCGTCATATTCAATGATGCATTCAATGCGATTAGTTTCGGTTTTCCCTAATCAACATGCAGTATCTACAACAATCAAGACTATCCTCCACCGATAGCCCAAAGCAATTATTTCTAAACAGAAGATGATTGCACCAACAGATATAATATCATCATTTACATAGGTGAGTGATAGATTAATCCAACTACACCATTCAATCCCATAACTTCCTAATTTCACAATTTCCAATTCAATTTCATATTTCCCAAATTAATTATACCAATTAATTTATCACAATAATTAGGGCATTTTTCCTTACTCAACCATATCAACCCTATGGTCCAATTTCATTGATAACACAACAATAATTCCGTTTCTCAATGTTTTACATACATATGGGTTTTAGTATTTAAAAACCTCTCCTTTATAAATTACACAATAACCCCAACTTTTCCAAAAATTGCCCAACATCACTAACTACTCAAAATGACCAAAATTAAAGACAAAGCTCATAAGAAGGAGTAAAATATCCCTACCTCGAAATGAAGAGACCAAAGGAGAAGATGGTGAAAAACCAAAGTGCTCCAAATCCAAGATTCTTTAGATTAAAAGGAAGCCCTCAACACCCTCTATCTTTCTTACAAAGAACTTAGGGTAGAAACACACTAAAAGGAGATGAAACCCTAAAGAGAAGGTAAGTGTAGAGAGAGGAGCAGCAGAATCTAGGGTTTATACAAAAGAGGAGATGAAAAAGTGAAATGTAATCCCGCTGCTGTCTACTGATATAACACAGGCTCGCTCGAGCGAAGGATTGGTCGCTCGAGCGACCAGACACAAAGAACCCTCGCTCGAGCGAAGAAAGTCTCGCTCGAGCCAACAATTCGAAGCTTCAGGTCTGCAACCCAGAAGCACGCTCGAGCGACAGAATGCTCGCTCGAGCGAAGAAACTCAAAACATACACCTCGCTCGCTCGAGTGAAGGAAATCTCGCTCGAGCCAAGAAATGCAACTCTCAGGTCCAGAACCAGACGTAGACGCATGCTTGAGCGAAGACACCCTGGCTCGAGCCACTAGACACAAAACTCAACTCTTGCTCGAGCGAAGAAACTCTGGCTCAAGCGAAGGATCAAAAACAAAGATCTCGCTCAAGCGACGAAAGTCTCGCTCGAGCGAAGGACCAAAATTCTGGGCAGCAACCATTTGTTCCCAATCACACCAAACTTGTAACAAACCTGCCCAACACATCCTATAACTCAAATACAAAGTATTGAAGGACGGAAACAAGATATATACAACAACCAACATGCACGGAACCAAGTTCGGATTACACTAATCAATGGAGGGAAAACTAGGGTCGCTATACTTACTGTTCAATAAGACTGTACTTACTACTTTATCAGACTTGACTTACCACTCATTTGAATCACACTTACTACTCAATGAGACTTTACTTACTATTTTATCTAACTTGAGTTACCCTTCATTTAAACAACACTTATTACTCAATAAGACTCTACTTACTATTTTATCAGACTTGACTTAATACTCATTTAAACCATACTTACTACTCAAAGAAACTGTACTTACTATTTTATCATAATCACACTTACTACTCAATGAGACTCTACTTACTACTTTATCAAATTTGACTTATTAGCCATTTAAACCACACTTACTAGTCAATGGGACTATACTTATTATTTCATCAGACTTGACTTACTACTCATTTGAATCACACTTACTACTCAATGAGACTCTTCTTACTACTTTATCAGACTTGACGTACCACTCATTTAAGCCACACTTACTGCTCAATGAGACTATACTTACTATTTTATCAAACTTGACTTATCACTCATTTAAACAATACTTATTACTCAATGAGACTCTACATACTACTCTATTAGATTTGACTTATCAATCATTTAAACTAAACTTAAGATTACATTTACTATTTCATCAAACTTGATTTTTTTCCTTACCACTTGAATCTCATAATTTTTCTTTTAACTAGGTAAAATGTTGTTCCAACAAAACATAAAAATTTATAAATTCAAAATATGATAGAAGTTAAAGTAAAAAGAGAGAGACTTACCTAAGGAATTCCAGATCAACAACAATTCTATCTTAAAATCTTCAAAAGTTTTAGAAATGAACATCAAATTTTGTTTATGGAATCCTCAAATGATTTTGAAATTTTCCTATATTTTCTTAATCATATTTCTCATTAATTGCATTTATTGTGGCATATGATAAAGATACTAGATTTCATTTATTGCCATTCACTGCCATTAAGTAGATAAATAAAAAAATCATATTCCATAAAATGTAAAAAATTATAATAAAATTTATAAATTTCATATTTATTTTGTACATTTTTTTTTTTTACATTCTATTTTATAAATTTTATATTTATTTTAGAGGTTAGGTGCATTTTATTAATGTTTGAATGGTAAGTGTAGTTATGTGGAATAGTAAGTACAACCATATCAAGGAGTAAGTGTGTTTAGTTGCTGTAGTAAGTTGGAAATCACTCATTTAAACCATACTTACTATTTTATCAGACTTACTTACCACTCATTTAAATCACACTTATTACTCAATGAGACTCTACTTATTACTTTATCAGACTTGACTTACTACTCATTTAAATAACACTTACTACTCAATGAGACTCTGCTTACTACTTTATCAAACTTGACTCATCACTTAACCAACACTTATTACTCAATTAGACTCTACTTACTACTTTATCAAACTCAACTCATCACTTAAATAATATTTACTACTCAATGGGACTCTACTTACTATTTTAGTAGATTTGATTAATCAATCATTTAAACTAAACTTAAGACTGCACTTACTATTTTATCAAACTTGATTTTTTTTTTACCACTTAAATCTCATAATTTTTCTTTTAACTAGGTGCAATGTTGTTCCAATAGAATATTAAAATTTATAAATTCAAAATATCATGGAAAGTTAAAGTAAAAAAAGAGATAGAGACTAAGGAGTTCCAAATCAACAACAATCTTATCTTCAAATATTCAAAATTTTTAAAAATAAACATAAAATTTTGTTCATGGAATCCTCAAATAAATTTTAAATTTCCTATATTTTGTTAATTATATTTCTTCATTAATTGCATTTATTATTTTCAAGTGTGGTAAATGAAAAGGAAACTAAGTTTCATGTATTGCCATTAAGTAGATAAATAAATAAATAAAAAATCATATTTCATAAAATGAGACTCTATTTACTACTTTATCAATTTGACTTATCAACCATTTAAACCACACTTACTAGTCAATGAGACTGCACTTACTATTTTATCAAACTTGACTTACCACTCATTTAAACCATACCTACTACTCAATACTTGACTTACCACTCATTTAAACCATACTTACTACTCAATAAGATTGTACTTACTACTTTATCAGACTTAACTTACCACTCATTTGAATTACGCTTACTACTCAATGAGACTCTACTTACTACTTTATCAAACTTGACTTATCAGTCATTTAAACAACACCTACTACTTAATAAGACTCTACTTATTATTTTATCAGACTTAACTCATGTAAACCACACTTACTACTCAATGAGACTATACTTACTACTTTATCAAAATCACACTTACTACTCAATGAAACTCTACTTACTACTTTATCAAACTTGACTTATCAGCCATTTAAACCACACTTACTAGTCAATGAGACTGGATTTACTATTTCATCAGACTTGACTTACCACTCATTTGAATCACACTTACTACTCAATGAGACTATCCTTACTACTTTATCAGACTTCACTTACTACTTATTTAAGCCACACTTACTACTCAATGAGAGTATGCTTACTACTTTATCAAACTTAACTTATCACTCATTTAAACAATACTTACTCAATGAGACTCTACTTACTGCTTTATTAGATTTGACTTATCAATCATTTAAACTAAATTTAAGACTACATTTACTATTTCATCAAACTTAATTTTTTTTTCTTACCACTTGAATCTCATAATTTTCTTTTAACTAAATGAAATATTATTCCAACAAAACATAAAAATTTATAAATTCAAAATATAATGGAAGTGAAAGTAAAAAGAGAGAGACTTACCTAAGGAGTTCCAAATCAACAACAATTTTATCTTAAAATCTCCGAAAGTTTTAGAAATGAACATCCTTGACTTATCAATCATTTAAACTAAACTTAAGACTACATTTACTATTTCATCAACTTGATTTTTTTTTTTCCTTACTACTTGAATCTCATAATTTTTCTTTTAATTAGGTGAAATGTTGTTCGAACAAAACATAAAAATTTATAAATTCAAAATATAATGGAAGTGAAAGTAAAAAGAGAGAGACTTACCTAAAAGTTCCAAATCAACAACAATTTTATCTTAAAATCTTCGAATGTGCTAGAAATGAACATCAAATTTTGTTTATAGAATCCTCAAATGATTTATTGCACCTACAAAATTGCGTAGCTAAGTCAATAGAGTGGTTGGAAACTTTTTTTTTTTCTTCTTGTTTATTTTTTTTTTATTTTTATTCTTTACTCCTTCTTTATTTAATATATATATGTATATATATAGAACAAACAACGGGTGGCTTTTCATTTTTTTTATTGTATTTTCTTTATATTATATTATAATATTATAAAATATATCATTTATAATAATATGTATAGAACAGTCAAAATATATAAAAACACTTAAAATCACACAAAATTGTAAAATAGTACTTGTTATCAGACTACTAAAGTATATATTAACAGGCCAAATATGTAACTTTTGGCCTTATCAACTTTCCTCAACTTATAGTTTGCTAGTCCTGAGCAAAACAAAAAGGGTGAATTACACTAATGGTCCCTATAGTTTGTGTGAGACCCCTAACTTTTGTAAACCCTATTAGGTCCCTTACTTTTAAATTATTTCTTTGAAATCGCTCAACTTCTTAATTAATTGCAATTTTACCCTAGGATCAAAATACATGCACCAACTGAAACCCGCAAACCCTAATCGATTTCGGAAACTTGGAAATAATTTCTAATACTCTAATTGACTCCCTAAATATGAAATTACCACTTGAAAACCCTAGGTTTTTTTTGGTCTTTATCACGTTCGTCGGTTGATCGCATTTTTGTTCGAAACAAGAAATTCAAACCGAATTAGATTCTCTAACCCTAACTTAGTTAAATTCTATTCTAAAATAAATGTTCCAATTCATAAATTAAGGCCTTAGCTCTCATATTTTACTTAAATCACAAATTGACCCCAAGTTAGTACCATTGTATATAGGGTAAACTACCAATAGGTCCTACTTTGGAGACTTATTACCCAATAGGTCCTACTTTGGAGACTTATTACCCATTAAGTCATATTGATAAATTTATTAAGTGATAAAGATAAATTTATCAGTCTTTTATTTTTATGAATAAATTTATAGTGATAAATTTATCAGTCTCTTTGTTTTTATGAATAAATTTTTAGTGATAAATTTATCACTCTCTTATTTTTATAGTGTTAAATTTATTAGTTAGGACCTGTAGGTAAATAAGTCTACTTAATAGGACTAATTGGTAAGTACCCCTTGTATATATATATATATATATATATTGTACCTCTTATTCATCAAATCTTTTTGTACACAATATCTATGGAATTTGTACATAAAATTAATAGGAAAATCTCCCCAAATCTTGAGCACATGGCTAGCCATCATACCTCCTAGGCTATAATCATTGTATTTTAGTACAAACAAATCCCTTGAAATGGAGCAATAATGACTTTGGTACCTATAAAGATTTGCTATATATATATGAGTGTACTTCTAACTAGAAGGTATTTAAATTAGACCTAGCTAGATCATAATTAAATACATAAATAAGGTTCCAATTCATGAGTTTAATTCCAAGCCTTCACTTCTTTTATTAATTTCAAGATTTGCCCCAAACTAGTACATGTACTTTTTATACTATAGTACCATCAAATCAATTTATGGATCTATCTATATACATTGGGAATATGTCCATAGTACTCAAAAATTGAATAAAATATTCCCCATTTCTCTTCCCCATAGCCGGCCAACCTAGGAGAATGTGAGGGACCAATTTTCAAGACTTGTAATTATGATATTCTAGAAGCTCTAGTACCTAGTACCCTTAAATCTAGGTTTGTGTTCCCAACACTAGTTCCATTCCAACTAGAGGCCAACTAAATATTGTCTAATCACATGATTAAGTTCCCTAATCACTCCCTATTCTATTAGACTTCAAGTAAATCCAAACTTTTCAATTCAATTCCAACTAGTAGGCCTTTATTTCTTTTTTACACCAAAATTGCTTATAAATACAAACCACCCCCTAGTAGTAATGGCATACACAAACAACACACACTCACATACATTTGGCCTAGAGGAGAGAAAGGAGAGCAAAAGAGAAGTCTTGAGAGGGAGAGGAGAAGAAAGAGGAGAGCAATCTTGTTCAAGCCTAGCAAGTAAGCCACAACACAACTCTCTCTTTTATTTTCTTTTTCAAATACATGTTCTTAAGGGATCTACCCATTGTTTTCAGATGTGTTATTAATGATTTCCTTGTGTTAAAAATGATAAGAGTTGAGCCATGATTCTACCTTGTTGGAAAAAATGGTTTTTTGGGGACTTTAATTTAAAATTGAAGTGTGGTGACTTTAATTAAATATTAAAGTAGGTCCTAACCAATTTTTTGTGTTGGGTCCAAGTGAGCCAAAAACCATTGGGTTTTGAATAAGAAATTGCCAAGAAATTGCTTCATGATGTTAGATTCATGAATAGGATTTTAAAGAGTATTTAAATCTTTTTTCTTTGCTAAAGGGTGTGAATCCTTTGGGCATCCATACTTTTCATTTTTGTGGAAAGGGGCTATGGATGCTTGGTGTTTTAATGACTAGCCTTAAAGGCTGGAGGCTTTTCCTCTCTCCCCTATACATGTATAAATTGAGACCCTCCTGTCAAGTTTCAATATAGAAATTTTTGCTTCCATTTTACAAGTCAGTTTGCAAGATAGTTCCTATTGTGAGAGAGTGCTGCCATTGTTTTGTTCGCTAAGCTAGACAGATAGTGCTTCTGCCGTAGTTGGTTTTGACCGTCGTATCCTGGGAGACAGACGCCGGATTTCCTCAAGCACTCGACCCGTGAGGCGGCGAAATCTGTTTTAAGGAAACTGCTTCCGTGCAGGCTTCGGTTTCGTCTCTTTACCCTTTTATTGTTTTGTGTATTTCTGTTGAAATTTAATTGAAATTATTAGCATATGTTCTTGGTATATAATTTGATTTCTTCATAAATCTATTTATTTAATTTCACAATTTGAACAACAAGCTTAAAACAGATTTTATATATCTTTTCTATGAAATTGATCGAATAGATTTATATAGACTATTAGGTTAGCTTTGTATAATGTTACTAGGAATTGTTGCGGAATTGCTCACTATTTCAATGATTGTAAATCATGCAATGTTATTCTCTAATTGCTTAGTTTAATTAGAATGCTCTATTATAATTTGCATACTTAATTGTATTAGTATGATCTTGTTTTATGCGTATGGTTCATCATTCCCCTACCATGATTTGCATGAATTTTAAGGTTATAAAATATAATTTATGGATGTTGCCATTTTGACATGCTAGTCTCAATTTGTTACATGCTTATTATTTTCTAGGCTAGATTACATAATTTAATGTATTTGGAGTTATAGAGTTTTATGAATTGTGTACATGATTAATCTAAATTATCTAATTGGGTGCATTAATCTGAGTTATTTAATTAGGTGCATTAATCTAAACTATTTAATTGGGTGCATTAATCTGAATGATTTAATTAGGTGCATTAATCTGAATTATTTAATTAGGTGCATTAATCTGAATTATTTAATTGGGTGCATTAATCTGAATTATTTAATTAGGTGCATTAACTTTGAATTTGACTTATCTATTTGGAGTTATTAGTTTAATGTTTATTATGAATTAATTTCATTCATGACTGAGTATTGAACTTTATTTTAAAGTTGTAATTTAATTTTGAAGTTACAAATTGTATTTGTTTTGGTACCTTATATTAGTTGGTTACTTATATAATTAATAGTTGGCTAGATGGTTTCAATTATTTATTATAATTAAATTTTTTAGATTATTTGTTTGTATTTTGTTGTGGTTTGCTACTAACCTTCTTTGTAGGGATACCAATGCGAAAAACAAATATAAAACCAAATAAATAGTATTTGGGATGTAAAAACAAAAATGTTTGGACTACTAACTTTTGTGTTGAATAGGAATACCTAAGCGTGGAAAGGCTTTTGGAGTAAATAGAATCCTTATGGATTGGCTATTTTATTTAAATGTTTGAAGCATGTTTTGCTTGAGATTTAGTTGGTTTGTTTACCAATTTGTAGTAGCAACTTTTATTTGTTTGTTTTGTCAGAAGCATTTTATATGCGTGTAATTGTTATAGCAATTTTTTAAATTGTTTGTAAGTTTGGAACTTGGTTTGGTTTTCTGTGATAGAAACCAAAGTTTTAGCTTTGGCTAAAGAGTAGTTCTTATTTGTTCAGAAATGACAACTAAGACGGATTTGGTTTCAAACTTTTAGAGTTTGAGGAAGTCTTTGGGTTTAATCATTTTATTCCCAAAGTGTTGGAAAACCAAGTTTGGAGAAAGTCTTTGGTTATAATCTGATTATGTCCAAAGTGTTTTGGTTTTGAGAAAGGAAACCAAATTTTAGCATTAGCTAAAATATTTCTGATTTTATTCAGAAATAATAGGCGTAGTTCCGGGAGTACCGGTTAATTTTTATGAGTGGTGTAATTCTGGTAGCAAATTTTATTTGCTTAGGAATCGGTTTGTTATAACCTGGTTTATCCCCTGGAAATCTTAATTTTTAAATTGTTTCCTATGGACTAGGAGTCAACATGCTCTTGAATGTTTTGTCAAAAGGTTAACTGGGTTTTAAGTGGGACCGATGTGACCCCTCCAGTCTTCCTGGGAACATTCCTGACCATGTTGGATTTTAGGTTAAATGGTGAGACTAGTTTTGAATTAAATTTCCATCTGAGGGATTTTCTAAGGGTTAAGTTTAATTTCTGGAATCACAGAAGTGAAATTTAGTTGTGATGTTTCAGAAATGGCTTCAAAAGGTGACAAACAGAAATGTTGTTCCACTTGACAACCTTAGCCTCACGAGATTCTTAAAGGAAGATCTTAAGAGATCAAGTATGATTAAAGGAAATCATAAGATTGCATTAAAATATCTCTGAATTGATCAGATGGTATCCTTGTATTATTTATAGCATTTATGATTGCTATGTGACTTTGCTTGAGAGCAAAGATGAGGCAACCTGTTATAGTGGGTGAATATTTTTTGGATTTTTAAATTCCAAATATATTCTTAAATTGGTGGCTCCTAGTGAGTTCAAGATCACTGATCATAGAGATAGAAAACTGGTGGTTCCTAGGAGGTGTTAGACCACTGGCTACACAGTTAAGACATTGTGGTTCCTAGTAGTGAACAGATTACTGATCACATGGCAAGACATTATGGTTCCTAGTAGTGGAGAGGCTACTGGTCATATGTCAAGACATGATGATTCCTAGTAATGAAAGAGTCTATTGATCCTTTGTCAGGACGTTGTGATTCCTAGTAGTAAAGTGACTACTGATCACAGGTTAAGACATTGTGATTCCTAGTAGTAGAAAGTCTACTGACCACATACTGAGAAATTAGTGATTCCTAGTGATAAGACTACTGGCCATGTTATGAAGTTCCGAATAGTAGACAATTGAACACTGGATTTGTGTTTCCTAATAGTAAGACTATTGGCTTTAGAGTGATAGGTTGGACCAATATATTTGGGTGCCTAATTCGGTTGATGACATTCTGGGAATGTTTTTACTGTGATATGATTTTGAGAGTTTCATAATCATTGTGACACAAGGATTTGTTCAAAAAACTTTGTATAAATTCTACAAAGAAAACTTCATTATCTGACTCCAAAATTGAGGAGGATAATAGAAAGAAAGGAGGGAGCACCTCCTTAGTAAATGCCAATGTCATTGAGCATGGCAAATCTTCTCGGGTAAGGAAGAAGCCCCCTGTGAACAAGGGCTCTAAGCTGGGGCCAAGGGGTGGTGTTGCAAAGAAGCTGGCATACAAGCCGCGGGAACCTGGTTATCGGTTCTTTGGGAAGTGCTACAACTGTGGTAGCGAGGGGTTTTAGTTTTACTAAGGCTACACGCCACATCTGTTTCGAGAAGGAGTTGTTTACAACTTTCGAACCGGTTACAAATGGTAAGAAGTTGTTTATGGGAAACTCTTCTACCTCATTTATTGAGGGAAAGGTGGTCCTGAAGTTAACCTCAGGAAAAGAGCTAACCTTGAACGAAGTCCTGTATGTTTTGGACATTTGTTAGAATCTTGTCTCAAGGTCTCTTCTCAGTAAACATGTTTTCGCATGGTTTTTGAGTCCGACAAGGTCGTTCTGACGAAACACAAGTGTGAAACTTGTGTTGAAGCGAAGTGGACAAGATCCCGTATGAGTTATGGAAAGGCGTTAAGCCTTCTTATAAATTCTTACAAATGTGGGGGTGTCTTGCTATTATGGCGATTCCTACACCCTAACGGGTTAGGATAGGCCTGAAATTCGTGGATTATATATTCATTGGTTATGCACATAATAGTAGTGCATATCGGTTTCTTGTACATAAGTCTGATACTTCAGACATTCACAAGAATACCATCATGGAGTCAAGGAATGCATGTTTTTGAAGACATTTTTCCTTGCCGAACCTAAGAAGGGTTCTAAGGTTTTGGAGCAATTTGATGAGCTTGCTAGTGATGATGATGATTTTGATGATTAAGTTGAGAATCAGGTGATGATCAGCCTAGAAGGAGTAAAAGGGCTAGGATGTCCAAGTCTTTTGATCCAGACTTCTTGACTTATATGGTTGAGAACGAACCTCAAACTTTCCACAAAGCTGTGACTTCTCTTGAGAGTCCTTTATGGAAAGAAGCAATCAAAAGTGAGATTGACTCCATCTTACAGAACCACACCTGGGAGTTGGTAGATTTACCTCCAGGTTGCAAGCCTTTAGGCTGCAAATGGATTTTTAAACAAAAGATGAAGGCCGATGGGTCAATTCACAAGTATAAGGCGAGGCTCGTTATCAAAGGGTACAGGCAACGAGAAGGCCTGGATTACTTTGATACGTACTCACCTGTAACTAGGATAACATCCATTCGCATAGTGATTGCGATAGCAGCTTTGCGCAATCTTGAGATACACCAGATAGATGTAAAGACAGCTTTCTTAAATGGGGATTTGAATGAAGAAATCTACATGGAGCAACCTGAAGGGTTTTCAGCTCCAGGACAAAGCAAGAAAGTCTGTAAACTTGTCAAATCTCTGTATGGTTTAAAGCAAGCGCCTAAACAATGGCATGAGAAGTTTGACAATGTAATGTTGTCAAATGGGTTTCGAATCAACGAATGTGACAAGTGTATTTATGTGAAAGACACTGACAGTGGTTATGTCATTTTGTGTCTATATGTTGATGATATGCTCATTATAGGTAGCAACAATGAAATGATCAAAACTACCAAGAAGTTGTTAAACTCTAAATTTGACATGAAGGATATGGGCATTGCAGATGTTATTATGGGAATTAAGATTACCAGAATCTCTGACAGAATTATACTTTCTCAGTCTCATTATGTTGATAAGATAATTGAGAAGTTTAGTGGATCAGATACGAGTGTGTCATCGACACCTGTAGACTTAAGTCTACACTTTACCAAGAATAATAAAGAGAGTGTCTCTCAGTTAGAATATATTCTCGGGTAATTGGAAGTTTAATGTATCTGATGAGTTGTACTAGGCCAGATATAGCTTACTCGGTTAGCAGGCTTAGTAGATACACAAGTAATCCTGATGCTTCTCATTGGAAGGGCATTGTGCGGGTGTTAAGGTATTTACGCTACACTCGGGATTATGGGCTGCATTATACTCGATATCCAGTGGTGCTTGAAGGATATAGTGACGCGAATTGGATATCAGATATAAAGGACTCAAAGTCCACTAGTGGATATGTGTTCACTCTTGGGGGGGCAGCCGTGTCTTGGAATCTTCCAAGCAAACGTGTATATCTAGATCAATGATGGAATCAGAGTTTATTGCTTTGGATAAAGCAACGGAAGAAGCAGAATGGCTTCGCCATTTCATTGAAGATATTCCACGTTGGTCTAAAACCCGTGTGCCAGCTATTTTGTATTCATTGTGATTGTAATCTGCAATTGGTAGGGCACGGAGTAATATGTATAATGGAAAGTCTAGACATATCCGTCGTAGACATAATTCCATATGACAACTACTCTCGAATGGAGTTGTCTCTTTAACCTATGTAAAGTCTAAGGACAACATTGCGGATCCGCTAACCAAGGGTTAAGTCAAGTGTTAGTCGAAACGTCGTCAAAAGAATGGGGTTAAGGCCTTTGGAAGTTACCGGAATGGAAACCCAACTAGTTGACTGGAGATCCCAAGATCCAGGTTCAATGGGACAACCTAATTGCGTGTAACGGTGGTATGTCACTGAGGAGGTTAAACCTCCAGCCATTCTTCTATCAGTGATACCTGCAAGTGTAGAGATAAGCTGAGCTTTTAATGACTCTTATGTGTTAAGCTGTGAGCTGAGTTTGCAGGATACTTTAAGTAGAGTCACCTATGTGAGTTTGAAGTGGGGCCGCTTCTAGAAGAATTGGGCAGGCCAGATTCTTTGAAACCACTCGCTGAACCAGGCTAGTGTCCAGGGCCACACAGGGCACACCAGTGAGAACAATAATGGTGGTAGGAGTAATTCCCGTGTGAGATCTATTGTCTCAGTTTACATAAACGGTAGAGCAGTTCAAGATGTCTTATTCACTGATCTGCCAGTAAACTCGATAGGTTTTCACTGGGAGAGGTTCAAGCCAAAAGCTACCTTCTCTGATGTCAGGGTTAGTCCGTTGTAACTCTCTCTTCAGAGTCTTATTGTTGAACGATGTCCTGTTTGTTGAGTCTTTCGGTCAATTTTATTCATGTGGGGGAATTGTTGGAAAAATGGTTTTTGGGGACTTTAATTTAAAATTAAAGTGTGGTGACTTTAATTAAATATTAAAGTGGGTCCTAACCAATTTTTTGTTGTTGGGTCCAAGTGAGCCAAAAACCATTGGGTTTTGAATAAGAAATTGCCAAGAAATTGATTCATGATGTTAGATTCATGAATAGGATTTTAAAGAGTATTTAAATCTTTTTCTTGGCTAAAGGGTGTGAATCCTTTGGGTATTGTAACCACGCCCCGCGAGGGACCGCGCTACAGCTCGGACTCTTCCGTTTTTGGTTTGGATGGTGCGGTTCTCAATCTGAACCAAAGAGTCCACCTTGGCAAATCGTTTTGAAGAAAAACAGTTTTTTGAAAAGTAGTGCCAAACATGGACTGCTTTGCCAGATTACAGAGTCGCCACCTAAATATTTTTTAAAAGGGAGAATTTAGGAAACCCTGACTCGGTGCCGAAGGCTACGTGTCCGTCATCACCAAAGTGAACTTGGCTCGGGAGCTTGGGTACGATCGGGGAGGTCAGCTATGAGCACCCCCTTTCGCCCGGTCCGAAGACCGGCCTCTACTAACCATGATATCCTTTTTTGAAAACGTTATGAATCTTATTCCAGTTATTAGCCTAGAATTACTATGTTGTGCGCACAGCAAACAAGTATAGACTAGATCGCCTAATTTGGAAATAAGCATTGCATATCCGTCTTGTTTGGAAAACAGTTTGAAATTGCTACTCGCAGTAGGCTAAAACACGGATTTCAATGAGTATTCCCAACTCAAGTAATCCAACCTCCACCCACAGGCATTCAAGCAGTTATCACATAAGGCACTTAGCCGCATGGCAGGCATACTGTCATGTTACATCCACACGCATGCGACATGCTAAAGCATAAAACTTACATCTACTCCGTGCCAAAACAAGAAACCAGTTAGCAAAACATGCATGACCTAGTTTATGTTAAGTGACTAATGCATCGCAATACGGAATGTAATCTAGACAGGCTCGGCTATCCTAAGCATGGCACATGAAATGCAACAACTATCACGTATTCAATTTGGAATTGAAAGTACGATGCAGTTTGTATGATGTACCGAGCCCGATGTATGTAAACAAATACATGAATGCACGCATGCATTGCATAAGGTATGCTAATTTAGATGTGCCCTAATCTACATCATAAGCAGGTAAATAAAGGGAAGAAAGAAATGGGGATTGGAAGACATACACCCACTCACACACACTTATTACAAATTATGCCCTCGCTCGGAGGGACCGAATAATAATACAAATTAATTAACTACGCAAGCTAATTAAATATTACAAATTAATTAAATTAACAAATTAATTAATCTAAGAAAAACAGTAAACGCCTCGGGAGGAGAACCGGATGCAACACGCGCTCGGTACCGGCTCGGAACCACACTGCCATGCACGGATTGCCTCTGTTTCCTCTACTCTCCTCCTCAGAAAATTGCCAAAGTCCCAGGAGTGCCTCTCAGGGCACTGGGATCACCACCGGCTGGGGTAGGACACCACCGGCTGAAGGAGGAGCACCGCACAAAAAGAAGCCATCGGCTGTTTGTTTACTGCCGGTCGGCACTAAATAGTGCCGGCCGGCACTGAATGCCTGCAGAACCTGCAACTCACAGCAGCAGAGGGGAAATCTATGCATGACAATATAATTCAAGCCATTTATGCACCAAACACACCCTTTATCATGTTTTTGACTCAAAGGAGGATGTGCCTCGATTCTCGGACCACCAATCACGCATTTCCATGCATGATGGCCCAAAGAACTGAGAATGCAACTTTGATTTCAAATGTATGCAAACCAAACAAACCAAAGTCCCAATCCCCATCACCAACTCAAGGGACAAGGAATGCATGTGATACAATGCAACCTAGTCATGTTATCTATCATGCAACATGGGTAATGCAATGCATTCATGCAAGCATACAAGCAAGCATGCAAGGTAAGCATGCAAACCAAATAAAAGGTGGACTTAAATATGAATTGGGCAGCCCCTAATAGGCCCAAAATCAGTGGCCAAAGTGCCCAAAAATGAAGGCTAAAATACACACACACATGCATGCAATTATGATCCAACACTTAGACACAAACATGGCAACTCTCAAGCACACTTGAAATGAGTTAAACATGGACAATTAGCATGCATATAAAGCTCTGAAAATCATGCAAAACATGATGCCAAATCATGCAACAAAGCAAGCTAAACATGCAACAAATGGCCCAAGTCTTCAAAGCAAGTCTATGAAGCATTAAACCACACCTATGCAAGGCAATTATGGCATGCATTAATCAACCCAAAACAGATTTTTAGCATGTCAAATTAGGCCCAAAGGACCACTTAGATGGCATCTAAGAGGCTTGAAATCAAAGGCATGCATTAAGGCCAAAACATGGAGCATTCAACACATGCTTTTAAAGCATTAAAGAGGCCACTAAGGCAAGCATACAAGCACACCAAAGGGACTGAAATAGCATGCTAGGTGGTTCCAAAATACCAAAATGAGGTAAGTAATACATGCTACACATGCATACTCAAAGGCTAGCAACCCTAAAATGCAAAGGGCCCATATAATGCATGCCAGATCAACCCAAATGACTATGACAGAGCTAAAACATGGCAAAATAAGCACAAAACATTCACAAATCTAAGCCTAAAGCATGCTCAAATTAGGACTAACAACCTAAGCATGTTAAGGGACCAAAAGGCATTACAAAGCAACTATGCAAAACATGCAAGGAGTGCTAAAACCAACTTAGAAACATGTTATATCATGGCAATATAAGCATGAAAAACAAACCAACATGCTCAACACACACTTAAGCACAAGCTCCCTCAAGAAGCCAAATCTTGCCCTTTTCAAGGACATCAAGGAGAGGGGGTGGTCCTCTCCTTCTTGAGACTCTAAGGCATCATCTTCACCACTGAAATCCCTCAAGATTTCAGTGGTGAGAGATCCTAATACCAAAGTCTCGGATCTCTCACAAAATGGCACAAAAAAGGCCCTTTTCAAGGCCTAAGGGTGGTCAAACTTGCTCAAACCACAAAACACTCTTAATAAACAATAAAGAGGCTTAAAAAACAGAACTTTTATGTGTTAATCACTAAGCACAAAAACAGTTCTAAACTAGGTAAAAACAAGGTGCAAAAATGGGATAAAAAGAGAGTTAGTGTCTTACCCTTGGAGCCTCTTCAACAAAGATGATGTGTTGGCTTCCTTGAGCACCAAACCAGCTTCAAAGCTCCAAAACAACCTCTGGACCCTCAAGAACTCAAGGAAGGTGAAACACTAGTGTTGGTCAACAAAAGTATGACACAAACACCTAGTGTACAAAACAAGAGGAAGAAGAGAGATAGAAGTGTATCTATCTTAACCCTAAAAACCAGAGCTTGGTCTGTCTAAAATTCTAAAATTTTGTAACCCTAAGCCAAGAAGAGGAGTGGTCCTCTTATAGGCAAGCAAAGCTTGCAAAGCTTACAAGCTAAGCTAACTAAGAGGGTCATCCCTCTATACACGTGTATGGAGGGGAACCAAACTATACAGCTGTCTGAAAATATCTCAAAAAGCAACTGCACAGTGTCCGGCCGGCAAAGAGTGTCATTTTGACAAAACTTAGTGCCGTCGGCACAAAAGAGTGCCGGTCGGCACAATAAAGTGCCGATGGCAACACCAACCAGCCGGTGGCCTCTAGCCACAGCCGGTGGTATGTGGGGATGCCTCACAAAGCATTTCCCTACCCTTCCAAGGCAAAACACAAGTGTTTGGTGCAAACCAACACAAGACGGTCGAGTTCGGAAGTCCTGAGGCAAGGCGCGCGAGCCGAGAACTCCGGGAACTCCAAACGAACACAAACATGGATAATCACCGAGTGTTCCAGCGGTGACGTCCAGGTCTTGAGGACGGTCAAAAATGGTGGTCTACAGGTATCCATACTTTTCATTTTTTGTGGAAGGGCTATGGATGCTGGTGTTTAATGACTAGCCTTAAAGGCTGGAGGCTTTTTCCTCTCTCCCCTATACATGTATAAATTGAGCCCCTCCTGTCAAGTTTCAATATAGAAATTTTTGCTTCCATTTTACAAGTCAGTTTGCAAGATAGTTCCTATTGTGAGAGAGTGCTGCCATTGTTTTGTTCGCTAAGCTAGACAGATAGTGCTTCTGCCGTAGCTGGTTTTGACCGTCGTATCCTGGGAGACAGATGCCGGATTTCCTCAGCACTCGACCCGTGAGGCGGCGAAATCTGTTTTAAGGAAACTGCTTCCGTGCAGGCTTCGGTTTCGTCTCTTTACCCTTTTATTGTTTTGTGTATTTCTGTTGAAATTTAATTGTAATTATTAGCATATGTTCTTGGTATATAATTTGATTTCTTCATAAATCTATTTATTTAATTTCACAATTTGAACAACATACCTCTCTTGTAGTTCCCCTCATTTCGGTACAAAACTATCTTTTTCATACCAATCTCTCAAACTTTCCAAAGGCACACCTTCAAGCTGATTTTCTGAGTTTAATATATATTATTTAACATGTTTTCATCACAAAAGAAATGAAAAATTTCCCTTAGTGGATCCCTTTCTCACAAATCTTCTTGTTTTGGGCATTGTGCCTTAAAAATCTATTTTCACATCCAACTTTCAAAATTTCTAGAAAAATGTAGAAAATTATTCTGGACCTCCATTTTATGTCAAAATCTTCCTAAAGGAGTTAGCTTTCAACTAAAATTGGTTTCATTGAAAAATAGTGAGTGGTTTGTAAGAAAATAAAATTTTCGTAACGGTCGGCGAATCTGGACAGCGGTGGAGTGTTTCTTAAATAACTAAAAATCTAGAAAAGGTATCACATTTCTGAAACATGTTCTGAAAACTAGATTAAATTCTCTACGAACCATAGGGAGGCCGAGTTCGGTAAAAATCTAAAATAGCCCTTTTGATTTTAATCTTTCAATGGTATTGAATATGGAAATCTTGTTGTGCATGGGTGTTTTATGCTCTTGTGTTCATGAATATGCTTAGTAGTTTATGATCACGTCTTGGTATGGTATTTCATGTGTTATGGTTATGTTCCTTATCTTCTTCATTTTAATGATGCTCATGCTTATGTGGATATTACTATCTTGTTGAGTTTGTTCTAACTTGACTTAAAACATTGATCCAAACGGAAAACTTAATTGGGATGGTATTGGGTTTTCGATCACTTGAATAATAAAGAGATGATAATATGTTATGTATGGATTGATGGGATGTGCTCCCTAATTGAAGTTTAAGTCTTGCGAAAGCAGTTGTCGCGTAAACCCTGGAATGGAACGGACGTATTCGGACTCTTTGCGATGGTTTGATTGGTGAGATAAGGTTGGGTCCGGATGGGACATTCAGGAAGATAAAACTTTTTTGGAAGGATAAGGTTGGATTCAGGAGATAAAACCTTTTTCTTTTCGCTGTCCCTTTTGAGGCCCTGCGGTTGGCGCTATGCGTTATATAACCGTTGGTAGGCATCCAAGGTTAGTTCTGCAACAAAGCAGCAAAATGGGGAGTTCCGAATAGTCCGATGTCCAATTCTTGTGGTTAGGAGGATGAAATCTCTTTGGGGGATTTCTAGAATACTAACCGCTAACATTATAATCTTTATTATCTATTTGAATGACATGTTCCTTTCCTTTATTATTGAAATTGCTGTTATTGACTTGAATTTCATGCTTCACTACTTGCTTGCTATAAATGTGATGGTGTATTGGATTGGGAAAAGGGACGGGGTGTGTGTGCGTTTACTGGGCATTCAAAGCTCACGGCGTTTCATGCCAGGTATTGAAGACTATTAGGCTGATCGAAGGCAAAGTTGAAGTATTTGAGGACGTATGGCTATCCTATGAGAGTTAGGAACTAGTTATGTTAAACGTGTTTTGAGATTGTGAGTGATAAATCCCATGTTGTATTTAAGACATGATTTGTAATTTGTATATATATAACATTTGTAACCTATCCTTATACTCCGTCAACTCATGTAGGCCTTGTGTTAATACCTTGTAAAGATCTGCCAAAAAGGTAGCTTTGCTATTTAAGGTGGTTGGACTTAGAAGGGAGGCTATTTTGACTCCTCCAACCTTCCTGGGATTTTGCTTGGTTATTAGCCAAAGGACTCATTAGTGACATTTCCTACTCTTGTAACCTTAGATAAACCCTGTATTCAATGGTTAATATATTATCTGATGTTCCTGATTTTTTGGGGCGTCACAGTTTGGGGCTTGTGTCATTTTGGTCCTTGATTTTTCAATTGTGACATATTTGATTCTGAATTTTGAATCTTGTTCCAAATAAGGACAATTGTAGATATTATTGAAATTTTCAAGGGCAAAATCGTTAATTTGACAAAATATAAATTAATTTGACAAAAATAAATGTCAAAAAATTATTTTGAATTTTTAAAAATTATTTCTAACTACTAAAAATAAAATTATATAAAATTGATAAATCTTTTAGACATTTTTTTTACCAAATAAATTTTTATTTTGTATTTGGATGATGATAATGTAAAATTAATTTTTAAAAATTAATCATGTAATTTTTATTAATTTTTATCAATTTTACATAATTTTATTTTTGGTGGGTAGAAATAATTTTTAAAAAAATTTAAAATATTTTTTTGACATTTATTTTTGTCAAATTAGTTTATATTTTATCAAATTGACGATTTTGCCCTTGAAATTAAGCACTAGTATGTTCAATTGTCCTTATTTGGAACAACATTCAAAATTCATGGTCGAATGTATCACAATTGAAAAGTCAGGGACTAAAGTGACACAAGCCCCAAACTATAGGGACTATTAGTGTAATTTGCCCAAACAAAAATTACAAATAACACAGATAATAATAAAATTTACTTTCGCAGGTTTCTCGATTACATTTAGCATATGCAACAAGCCTTTAAACCCCTAGGTTACCCCTAGTGGAAGAGTTATAGTTTCGTAAGGGTTTGCAGCAAATATACCCACAAAATTTTAAAAACTATCCTTACAATTTTTCTTTCATTCTCATACAGGCAATTCAAGTGCAAGGTCTTGAATTCCATCATCTTAATAGAAAAATCAATCATAGTTTAAAGTACTAACAAGAGTAAAGATATCTCAAAATATTCAAAATCTGGAGTGTGAGAATAAGTTTAGCTAGCATAAATACAATTTCAATCTCAAAGTGGAACATAACTCAAATTTCTTTTAGAAATATGCTTCAACTCCAAATCTCACCAGATAGTGCACTCACTACAAGAAATTGCACTTTTGACGACTAAATTTTTAGTCGACAAAAGTACGATTCTAGTCATCGAAAAATTTTCCCGACTAAATATTTTGGTTGCCAGATTTGTCGCGGGAAGATTGTCGGGGAAGGTATTGGCTACTAAAAAATCTTTAGTTGCTAAAAGTCCGATAAATGGCGAAGTTTTTAGTCTCCAAAAGTCAATGTATTGGCGACAAAAATAATATTTAGTCGCTGATTAGGCTAAATTGGCGACTAATCTGTTATTCACCAAAAGCTTTCAATTTAATTTAACATCACATTTTCAACTACTAAAATTTTTGTCGCCAAAATTTGAGGTATCTAGGGCGACCAAAGTTTTAGTCGCGAATTTTCTTTTTTGGTTCATCTAACTTTTTTTAGCTACTAAATGTTTAGTTGCCGAAAGTCCAATTTGTTGTTTAGCTACTAAATAGTTTAGTTGCCTAAAGTCTAATTTTTTTTATTTAGCTACTAAAATTTTAGTCGCCTATCATATTATTTTTATGTTTTGGCGACTAAATATTTAGTCACCAAAAATATTTTTCCTTTTTTTTTTTTTTTATAATACTAAATCATCAGTCGCCTAAAGTCTTTTTTAAATAGCTACTAAATATTTAGTCACCAAAAGATTTGTTTTCGTTTAATTCTTTTTTTACTACTAACTATTTAGTCGCTAAAAATATTTAACATCATTTTTTACTACCAATTGTTTAGTCGTCAAAAACATCATTTTATGTTTTTTTATCATTTATTTTAATTAATTTGTCCACAACCTGTATGTATCCTATGCAACCTGTAACAGATATACAAACAAAACAATACATATATATTATCACCCATTCCACAATTTGCATTTATTTCACTTACAACCATCCAAACAAGAGAACAACTTTTAATGTCAACATTGCATACAAACCAAGTATATTCCAACTTAAAATAATAATTTCATGCAAAACAAATAAGAGGCAAGAAGTTATTCAGTACAAGTTTAGCCAGCTTGCATGTAAAGAAAAAATTTGCATGTATGAAGTTTGACAATATGCAGCATGATCACATATGCCACAACCTAATCAAGTAGTTTGAGGATCGGTCCCCTTTTTAACCACAGCATGACATAGACAGTATTTAGGAGGCCAATCATACTCTCAGTCTATTACCCATTTTGAGTAAGTTCGACCTACAAAGGGACAAAACAAATATAGCATAAGCCTCAAAGTACCCTCAGAGACACATAAATACAAATACAGAGACATCTTATCAAGCCAAAAAAAAAAAAATACAGATACAAATACATATTTCCTACTCCTATAAGAAAGCAAACTAGCCCCATACATATAACATAAGCAGCTACAAGAAGATGCTACAATTAAACCAAACCAAGCCTTAAGTCTCATCAAATGGGGTAGGCCGCAAGAAGATGCTACAATTATCATAGAAAAATTGGTAGTACAACAACACTATAATAAAGGCATGGTAGTGGAAGTAAAATCAATAGTCGCACAAGCACCTAGACTGAATTTAATGACATTATCACAGCCCACGAGGGACATTTGAATGAAGAAAAAGATAATAAAGCATTAAAGCAACTCAACAGATTAACAATGCTTCGTATTCCAAACTGTCTTTATCTTAGATTAATCCCAAACAAGTATCACCAAGAGAGTACATAATAAAATGTAGAGTAGGGACAACATAAAATCAACTCTAAATGAACGTCTATATTTTATGAACTTTTGTGCTTAAAAGAAGGCTTTCAAAGTTTTGTTTGAATGATTGCTTTGGTCTGGTGTGTGCAAAGGAAGTGAAGCTAGATTCTATAGGTTATATTCATCTTTTAATACTGTTATCCTAGTAACTCTATGCTCTAATTCAACAGGGAGGTGACAAGCCTTGCCATAGACCAGTCGATAAGGAGACATTCCTATGGGAGTTTTAAATGCAGTACGATAAGCCCACAATGTGTCGTTCAATCTTAAAGACCAATCTTTTCTATTAGGATTTACTGTTTTTTCTAATATTTGTTTGATCTCCCGATTTGAAATTTCTACTTGTCCACTAGTCTGTGGATGATAGGTTGTTCCAACTTTATGAGTTATGCAATATTTCTTCATTAAATGTTCAAAAATCCTATTGCAAAAATGTTTCCCACCATCGCTAATAAATGGCATGAGGCGTACCAAAACGTGCAAAAATATTATTCCGTAGGAATCAAACTACAACTCGATGATCATTAGTTTTACATGCAATGGCTTCCACCCACTTAGACATGTAATCAACTGCAACAAGGATGTACAAATTACCAAAAGAGTTAGAAAAAGGTCCCATAAAATCAATGCCCCACACATCAAATATTTGGACTATTAAAATCAGGTTGAGTGGCATCATGTTTCTTTGAGAGACTTCCTAATTGTTGGCATCGCTTACAGGCTAAGCAATATGTAAATGAATCATGAAAAATAGAAGGCCAATAAAATCCACATTGCAAAATCTTGGCAACTATCTTTTTAGCACTAAAATGGCCTTTACACGCGTGATCATGACAAAAAGATATTACACTTTGTTGATGATTTTCAGGAATACATCGCCAAATAATTTGGTCAGGACAATATTTGAATAAGTATGGATCATCCCAGAAAAATGCTTGGTTGCAGCTAAATTTTTTGACTTATCTTGTTTAGTCCAATGCATTGGCATTTGGCTAGTAACAAGGTAATTCACAATGTCCGCCAACCAAGGTGAAAATAATTGGGTCACATGGATTAATTGCTCATCAGGGAACCTTTCAATAATGGGATTAGAGTCTATTGAAAAATCAACAACTAGTCGCGATAAGTGATAAGATACAACATTCTTGGATCCCTTTTTATCTCGAATTTCAATGGCAAATTCTTGTAAGAGTAATATCCAACGAATAAGGTGAGATTTGGCATCTTTCTTGGTCATTAAGTATTTTAACGCCGCATGGTCTGAGTAGACTATGACCTTAGAGCCTAGTATATAAGAGCGAAATTTTTCTAGGGCGAATACGGCAGCCAACAACTCTTTTTTTGTAGTGAAATAGTTAAGTTGCGCATCATTTAGTGTCTTACTGGCATAATATATTACATGAGGGACTTTATCAATTCGTTGCCCTAAAATAGCACCAATTGCATAGTCAGACGCATCACACATAATTTCAAAAGGTTGACTCCAATTAGGTGGTTGAATTATAGGTGCAGAAGTTAGCTTAGATTTCAATTTTTCAAAAGCCTGAAGGCACTTGTCATCAAATACAAATGGTGCATCTTTAACCAACAAGCTACACAAAGGACGAGAAATCTTGCTAAAATCCTTGATGAATCGTCTATAAAATCCTGCATGCCCTAAGAAACTTCTAATTTCTTTTACACTTTTAGAAGGTGAAAGGTTGGAAATTAAGTCAGTTTTAGCTTTGTCAAGCTCAATACCCTTATCTGAAACTACATGTCCAATAACAATTCCTCTTTTTACCATAAAGTGACATTTTTCCTGGTTAAGTACAAGATTCTTTTCTTTACATCGGGGTAGTACTAACATAAGATGCTACAAACATTCATTGAAAGAATTCCCAAATACTGAAAAATCATCCATGAAAACTTCTAGAAAACGCTCAACCATATTAGAGAAAACACTAATCATGCATCGCGGGAAAGTGGCTCGAGTATTGCACAACCTAAAAGGCATGCGACGATAGGTGAAGGTACCATAAGGGCAAGTGAACGTAGTTTTCTCTAGGTCTTCTGGAGCAATAAGAATTTGGTTATAACCAGAGTATCCGTCAAGAAAACAATAGTTTGCATGACCTGCTAACCTTTCCAACATTTGGTCTATGAATAGAAGGGGAAAATGATCTTTTCGTGTCATTGAATTTAGCTTTCGGTAGTCAATACAGACACGCCACCCCGTTTGCACATGAGTTGGAACCAATTCATTGTTCTCATTTTTTACTATTGTAACACCAGATTTCTTGGGTACCACTTGAACAGGACTTACCCCGGTACTATCAGAAATTGGATAAATTATACTTGCATCTAAAAGTTTAAGAATCTCAGCCCTAACTACTTTTTGCATGTGAGGATTTAGGTGTCTTTGTGGCTCGCATGAGGGTTTAGCATCCTCTTCTAAATGGATTCTATGCATAACAATAGAAGGATTGATTCCCTTAATATCATTAATGGACCACCCTATTGTTTCCTTATGTTCTTTTAGGATCTCAAGTAATTTGTGTTCATTAGCATCTTCCAAATTAGAAGCAATAATTACGGGAAGAGACTCAGAAGGACCAAGGAATACGTACTTAAGGGTATTAGGAAATGGTTTTAATTCCAATTTACGCAGCTCCACTAGGGACAAAAGTGATGGTGTTGAAGAAATTGGAAGAGAGGCCAGTTTAGGTTGCCATTATTGATGCTCATTATTGGAATAGAACCTAACAGTGCATTAACTTGCTCAATTGCGTCATCAATATCCAAATTACATCCAAAAAGAGCTAGGCAGGCCTCTAAGGGATCTTCATAACTGGATTCAATGAACTTATCCTGAACAAGATTATCAATCAGGCACATAGTACTAGCTTCTTCTTTAGTTGGTGGTTGTTTACTAATATCGAAAATATTGAGCTCAACCGTCATATTACCAAATGAAATTTTCATAACACCATTCCGACAGTTTATTAGTGCATTAGAAGTAGCTAAAAATACCCAACCTAGAATAACAGGAATTTGATTATTTGAATTGTGGACAGGTTGAGTATCTAGTACTACGAAGTCTATTGGGAAATAAAATTTATCAACTTGAATCAAAACGTCTTCAATGACTCCTCTAGGAATTTTAACAGATCTATCAACCAATTGAAGTGTCACAGAGGTGGGTTTTAACTCTCCTAGACCTAATTGTAAGTAGACCGAATATGGAAGTAAATTGACACTAGCCCCTAAATCTAACAACGCTTGCTCAATATGATGGTCACCTATTGTACAAGAAATTGTGGGACAACGAGGATCTTTATACTTGACAGGTACTTTTTGTTGAATAATGGAGCTAACTTGTTCCGTTAAGAATGCCTTTTTAGGGACGTTAGTCTTTCTCTTCACAGTTACAAGGTCTTTCAAAAATTTAGCATATGCAGGTACTTGTTCAATAGCATCTAGGGATGGAATATTAATTTGAACTTGTTTAAATATTTCTAGAACGTCTCCTAGTTGTGCACATTTCTTAAGAGCAACTAACCTTTGAAGAAAAGAAGATATAGGAATATAACTCCCAACTTTAGGTTCTATTTCAGGAAGTTGTGAGACAGAAGGTACTTGAGTTTTAACAAGTTCCTTTGGATTCTTTCCTTTATCTAACTCAACTGGTCTCTCCTCTACCGGCATGTGTACTTGGTTGTCTACTTGTTTTCCAAAACTAAAGGTAACAATAGATTGAACCTGCTCTTGTGAAGTGTCAGGGGAATTTATGGTGAATTGCTGTAATATCCTTGTTCTGTAGTATGCTAATTGGTCTTTAATATGAGCATGATTATGTGTTTAATATGATTTTGTGTGCCATTATGTGAAAATATGTGGTTTTGAGTTTCTATCTGTTCACCGTAGGAATATCTGTTTGATTATCTGCTTTGGAAATTAAATTGAAGGCCTTATCGGCCACAGAACCCGAAATTGATTACGCTATTGCGATTGACATAATTTTTAGAGCCTACGGTGAAATTTAATTGGAAATTGATTCGGATCAAATTAATCAGATTAAATTAATGTCATAGTGCTCAATTAATTGGTATTAAAATAATGTGTTTGAGTGGGGCCATATAAAAGGCCTTATTATGTTTAATTCCTCTCTTTAATATGATTTTGGCTAAAATCAACTCCCTAAAGAAAGAGAGAGCCGACCTTGAGAGAGAGAGGAGACACCTTTGTGTATTTTGGCTCAAAATTTGTGAATTGGGAAGGCTAGGTGCAAGATTCAACCACCATTGTGAGAATTAAGGCTCCTAGGTGAGTAATCAACCCTTGACTCGTGGATTTTAGTTGTAATTTTACGTATTCAAGTTGATTAATGACCAAGAGTAAGAATTGAAATGAAATTGAGTTGTATTTGTTGAATTTAAAGTCAATGGATGCATGCATGTAGGAAATTACTATGAATTTCCATATTTGAACACAATGTGTATAATCTATGTTGAATCTTGTTGAAATCCATGTATTTGATCATCTTTTCACCAATTAAGTTGATATGAATGAATATTTCTCACATGCAAGAGTAGATCATGGAGGTATGAGCTTTGCATGTTTGAATTTGATGTGTCGGTGATGAGTTTGGGTTAATTTGAGGCATGTATGTAAGTAATTCAAGAAATTGAGCTTCATTGTGTTATAATTTGGTGTTGGTATCATGTTAGTATATGTATATGTGAAATTTGAGCCATGGCATGCAAGAAATGTTGGTTAGAGTGTTGAATTCGAGCTCAAGAACCATTCTGGAAAATCCAGAATTTTTGATGTTTGCTTGAGCGGGGGAACCGCCACTCGAGCGGGGATTTCGAGCTCCCAGTATTTTCTTGCAGGCATGGTGTCCGCTCAAGCGGGGAAGTTCACGCTCGAGCGGGGAGCTATGTAGGATGAACTTCTACTCGAGCGTCCGAGTTCATGCTCGAGCGTAAAAATGATACAACCAGCACTTTTGCAGACCTAATGGGTCCGCTCGAGCGGGGAATCCCACGCTCGAGCGGGGACCCTGTTTTCTGAAATTTTGAAAGTGTATTCTGTGTTTCGTTTTCCGTTCTCTTTCACTTGCAAGCACTCTTAGGCATGCATTAACCATTGTAATTGAGTTAAACAGATAAGAATGAAGCCTAAAGAGGAATATGTGAATTAAAGAACAGATTGAATCGTTTGTGACCCATATGTGCTATATGATGTGTAAGGTCGAGCTCCAGGGCAAACCGACCAACCGATCACTGTGAGTAATATCTTAACAGAGATATCTAAAATATGTTATTGTCCAATTGCTTACTTCTATGTAAGTTTTATGAGTTCATTGATTCGATTGGTGAACAATGTTTGCTATACCAAATAAGTGGGCCAGAGGCCAGTCTGATCTGAATAATGGAATGAATGGGCCAGAGGCCGTTTTGGCATGAAGGAATGGGCCAGAGACCGTTTTGACATGAAGGAATGGGCTAGAGGCCGTTTTGACATGAAGGAATGGGCCAGAGGCCATTTTGGTATGAATGAATGGGCCAGAGGCTGTTTTGGTATGAATGAATGGGCCAGAGGCCGTTTTGGTATGAATGGATGGGCCAGAGGCCGTTTTGGTATGAATGAATGGGCCAGAGGCCGTTTCGACGTGAACGAATGAATGGGCCAAAGGCCATTTTGTCATCTGAATGGTTCAAAGGCCATTTTGACACAAATGGAAGTTTGAATGAGCCAAAGGCCAGTTTGTCTGGAACCGCAGTCACTTGACCTAAACTGTGTATATATGTTAAATAGAAATATGAATTGAGCCTAAGGCCGTTTGAAGCATGTTGTTTTACATTTCGTCTGTATAGCTTCTTTAATTGATATTATTCACTGGGCTTTCGCTCACGCTCATTCATGTGTTTGTAGGCGATGCAAGAGAAGTCCAAACCCAGCCCCAGTGAAGCCTATGTGGAACAACAAAGGTTTTGGGAGAGTCAGCCCTTGTGTCTCACACACGAGACCTGTCTTTGCCCTTTTGTTATGTATTGATATTCCGTCATGTGGGCGAAGTCTTTGAATATGTTGTATATAGTTTTGTTGGCTGACTTAGACTTATATGATCCTGTATGTACAGAGCTTCGTGTAGTACACATTTTGACATGAGTTATTAATGTACATATGTATGGTTTGTTATGATGTGTCATGTAAGCACAGCTCTATGGACAAAGTTTTAAATTACTTCCGTTAGGCCCCCATTAACTCTGTTAAAATACGTTTGGTTTGGTCTGAGGCCGTAGGTAATCTCATGATTATTGGCCGGTTATGTTCTTAACCCTTGGGGGCGGATTCGGATCATGACAATTGCCCTTTAGGATTTGGTATAGGTTGACTAGGAAACCGTCCTTTCTCTCTCTCAGACATCTGGTTGGCTAACTGGCCTATTTGGCTTTCTAATTTAGAAATAGCTGAGTTTGTTTCTGCTATGGATTGGCGAGTCATTTGCATGAATGCATTTAATGTATCTTCTAAAGATTGACTCTGCTGCTGAGGCGTAGCAGACTGAAAATTAGATTGAGAGACAAAAGGTCGATTAACATAAGGTCGATTAGGAAATGTTTGGGTTAGAGAACGAAACCCTGGTGGATATTGATTGTGAGGTTGTGCATGTTGTCTACTAACATTTTGGTTGGGCCGATTTTGCCGCCATGAAAAATTAGGATAATTTCGCCAATTAGGATTGTATGTTTCTGAGAATGGACTAGGAAATGGCTTCCTATAATTATTTAATGCATTTGCTTGTTCAGCATAGCATGTTGAATATCCTACCATTGATGAGCACATTTCGGTGGTATGCATTGGACTAGTACACAAAGAACATACATCACTTTGTACTTGATGGGCTGACTCCAAAACTAATGCCTCTGCTTTTCGAGTAAGATTATCTAATTTCATCTTAAGTTCAGAATCATCTTTTACTTCATATATAATCCCCCTCTCTTAGATGACGAATCTGACTTATCTCTATAAGAATTGAAATCCCACTGTTGGGAACTCTTATGCCGAGTTTGGTTGGGGGATTTGGAGAGGGATTTGGAAAGGGAAAGGGAAATGGTGTGTGAAACTAGGTGAAATCCCATCACTAGGCATGTTTGATTCACATTTCACCTACCTTTTCCATTTCTCTTTCCAAATCCCTCCCCAAATCCTCCAACCAAACACAACATTAGATAATTTTTCAAGGAATTCATAGGCTGCATCCTGTCTAAGACTCAAGAAACCTCTACCATTCATGGATTCAATCATGTTTTGAGAAGACTGAGTTAAACTGTTATAGAAATATTGCACAAGTCTCCATGTTTCAAGGCCATGGTGGGGATATTTTAAAGTCAAGTCTTTAAATCATTCCCAACTTTCATAAAATTTTTCATGTTCATTTTGTGAAAAATCAGAAATTTCTCTTCTTAAAGCATTAGTTTTTGCCATTGGAAAGAATTTAGAGAGAAACTTTTTTACCCGAAGGACGATTAGTGATGATTGGTGAAAATAAGTCTCTAAGGACTTTTGATTCATCAGCTTCTTCAATGTTATCCCCCATTTTGGTATTATGCAACTCTCTTTGTTTTCTTAACCTTTTTCTAAATGTTCTTTCAATTTCAGGATTAAAAGGTATTATTTCTAATTTCTTTGATCTATGACCAAGCATGCACTAATCACCCTATGAGGAGATTTTTTTTTAATTTTTTTTTTTATATATAAGAATAATTTTTTTAATATTTATATTTATATAATACACAAGAATAAAAAGTGATCCTAAATAAAATAAAACAAATTTTTTTTGTCTATGTTATTCTAACTTAGGGTGTTAAGGGAATCTAAAGCAAACGACTAGAATATACTACAGCAGAATATATATATATATATATATATATATATATTATGCAACAAAACGATTCAAAAAAGCGTTCACAATAAGAACATAAATAATAGATAACAATGTAATAAAACAAGCACATAACACTAATTCTAATTATATAAATTTAAAAAAAAAAAAAAATATTTTTGAAGTCCTACGAACTAGTAGAAAGGTATATTAAACTCAATTTTAATCAATTCTCTTATATCAAATCCTCAACAACGATGCCAAAAACTTGTTGTGAATTTTAAATGTACTCGCAAGCGCACGAACCGTATAATAGTATAGGCAAATGAATGCGAGGTCGAACCCATAGGGACTTGTGAAAATTAATTATTTTGGAATTTAAATTACCTTAACCTAGTTAACAAATCTGAAATTTTTTATTCTAAATTCTACTAATGCAACACAATGACAAAGATAATGTTGAAATTGATAAAGTAATCAAATAAACGAGATTAAGGTTTCAGAATCCACACTCAAATATAAATAATAATCAAATAACATAATCTGATCAATTCCCTTAATGTCCAACACAATAATTTAGAATTCAATTTTAATTATTATGGAAGATATCGTCGTTTAGTTCATTTAAAATAATAATCTTATGTATATTCTTCCTCATCAAATTATTTCAAATTAAATCATCTAATGTATCTGTTGGCAACAAATCACAATAGATATCCAATATTTGATTTTTAACAAAGATATGATCATGGCAAGTAAATTAACTCGAAAATTTCAAATTATGAAAGAAACCGAATTAAATTCATATCCAAAATTTACTGAATTAATTTAGAAGAGACAAGAACAATTAATCACTAAAACCTCAATTTAGGGAATATGATCGGATCATGTATTCAATTACTACATACAACAGGCTTCATCCTTAAACTTAGCTAATAATTTAGCTACTCATAATTATTTTAACATATACACTAAAATCAAACATGAAAATAAAACTTACAACTGAAAGGAGAAAATTACACCAAAATACAAGACCGGGCTCCAATCTTTTTTTTTTTCCCTCCAAAAACTCCCCATTTCTCACATTTAATTCATCTCATTTATAGAACTCACTACACACTCCTAAAGTTGTCTAATCTTTAGAAACTGGTATTATTGAGATTTTGAGGCTAAAATTGTTGAAATTTGATGCATCGATTTCCATTAATAGATCGCACGCCTCCATCTTTGTCTCCATTCTTTGGCTTCTTGTCTTCAGCAACTGCGTTCGGTCTACAATTCAAAGATAATGTTCAGAGATTATGTTCATGAGTCTGAGGAAATGATTTTATTGCACCTGCAAAATTGCGCAGCTAATAAGTCAATAGAGTGGTTGGAAACTTTCTCTTTTATTTCTTATTTATTTATTTTTATTTTTTTATTCTTTACTCCTTCTTTGTTTAATATATATATATATATATATTTATATAGAAACAAACAAACGGGTGGCTTTTCATTTTTTATTATATTTTCTTTATATTATATTATAATATTATAAAATATATCATTTATAATAATATGTATACAACACTCAAAATCACACAAAATTATAAAATAGTACTTGTTATTAGACTAATAAAGTGTATATTAGCAGGCCAAATATGTAATGTTATGGCACTTATCACCTTGGTCACACATGCAGGACCAAGGAAGCCCCCTTGGATGGTTGATGCATGGGTGATAGCAGGCTTGGCTGTGGCCTTCGCCCTGGGAAGCTGGGGAGTTCGTGGTTAGGTGGCCAAGGGTGGAGGCTTCGCTGAGGTGAATATGAAAACATGGCTACTAGCAGGCTATGAAGTCTTGAGAATGCATGTCATAGCTAAACTGAATTGAGAAGGCAAGTGCAGAGGCAAACATTATCGCCGCAAGTGCACTTGCTGAGGTTCAAGTTGAGAAGGCAAGTTGTAGCAGCAAACACTCTCACCGCAAGTGCATTTGCTGAGGCATCTGTGCCAAACAGATAGTACATTGTACATACAAAGGGACGCGTGGCACCTTCAGCCTAGTAGCTCAAGGTAGAATATTCCATGTGATTCTTAAGGACACATGTCCTTACTTTATTTGGACACTTGGTATCCTTTGGTACTAAGGAAAAGCTTATAAATAAGACCCATTTCCCAAGGTCTAGGGAGAGAATTTTTCTGGGAATTTAGGAGAGATGCTGCCCATTTGTGCACTGCCATTCCTTTCTTCTTGAGTCACTTGCTCTACCTTCACCTAGTTGCTCATTCTCTAACTTCCCCAGAGTTTTGTTGAATCATTCTCCAGCCATTCCATCTTTGTTGGACCATTAACATAGTTTTGCCTCTCTAATTATTTTCCTAATCATTGTTTACCTCGAACCTCCCTACATTTCTGACGACTCCACTGGGGAGGCTGCTTGGTTGATAATCCATACCCGCAATGGTTTTCATGCTTCATCGGAAAAGATGGCAAAAGATAAAGTTCAGGAGCAATCACGGCAGTAAGGCTCTTTTAATGGCAGAGTAGCACATGCTGAAGACTATGACCACAGTGTTGTAGTCAAAGTAGTCTAGTCACTTCAGGACACGCAGAGGGAAATCCTGTTGGCCTTGCAAACTCTCGTCGAAGCTATTTGTAGACACCCCATTTTTGACAGCCCTCAAGACTCGGGTGCCACCGATTGGTCACTTAATGATGAATGTATATGCTTGTCAAATGCTCGAATTCCTCAGCAGGAAGCCTCATCTTTAAGCCTCAGAAACATACAAACCTTGTGCCTTGTTTTTAGACCAAAACAACAGCTTTTCAAGCCGGATCATCCAGGGGCCTGTCGCCCACTATTAGTGGCTTGCCAGCCACTAATGCAAAAGCTAGATATTTTTGGCCAGCTGTCTCCACAAATGCATGCACCATTCCAGTTGTGTTTGTATGGATATTTCTAGGGGTCTCTCATATATTTCTATATATAGATGACTCTCTCTTATGATATAGGGTTAGAAAAATTTTGTGGAGCAAAAATTTTGTACACTCTCTCTTTCTCTATATATTTTTCTCTCTCCTTTGAAACTTATACACTCTTGACCTACACTCTTCAAACCAAACCTAGAGGGTTCTTGGCTGAGGTGTTTGAGCTTGCATCTTTGCCCTTGAGGGTGTTAGATTGGTGGTTTATAACCTCAAAGGGTTATTTCTCTTCAAAGGTATACACCCTAGCTTATTTGTATCCTTTCTTTTCCATCCTCTTTTTTTTATTTTTATTTTTGTTTTTGGGCTGTTTTTCACCTGTATTTTTGGGCTGAAACTTGTGGTTTAAGCGATTAAAGGTAGAGGGGTGGACCACCCACCTTTTTATCAATTTTTTTGAGCTTTTTACTACTGATTTTCAGAGGTTTTCAGAGGTTAAAAATCATGTTTTGAAGTCCCAAAAATGGAGGGATTAACCTCCCTTCCTTGTGCTTGTGTGCTAGTTTTAATTCCTCAATATTGTGTCTTGTTGTTTTAGCTATTTTTATCTTAATTCCAGCACTTTTTTCACTGTTTTAGGACTGTTTTTAGTTTTTCATTTCATTCATGCTTTGTTTGGTAGGCATGTAGTGTAATGGTCCTCATAGATTTGGTGTTTTAGGCCTTAGACATCAACTTATTTGAGTTGATAGCATTTATTTAGTGCTTCCCATACTTGTGTTCATCTCTAATCACCTCTGCACCCTCCCCATTTCTTGGTTTTTTTACTCTCTTTGAGAGTTGTTTCAAATCGATTGCTTGTTTACGCTTGAGATAGAGATTGTTGTTCTTAATGGTTTAATCTTTTCGGAGGTCCATTACCAACGGCATGACATCTCTTTCATGCCCAAAACAACACTTGGTTTGACACTTCCCTCTTTTAGTGGACTTAATGCTCATTTTGGACTAAAATGACTAATGGATGGAAAGGTAACTAAAAGAGGTAATTAATGGCTTAAAAGAGGTAATAAGATAATAACCTAGTTTGGTGTTCAATCGGACGTTAATTGAACACATGGAAACTTAAGTCATTTCATACTTATTAGTGATGAAATGGTTCAAGTTTCTAAGGTCAACCGCTTCCCTTGATCAAATCATGAAAGGGAGGAGGTTTGTAAGTCTTTTATTGTGCATATATTGAAATTGTATCCCTTGGTTCATGAGTCATCATGCAATGCATTTGCGTCGATTGGTGACTTTTGAATTGAGCCTACCCCTCATTTGAGCTGTTTGATGATAAGGAGAGGCAGGGCGGACACACATCTCCTTAGAATGCTCTGTTTGTGCTCTGTTTTTTTTTTGTTGCAGGAGGAGAAACCTGACATTAGTGGCCGGCCGACCACTACTTCTGTACTGTAGGCCACTTTTAGCAGTCGGCCCTCTACCATTTCTGGCTTGTCTGCCACTTTTATCAACCAGTCAGTACCTTTTGCTTAAAGAACAAGGCAGAAATTGAGGTGGAAAATCAGTGCAATTTTTTGTATGCAAAACAGAACCCCTTTTTGGCAGCAAAATAGAGACATTTTCGGGTGGGAAAACCGCTTGCATGCATAAGTCATTTCATTGATCCTCGGGACTCGTCGAATAGTGGATTTGTAATTAATTAATTAGTTTCAATTCCAATTTTGGTATTGTAATAAGTAACTAGGTTTTTTCATATTGTACATAATTAGCTAGAATAGTTAATTAATTTGTGGTGTTGTGATAATTAGTTAATTAGTCAATTAGTTAGTATAGCTAATTTATTTTGGTTTGTAATAGTTAGTTAATTTGTTAATTAATTAGCTAGTCCATTTATTCGGACCCTCCTACGTGAGGGCGAAACTGTAATAATGTGTATGCCTTCCAACCCCACGTCTTTCTCCCTTTAATTTATCCGCTTATGATGGATAGCGTATCATATCATATGTTTGTTAGCATTTCTCATGCTTTGCATTCATTTGTCTTGCATGCATTAGGCTCGGTTCATCAAGCTAACACACATTGTCGTTTATTACTTCTTACTTGAATACGTGCTTAAACTGCATGCTATCAAGTTAATTCACATCTCAAATTAGTAGTCAAGCTTATTAGTTGCATTTCGTATGTGTTGCATTTTTCATATTGCTTTAGTTGAGAGCATGCATGTTTTTTAATTCCTTTACTTTGTTTGGCTTACCTCGGAGTATTAGGTGAGCATTTTGAGTTTTAGCATATCGTATGCATGTGATTGTTGCCATGTTAAGCATGATTACCATAAGGCTAAGTGCTTAAGTGATATAATTGTTTAAATACCTATGGATGGAGGCTAATTGCTTAAATTGGGCCAATTTGATCAATATACATACAAACTAACTTTTTCCAAGTGATGCGTATTCAAACCATTTTTCAAAACAAACATGAAATCGAAATGTTCTAATTTTTACAAATTAGTCTATACTTGTGTATGCATCACATAGTAAAATAGCCTAATAATCGGAACAAGAGCATATAATGTAAATAACAATTGCATCATGATTAGTAGAGGCCAATCTTTCGATCGAGCGGGGGTGCTCAATTCACGACCTTCCCCTCTCGTACCTAAGTTCCTGAGCCGAGATAGATAAGTGGCCTTTGGCACGAGTCTCGGGTTTCTTAAATTTTTCAAAAATATTTAGGTGGCAACTCTGTAACTGGAAAAACAGTCCATTTTTTGGCATTTTGATTCAAAATTGATTTTCTAGAAGATTTGCCGGATTTGGACTCATTTGTGTTTATCTATTTCATATTGCACTTGTGAAAATCAGATTCAGAACCACGGGAGTCTGAACTGTAGGGCTAGTCGTCTCCAAAAGGAGCAGAAAAAGTCAAGCTACACTATTATGGCCATGGCGTCCAGGCCAGTTCCAATACAGGGCCTCTGCTTGTAGCAGTCCCAAACCTAGTGCCTAACCCACTATTTGAGAATCGGGCTCCGACCTAGGTGCCTCCGGCGGTACCTCAGGTGAATGGTAAGGCTACTAGTTCAACTACACAGGGGCAGACTGGCTCTTACCAACCCACTCACTTCGTTACTATAGCCAATGTCTAGGCTATGCTCGAGTAAGAGAGTAACAAGAAGAAACTACCGTCTCTCCCAGATCCGGATGTGAAGCCCCTATACCCTTAAGAGATACTAGCCATGCCATATCCAACTGGGTATACAATACCCAAGTTTGTGAAGTTTGATGGCAAACAAGGTAATGCTAGAGAACACGTGGTAAGGTTCATTGAGACCCTTGGTGTCCATGGTAGTGACCACCATCTGCGCCTCTGGGAGTTTTCCAAATCACTCACTAAAAGGGCTTACAGTTGGTACGTGAACTTGGCCTCTAGCTCAATCAAGAGTTGGGAAGTGTAACAACCTCGAACTGTGATTAGCCACTAAACCATGATTAAGAATTTTTAATGAGCAATTGAGATGAAATCTCAAGTTAATTGCATGTGTTATATGCTATTTGTGTTTATATCTGTTGTCGTAGCAAAATCTATCTGTGTTTCTGTTCTATTCTGCGCATTGAAGGCCTTATCGACCACAAAATGTGAAATTGACTGAGAATACATGCTATTTAGCATTTTTAGAATTTTATGGTAGGTTTAATTGAAATTTGATTCGGAACGAATTAATTAGAATAAAATAGATAGAATTAACTAAGCCTAATCAAGTTTAATTAAGCTTAATTAATTCAAGCCTATATAAGGCAACTTGTTGACTTAGGATCATTAGATAAACTTTCGTTTTCTCATATTTAAGCTCAAAACGTGAGGGGGAGAGAGAGAGAGAGTGTGTTAAGCTTGGAAACCAAAGGATAGAAAGAAGATTTGTAGAGAATTCAAGGTTTTGGACTTAAAGATTCCAACAATAGCCAACTAGAGCTCAATTGGGAAGTTTAGGTGAGAATTCAAGCCTTTGATTATGTAATTAAGTTAGCTAATACATGAGTTCGAAAGAAATTCAAGATTAAGACAAGGATTGAACTCATATTATAGGATTAAAGCTTAGGACTTGCATGCATGCTCATTTCATTGTGTTTTGAAGATGTTTTCAAAGAATTTCCTTTTTGCATGTCCTCATTTTGGTTTTTTTTTTGGTAAGAATTTAACATTTTTTTTGAGTTAAACACCTCATTTGATTATGTTTTGAGAGCTTTGAAGTCAAGACAATTCATGCATGTTATCTTTATGTTATGTTCTTTAAGTTTTAAGTCTGATTGTCCACAATTGGCATGCTTTTGGGTTTTGATTTTGCGAACTAATTTCGAATTCACAATGTTTTACAAGTTTACATATATTTCCTCAAGTTTTGGGCGAAAAAGGATGTGTTTTGTTGGTTTGAATTTGAGTTTTGAAGCTTGGAGAGCAATATGGAAATTCCAAAATTTGCACCCTCTGCTCGAGCGGTGGAGTCTGTGCTTGAGTGGAGAATGCGAGCTCCTAGAAGTTTTACAAACTTTTACAGACCACTCGAGCGACCAATGTTGTGCCCGAGCGTACTACCCTGTTTTTGAAAATTCGACTAAATGTTCTAAAGTATATTTTGGCATCCTCATTGCATCTTAGGCATTCCTAAGCCTTAATTAGGATATAATAAAGAGAATAAACATTGGAAACAAACCAAGAATGAACCGAAATAAAATAAGTACTTTCCAAGCATGTGTTTCAATGTATATCCATTATGTGTTTGTGTAGGTCATGCGCCGTAAGCTATCTGATCTGTCTGCCTTATCTGATCTGCTAGCGGAGCCATCTGTAAGTAATAACTTAGTAAAACTATGTTCAGCTTTATTTATTTTCTGTATGATGAAATAAGATCTGTTTTATGAAATGTTATGTTTTGTACAATGAATGATTGTCCAATTTCTGACATGTATTTGTGGCATCCTTAGCATTATGTGATATCTGTTAACTGTTACCCGGTATCAGAGCTTCTATTATGGAACTTAGTATATCTATTATCTGTTACCCATACCAGAGTCTCAATTATGGAGCTCAACATATCGGTCATTTGGTACTCGGATCCGGAGGTTCCTTTATGGAATTGGTTACTCATAACCACCATCTGTTCTGTATCTACTTTGTATCTGTTCTGTATATGTTCTGTTAGCACTAATGGATGTACCACGCATGATTAAGCATGAATCTCTGACTTCTGTATATGAATTTGTTTCTGATTTTCGAATCTGGTACGGGACATCATTCACTAAACCCTTTACTTTGTTATTATTCACTGGGCTCCCGCTCACAGTATTATTTATATGTGTAGGTGATCAGGCGCGTAACCAGGCTCAATGATGAATGCCTGGAAATCTGTTTTGTCAGCCAACCTTTGTGCCTCCTGAGGAGGTTCCGGAAAAGTCATGTGGTTGTGTTTTGTGAACTAAGTTTAAGACTTTGTTTTCCCTTGTAAATTTCAAACAAGTTTCTATTTATTTATGTATTGGGCTAAGTCCCCTTTTGGTTTCATTTGTAGATATGCGTGGTATAAGACTAATGTAAATATGATGTCACATGTGTGTATATAAAGTTTGAAATTTTTATCCCATGTATGTCTGCACAGCTCAATGAACTATGTATGTTTTATATATCTACTTCCGCAGCCCCTTATTATGTGTTAATTTGTTCAGAGGTCTTCGGTAATCCCAGGATTACTGGTTGGTTATGGCGCTAAACCTATAGGGGCGAGCTTGGGCAGTGATAGAGTGGTATCAGAGCACGTGTTATATCGTACACACGAGTCCATGTGAGTTACAGGATGTCCTAGGAAAGAATTAGGGACATTGTATCTACATGTGTGAGTGTGTGTACAATTCTGTAAATAAGAGAACCGACAATAAGAATATATTAATCTAAAATATAATGAATTGAATGTGAACATTGCGAAAAGAACTATTGCCTCTATTTACTATTGTTTTGTATACCTATAGCAAATGGAAAATACAAGATGTGATGGTACAACCGAATCTTCCGAAGCTCGAATGAGCCGAATGGAACAAATGCTTGCAGCCTTAACAGAATCTTTGAGGCAACAACCTTTGCCCCCTCCACCTCCGCCAGTGCAAGTTGAACCGGACAGCAATGATGTCATCAACCTAACTCAGAAGTTCATAAAGATGAAACCGCCAACTTTCTTAGGTGGTATTGAACCATTAAAGGCAGAGATATGGCTACTTGAAATGGAAAATTAAATGAAGTATTTCCCTTCTCTGAGACTCAGAAGGTTCTTCCATTATGACAATGAATCCTACTTTGAATCATTTAAATGCTAGGTCGTTCCCCTCAAGTGACACGTTGCGCCTGCCTCCGAGTGTTTCGAAAAGTAAGCAAGGGGCGCTGCATCGATGCTTGGGTGGGGTGAAAAATGGGCAAAGGTTCCTGCGTTTTTCTGGACGAGCTCGGGTAAAGAAGCTAGTCCAAGACTATAGGTTTAGGGTAGCCACTTAGAATATAGGAACCTTAACTAGTAAGACGATGGAGTTGGTAGATGTTATGATTAGGAGGAGAGTTAGTATAGCTTGCGTACAAGAAACTAAGTGGACGGGTGAGAAAACTAGGGAAATTGAGGATACCGATTTTAAACTATATTATAGTGGTAAGGATAGATGCAGGAATGGGGTAGGAATCTTAATTGCCAAGGGTCTTGTGGAGAATGTAGTGGTGGTCATTAGGAAAAAGGATATGATTATGTTAGTTAAACTAGTTATTGGATGGAATATAGTGAACATTATTAGTGCATACACCCCTCAAGTAGGATTAGATGATCAGACTAAGAGGGATTTTTGGGAGCAAATGGATGAGATCTTACAGGAGATACCCATAGGAGAGAACCTGGTTATTTGTGGAGATTTTAATGGCCATGTAGGTATAGATAAACTAGGCTATGAAAGGGTGCATGGTGGATACGATTTTGGTGACAGAACTGAGGTTGGAGAGAGTATTTTAGATTTTGCATTGGCTTCTGACTTGGTGGTGGTCAATACTATGTATAAGAAGAGGGAGGAGCATTTAATAACCTTTAAGAGTGGGTCAGTTAAGAGCCAAATAGATTACTTCTTAGTGAGAAAAGTGGACTGCCTAAAATGCAATGATTGTAAGATGATTCCTGGAGAGAGCCTGACCTCTCAACATAGGATTTTGACACTAGATTTATGTTTTAGAGGGCAATACCAAGCTAGGAAGGATGGTGGGCATCGTAGGACGAGATGGTGGGACCTAAAAGGGGATAAATTAGAAATATTTAAGAATAGAATGGATAAGGAAGGTACTTGGGACTTGGACACATGATGCTAACAATATGTGGAACTTGATGACCAATTGTATAAGGAGAATCTCAAGGGAAGTGCTTGGAGAGTCGAAAGGAACAGGACTCAGCTCTAGGGAAACTTGGTGGTGGAGAGAAGAGGTTCGAGCGGTAGTTAAGGCAAAAAAAAGAGTGCTTTAAAAAGTGGCAAAAGGATGGAACTGAGGAAAACCTTAAGAGCTATAGATTGGCTAATAAGGAGGTCAAGAAAGTAGTGAGAGAGGCTAAGTTGAAAGCTTATGATGACCTATACACTAGACTAGATAGTAAGGAGAGAGAAAAAAGGGTATACAAACTTGCTAAGATACGGAAGATGAAAACAAGAGATTTTAATCAAGTTAAGTGCATCAAGAGTGAGGATTCTAAGGTATTGGTGAGGGATGAAGAGATTAAGGAAAGATGGAAGAATTATTTTGAGAAACTATTAAATGAGGAACATAGAGGTACGACAATAGGGAAAGAAATAGCCAGCAATATGATAAACCAAGACTATAGGTTCAATCGCAGGATTAGGAACTTTGAAGTGGAGATTGCACTTAAGAAGATGAAATCAAATAAGGCTTTAGGACCAGATGATATCCCTATTGAAGCTTGGAAGTGTTTGGGTAAAAAGGGGGTTGCTTGGTTGACTAGGTTGTTTAGCAAAATTTTGTTGACTAGGAACATGCCAAATGAGTGGAGGAAAAGTATTTTAGTGCCAATCTATAAGAATAAAGGAGATGTCCAGAATTGTGACAACTATAGAGGAATCAAGCTAATGTGTCATATAATGAAAGTGTGGGAGAGGGTGATAGAACGCCGATTGTGAGATATAACAGAGGCATCAGAGAATCAATTTGGGTTCATGCCTGGCAGGTCAACAATGGAAGCGATCTATCTTTTGAGGAGAGTAATAGAAAAGTATAGAGAAAAGAAAAGAGACATTCTATGATGTTTATCGACGTTGAGAAAACATATGATAAAGTGCCTCGGGATATAATATGGTGGGTGCTAGCAAAGAAAAGGGTGACAAAAGGTTACATTGATGTGATTAGGGATATGTATGAAGGGGTGGTGACCACTATTAGATCACCTGCTGGAGAGACAAATGAATTTCCTATTACTGTAGGGTTACACCAATGATCTACCTTAAGTCCTTATCTTTTTGCTTTAGTTATGGATGAGTTGATGAGAAATATCCAGGATGACGTGCCATGGTGTATGCTTTTTGCAGACAATATAGTGCTAGTGGATGAGACTAGAGAAGGAGTTAATATAAAGTTGGAGATTTGGAGAAAAGCTCTTGAATCTAAAGGATTTTGGATAAGCATAACTAAGGCAGAGTACATGGAGTGTAAATTTAGTAACAGTAACAATGAAAGCAGAGGAGAAGTGAATATTGAGAACCAAGAACTGCCTAAGAGTGAACATTTTCATTATTTAGGGTTGATTATCACAACAGCGGGGGAGATTGATGCAGATGTGGCCCATAGGATTAAGGCGGGATGGTATAAGTGGAGAATTGCATTTGGGGTATTGTGCGATAAACGAATACCCACTAGACTTAAAGGTAAGTTCTATAGAACGGCTATTAGACCAGCGATATTGTATGGGATGGAGTGTTGGGCAACCAAGAAACAACAGGTAGATAAGATGAGTGTGGCTGAGATGAGAATGCTAAAGTGGATGTGTGGCAAGACTAGACAAGACAGAATTAGAAATGAGTGTATTCAGGAATGGGTAGGAGTAGCACTGAGATAGAAGATAAGTTGAGAGAGAATCGATTGAGATGGTTTGGTCATATTCAACGGAGACCAACAGAGGCAGTAGTTAAGAGATGCGATGCTGTAACGGTAGATGGAAGTGTTAGGGGACGGGGTAGGCCTAGATTAACGTTGGTTAGTGTTATAAATAGAGTTATAGATCTACTTAATTTGACAAACAAAATGGCCTTTGATAGGGCCGCGTGGAGAAAAATGATTGATGTAGTCGACCCTATTTGATGGGACTTAAGGCATGGTTTGGTTTGGTTTATAGGTCTGCATAGCTCTATAGACATTGTACATTTGTTATTTTCTTCCGTTAGCCCTTATATTATGAATCTGTCTTAGAGGCCCTTAATCTTAGGATTACTGGCCGGTTACGATGCTAAACCTACAGGAGCGGGTTTGGGTCGTGACAGAGTGGTATCAGAGCACAAGTTGTACCACACACACAAGTCCATAAGAGCTATGGGATGTCCTAGAAAAGAAGTAGGGACATTACATCAGCATGTGTGAGTGTGTGTGTGTGTGTGTCATTATATGACATATCTGAAATAATATGAGATGAAATAAATTGAAATTGAACACTATAAAAACTGTAAAGAATTATTTGCCTATGTTTGTTAGTGCTTTGTTTACCTATAGAATATGGATATAACAAGAAATGATGATGAATCTGAATCATCTGATGCTTGGATGGTCCGACTTGAAAGAATACTTGAGGTTTTGACAGAATCTATGAGACAGCAACGAAGACAGCAACCTTTGCCGGTGCAAGTAGAGTCGGTAAATAATGATATTATTACCTTGACTCAAAAGTTCAACAAGATGAAGCCATCGACTTTTCTGGGTAGCATTGAGCCATTGAAAGTCGAAACCTGGATGCTAGAAACTGAAAAATTATTTGAAGTGTTTCCATGTTCTGAAACTCAGAAGGTTTTACTGGCAACCTACACTCTAAAGGAGGAAGCTAGACGTTGGTGAATGTTAATCTAAGATAGCAATGGAACCATGACACAGAATCAATTTAAAGAAATATTCTATGAGAAATATTTCCCTCAGTGCTTCCGAGACCGAATTATCCCGATTTGCCTCCGCATATGGTGGACACAGACTACAAAAAGGCCAGAAAATCTGAAGGAGGCCTTACTATGGATGTTTTTGATCGGGTTGGAGTATTAAAATTGACCAAGTATGTGGATGTATTAGATAAAGCCCTCATGAGTGAGGCCAATTTAGCAGCCATGAAACAAGCCAAAGCTCCGACAAATGATTAGAGAGGTAAACGATCTGGATTCAATTTTAAGAAAGGCTGTTCATTTTCAATGAAGAAGAAGCAAAATACAGAATCTTCTAGTAGTTCAAGTCAAAGTAGTGGTACCTATAGCAATTCTAGTTTAGACCCGACCCAATTGTTATTCTAGATTTGGGTTTTACTGTGTTACATCGTTGTTCATGTCTTACTTCCCTTATACTTCCTTGAATTTAGCTATTGGGTTGTATTGGCTGCGTTTGGAACAGGTTGGTAGCTTGGCTTTCAAACTTTTGTTACCTAGAATTTTACTCCTCCGCTCGAGTGTCATTTCTTGCGCTTGAGCGGGCTTTGTGAATTCGTAGTACCTTGGCAGGTCTGCAAAACTACTGGGAGAGTGTATTCTATGCTCGAGAGGTCTCGGCTCGAGCGGCCTTAATTGCGCTCGAGCATTGGTCTGTTGTCTGTAAAACTACTGGGAGTGTGTATTTTGCGCTCGAGCTAAGTTTTTTGAGCTCGAATGAAACAACTTATTGTGTCTAACACCCAAGCGTCATTTCTTGCGCTCGAGCGGACTATGCGCATGTCAGTTCGTAAAAGTCACTTTTTACATCATTTTTTCATCTCTTTCTCTCTCTAAAACATTTCAAAACCCTAAATCTAGAGCTTCTCTCTCTAGAACCTACTCTCTCTCTACAAATACACTAAGATCTATCCATTTCTCCACCCTACTCCCTTTGTTAAAAAGGTAGAGCTCACGTAGAGCTTCGTTTTCATCCAAGCAAAGTTGGGTTTCGTCTTCCTTGAGGTGTCTCATTTCTTCCTTTGGTCTTCTAACTTTGAGGTAGGGATTTTCTACACTTTTTTATGATTTTTAACTTAGCTATTTGTTTTTCATAAACAATATTGTGATTTTGGAATATTTTGAACAAACCTATGGTTTTGGTTTAAAATCAAAAGAGGGATTTTCAAATGGTTGTATGGAAAAATGGTTGTGGGATTGGAAATGAGGTTGAGTTGTAAACAAATTGTTGATTTTGACCCTTGGGTTGGATTTTGGACGAAGAGGGATTTTGCCCTAAATGTCTTAAGTATTTATTTTGTATAAATAAAAGGAATTGATGTTGAAAATGTGAAATTGGATGGATATTTCATGGATGGTAGGGTTGGATATGTATTATCGCTCACATCTTGAATTTTTGAAAGTTTATCTGTATTGGAGATCTTATATCTATTTAGAAATATCTGTTTTGGGCTATCGGTGGAGGATAGCTATGATTGTTGTAGAAATTGCATGAGGATTAGGTGAATTGAAACTAATTTCTGATCTATGTGCATTGATTATTGTTGCTCATTTAAATACATTGCATATGTATATGAAATTGAGAAAAAGTGGTGGATGTTGGAAAGATGTGTGTATCACCGAATTAAGTTGGCCTGTGTGTCCAGGGTGAAAGTCTCAAAAAATGCATGTATACATGGGTGCTGATTCCTGCGGACAAAATATCCGTAAAATGGCAATATTAGCACTTGTATAGGCTACGTTTACATGGGTGCCGTTTGACGGTTTCCCGCGGACGAAATATTCATGAAAGGTGGTATCGGTTTGAGAATTCCCCCTTATTTCCTATGGTAAAGGACTTGATTTGAGAATTGTGACATAAACTGAACATGGCATTGTTTTTAAAAAGAAAATGTAAAACATTTCGATCATGAGCATTGTAGATGCATTTCACCCTTATATCTTTGTTAAGATTCATATGTTGTGTTAGATTATTTCTACTAGGTTTTGACTTACCCTATTTGGGGAAACCATTTCAGGTGTTGATGACATGCCTTCGCCAAGGTAGTGACTTGGAAGGATTTGAAGCAAGAGCTTCTCTTCTTGTTGTATTCATTTTGTATAGCCAAGGGCTTAAAATGTATTGGGCCTAAAATCCACTTTTGTTGTAACCAAGAACTATCTTAGAAAGTTATAACCCTTTAGGGCATTTATTATTTGTTTTATCTTCAGTTCTTATCTCACGTTGTGATATGTGTGATAGGCTTGTGAATGTATAATTGCATATGTCACACTTTTGTAAACTAAACTTGGATTTAATAGGAGATAATTACTTTATTGTTATTGATATTATGGTTGGGTTATTGTAATTTATTTAGGGCGTTACAGTACCGCACCTACTTGTCCAGACTGTGGAAGAAAACACAAAGGTGTTTGTTATCGATCAATGAGTGCTTGCTTTCGGTGTGGCAGGACTAGCCACATGGTAAAAGATTGTCTAATGTCCCAAAATCCCAACCATCCTACGACAAGTTCAAGCGGGTCGGCTTCTGCACCAAGATCAAAAGTGAGAACCAATACTGGGAAAGAAACTTTGAGGCAAGGTAGAGTTCTTGCACTTATACCAGGAGACTTCTAGAATACCGAATTAGTGGTGTCAGGTATAATTCCTATCTGTGCCCAAAATGCATATGTGTTGATAGATTTTGGATCTATACATTCATTTGTGTCACATGCCTTCTCTAAAAAGTTGACTAGACCCTTAGAAGCTATGAACTATTTTTTATACATATCTGCACCATCTGGGGGTTCTATGATGTGTACATATATGTATCCTGCATGTGATGTTATGATTGGGGAATTACTTTTATAGGTTGATTTGCTGCCATTGGATATAGACCATTTTGATTGCATATTGGATATGGATTGGTTGACTAAATATCATGCTACCATTGATTGTGTTACTAAATCTGTTATGTTTCGACCACCGGGGCTATTTGAATTTGTATTTGCTGGGAATGGTGTAGTTCTCTGCTATGAAAGCAAACAAACTGCTTAAGAAGGAATGTAGGGGTTATTTGTGTTGTGTTTTGAATGTGCCTGCAGATAGTGTTGATGTGAAAACTATTCCTATAGTCAGTGAATTCCCTGATGTTTTCCCTAATGATCTACCTAGAGATTTGATTGATAAAGAAATCGAATTTACTATTGAAGTAGTACCTTGAACACAACCAACATCTAAAACCCCATATAGAATGTCAACCACTGAACTGAAAAAATTGAAAATTCAACTGCAAGAATTGTTAGACAAGAAGTTTATCCGACCGAGTACTTCGCCTTAGGGTGCTCCAGTTTTGCTTGTCAAAAAGAAAGATAGGACCCTAAGATTGTGTATAGACTATCGGGAATTGAACAAAGTAACTGTGAAAAACAAATACCCATTGCCTAGAATAGATGATTTGTTTGATCAACTTCAGGGAACCCAAGTGTTCTCAAAGATAGATCTTAGATCTGGGTACCATCAGTTAAAAGTCAAACCTAAGGACATAGAGAAAACTACTTTTCGAACTAGATATGGACACTATGAGTTTTTGTTAATGCCATTTGGAGTAACTAATGCACCTGCCGCATTTATGGACTTAATGAATAGAGTTTTCAAACCATATCTTGATGAATTTGTTGTTGTGTTCATTGATGATATTCTGATTTACTCCAAAAGCAGGAAAGAACATGAAAATCATTTGAGAATTGTGTTACAGACATAAAGAGAGAAGAAACTGTATGCAAAACTGTCCAAATGTGAATTCTGGCTTGACAGTGTGATATTTCTGGGGCATGTTATCAACAAGAATGGCATATTTGTCAACTCGCAAAAGATTGAAGTTATTGTGAACTGGCCAAGACCAACTACAATGACAGAAGTTCAAAGTTTTCTAGGACTTGCTGGTTATTGCAGGAGAGTTGTGAAAGACTTTTCCAAACTTGTTTCTCCACTCACTCAGTTGACACAAAAAGGTGTGCCATTTGACTGAAATGATTAGAGAGAATCACTGTTTCAAGAATTGAAAACCATATTAGTGATTGCACCAATTTTGACTTTGCCTACCGGTATCGGTGGGTTCCAAATCTACAGTGATGCTTTGTACAAAGGCTTGGGGGTGTGTGTTAATGCAAAATAGCAAAGTGATTGCGTATGCTTCTTAGCAACTTCGACCTCATGAGAAGAATTATCCAACCCATGACCTTGAACTTGCAGCTGTAATATTTGCTTTGAAAATTTGGCCCCATTATCTGTATGGAACAACTTGTGAAGTATTTACTGATCATAAGAGTTTAAAATATTTCTTTACTCAGAAAGAACTGAACATGAGACAAAGAAGATGGTTGGATTTAATAAAAGACTATGACTTGCAGATTTTGTACCATCCAGGGAAAGCTAACACAGTTGCAGATGCCTTGAGCAGAAAATCCATTAGGAATCTAGCATGTTTGCTCACCGGTCAGAAAGAGTTGTTGTGTAACTTAGAAAGAAATGAAATTGAAGTCATTCTGCACAAACAGGGTGGAGTCTTAGCTGCTATTTTTGCATAGCCAGCAATTATTGAGGAAGTTAAAGAAAAGCAACTAGAAGATGAATTTTTGAAAAAGATTGTTGATGAACTCAATTCAAAACTGAGATCGGGGTTTGTGTTTGAGAACAATGTGTTAAAATTCCAGGGTAGACTTTGAGTACCGAATTGTTCAAAACTAAGAAAGCGTATTATGACAGAAGCCCACAGTTCCAAATTTGCTAGGCATCCGGGAAACACGAAAATGTACAAAAATCTGAAATAGAATTTTTGGTGGCCTGGAATGAAGAAATATATTGCTGATTTTGTAGCTAAATGTTTGCATTGCCAACAGGTCAAAGCTGAACATCAACGACTCGCTGGATTACGTCAACTGCTTCCAATACCGGAATGGAAATGGGAGCATATTATGATGGACTTTATTAGCGGTCTACCTCGTTCTTCTAGAGGTATGGACTCTATCTGGGTTATTATTGATCGTTTGACTAAGTCTGCTCACTTTTTACCTGTCAAAACTTTTTATAATGCGGACAAATTGGCTAGTATTTATATTACTGAGATTGTGAGACTGCAGGGAGTGCCATTATCTATTGTGCCTGACAGAGATTCCAAGTTTACTTCGAGATTCTGGCAGAGTTTGCAACAAGCCTTGGGAACTGAACTGAGACTTAGTAGTGCATACCATCCACAGACAGATGGTCAGTTAGAACGAACTATTAAGACGTTGGAAGATATGTTACGAATGTGTGTGTTGAATTTCCAAGGAAATTGGGAAACCTACTTGCCATTGGCCGAGTTTGTGTATAACAACAACTATCACTCGAGTATCAGCATGACTCCTTATGAAGCTCTGTATGGAAGAAAATGTCGCTAACGAATTTGTTGGGCCAAAGTAGGCGATAGACCGCTATTGGAACCTAAACTTGTGTAAGAGACAACTGAGAAAGTAAAGTTGATTCAACAACGACTGAAAATCGCATAGAGTCGTCAGAAAAATTATGCAGATGTTAGAAGAAGAGATTGAGAGTATAAAGTGGGTGACCATGTGTTTATGAAAGTGACTCCAATGAAGGGAAAACCCGATTTGAAGCAAAAGTCAAGTTAGCACCACGGTATGTTGGACCGTATAAAATTATTGAGAAAATCAATTTGGTGACGTATCAAGTGGCCTTACCTCCAATCATGGAACATATGCATAATGTCTTCCATATCACAATGCTTCGGGATTATTTGTAGGATCCGCTTCATGTGATTGAACTGACACATATGTTTTTGAAAGACGATTTTACTTATAAGGAACAACCAATCCAAATAGTTAATCGCCAGATTAAAAGGTTGAGAAACAAAGAAATTCTGTTAGTGAAAATTGATTTGCAACAACATGGAGGGACATATGCGACTTGGGAAACCTAAGAAGACATGATGAAAAGATATCCAAAACTATTCCCATTGGATCGTATATTCTTCTGAAATGAAGGTAACTTTAAGTTTGGAGGACCAAACTCTTTAAAGAGGGAAGACTGTGACAACCCCGATCCGTAATTAGCCCATAATCCATAATTAAGAATGCTAATTAAGTTTTAAGGATGAGATTATGTGTTAATTGTGCATTTCGTATGTGTTTTGCATCCCTATCTGTTAGCTGTAGGAATATCTGTTCAGAATTCTACTTTGTTCTATTAATTGAAAGCCTTATCGACATCCAAACATGAAATTGACTACATCAATGTGTTGAATTAAATTTTTAGAATTTTATGGTAAGTTTAATTGGAATTCAATTCGGAATAAATTAATTAGAATAAATTGATTAGAATTAAACTAAATTACTTATCTTAAGCACACTTACTTAAGCTTAATCAAATTAAGCCTATATAAGGCTAATGTTACTCAAGAACCTTCCATATCTATACACTTACACTTCACAATCACCCTCTTGTGCATGCAAACGTGAGAGAGAGAGAGAGAGAGAGAGAGAGAGAGAGAGAGAGAGTTAAGCTCAAAGCTAGACAATTGAAGAGAATTGGAGAATTCAAACAAGAATTACTAGGATTCAAGGGAAATTGAGGACTCTAGTTAAGAATCATGCTTTTAAAACTTTGCTTTTAAGACGTTAGTGTATAAATTCAAGAGCTTTATGTGATTAGCATGAGAGTTAAGCTTAGATTACGGAATTTGAGATTAATCCATGCATGCATGCATACATAAATCATGGATTTTGAGTTTTATTTCCAACAAATTCTGACATGCAAGTGCATATCTTTGCTATGTCTTGGGAGCTCACCATGATTTCCATGTGAACACTTAATTTATTCATGTTTTGGAAGTTTTGAATTCCTATCATTGTATATATATATGATACACATAAAGTTTTGATTGAGCTTTGAAGAATTCACTTGCCTTTGGGCTTTGATTTTATGAATTAACTTTCATTTCTTGTTTTACTACAAGTTTCCAAGTATTTTCTAAAGTTTTTGGCCCAAATGATCAAGATTGAAGCTTTGGAATTGAGGTTTGAACCTTGAATGCAAATCTGGAAACTCTAGAATTTTGTCGTATCGCTTGAGCGACCAAACCGTCGCTCGAGCGTAAGTTTCAAGCTCTCAGAAGTTTTACAGAGATTGATGGTTGGCTTGAGTAACCAAAAGACTGCTTGAGCGACCACCTTTTATTTTTAGTCTTGGCTCGAGCGACCAAAAGTTGGCTCGAGCATAAAATGAGAGCTCCCAATACTTTGCAAACTTTGCAGACCGCTTGAACGACCAAAGCTTCACTCGAGCAAACTGCCCTATTTTTTAAAATTTTGCAAAGTGTTTCAAAGTGCATAATTGCATCCTCATCCCATCTTAGGCATTCTTAATCCATGGTTTTGGCCATAATAATAAGGAAATGAATTAGAAACACACTAAAAGGAATTAAGTTATGTTTCGCTAAATACGGAGTGTATGTTTCAATATGTATCCATTATGTGATTGTGTAGGTTGTGCGCCATTGTCTATCTGATCTGTTTGATCCATCTGTTCTGCGTTTGGAGTTATTTGTAAGTGACAACTCTGTAAAGCTATGTTTGATTATAAATATTGTCTGACAGATATAATAAGCTCTATTTTTTCAAAATGATATTTTTTGTATAGATGAATGATTGTCCAATTTCTAAAATGTATCGTGGCATCCTTAGCATTATATGAATATGCTATTTGCTATTCGTTACCTGGTACCAAGGATCTGTGTGGGTTCTATTCATGGAATTATCTGTGAAACCTATATGGTTATCTGTTACGATTATGCACAATCATCTGTCTGATATGAATATGGGTCTTAATGACCATCTGCTCTGTATATGGGTCTTTATGACCAATCTAATCTGTTAACGCTAATGGATGTACCATGTATGACTGTTTACATATCTAAATAAGTATATGAATCTGTTTTTGATCTGAATTCTGATTTTCGACTATGTTATGGACATCATTCGTAAAACCTTTAATTTGTTGTTATTCACTGGGCTCCACCTCATTGTTTATATTTTGTATGTTGGTGATCAAGCGCGTGACCAAGCTTGAGACTTCTAGTCTAGATTCTGTTTCCGTCAAGCCAACCAATGCGCCTCACGTGGAGGTTCTCGGAAGTCTTGTGTCCAGTGTTATGTCAAGTGAACAGTCTAAGTTTTATTTTCTTATGTCTTTTGGACAAGTTTTTGGTTATTTATAATAGGGCTAAGCCCCTTTTGTTTTATCCATATTTGGATGATATAAGAATGATGCGTTAATATACGTATATAAAGTTTGAAATTTTCTGTCTTATGTAAGTCTGCACAGCTCTATGGACATTGTGTATTTGTTATTTGTTGCCGCTAGCCCCTTATATTATGAATCTGTCTCAGAGGCCTTTGGTAATCTTAGGATTACTGGCCGGTTACGATGCTAAACCTATAGGGACGGGTTTGGGGTCGTGACAATGTGCCTTGGCATATATTGAAAAACTATGGGTCCATTACTTTTTCAAAAGCAAACAGAGCATATCCATTACCCCATAACCATCCCATTTTCGTCACAGCTTACATCAATGACACAAAGTTCAAGCATGCTTTCCCTGATAGCGAAGCATCGATAAACATCATCACTGTCGACACCTTTGCAAAAGTTGGTATTCCAGAGTCCAGAATGGTTTGCCAACCCATTACTGTGATGGGCTTCAATGGTGAGAAAAAAGTCTGAGGGCTATGTTGTAGTGGACTTAGCAGTTGGCATCCACTCTGCAACTAAGTTCCATATGATTGAAGTAGATACAAATTACCACATGATACTTGGTAGAGCTTGGATGCACCGATATGGCGTCATCCCATCAAGTTATCACCAATGTGTGAAGGCAAAATTGGGAAAGAGAACACTGACCATCTGAAAAGTCGTTTGGAGTAGAGGAGGCACACTACTCTGATGTAGTTTTCTTTATTGAACAGTCGACAGATGAAACCCCAAGGACTGGCAAAGTTGCAAGGGTAAAGTTGCCAAAGTGGGAAGACATTCGAGATGCGGAGGTTGCTTCAGCAAGTAATGGGAAAAAGAGGAGCAGCAAGTCCACAAGTATAGTGATCTGGGCTTAGACCCAATCCATTTATTGCTTTTGAATTCGGGAAACCATATTCGTGATGGTCGTTCTTTTCTCTTCATATTTGGTTTTGGCTTCAGGGGTCGACACCGCCCTTGTTGGGGTTGACACTGCCCTCTTATCTTTGTTTTGTTAAGCTCCAAGGGTCGACAACAGTGTTGGCAGGGTTGAAACCATCTTGTTGCTATGTTCTTGGAATAGCTACTGAAATTTAGGGTCAACACCAGCCTTGGTAGTGTTGACACTTGTCTTTTGTTGTTGGTCTCAAGGGTCGACACCAGTCTGGGAAGGGTCAATCCTTGTATACAGTAGAATCTGGGTTTGGTTGCTGAAATTTAGTGTCGACACCTCTGTTAGAAGGGTTGACACCTTGTCTGCTGCCAGCATTGTCATTTCTTCCTGAAGGGTCGACACCACCTACATAAGGGTCGACCCCTGCGAGTTTTTCTTCAGATTTTAGTTCGGTTTTGGGCCCTACAGCTTGGGGATTTTGACTTGTTCTTTTCGGTTGACTTTGGGACCTTATTTCACTTTAATCTAGCACTATAAATAGGGCCCTCACTTACCCTTTTCTTTCTCTACTCAAAAATGATTTTGAAAGAAAATGAGGTTTTGCTCTAAAACCATGGGTTTGACATGTGTTGGAAAAATATTGAAGAATGATGTTGGTTTTGTAATATCACTCACGTCTTGATGATGGTGATGGGGGATATTAATGATGATGATAGAGGAGTTAGATATGTTATATTGCTCACATCTTGAGAAAAAATGGTGAATCTGCGAATTGAATGGTGTACATTGAAATAAGTTGGCTAGAGTGTCCAGGGTGAAAGTCCCGAAAATCGTGCGTGTACATGGGTGTCGATCTTGTGGATGAAATTTCCATGAAATGGCAATAGTAGTGCTTGTATAGCCTACATTTACATGGGTCCCATTTTTTGGTTTCCTCTGGACGAAATTTTCGAGAAAGGTTGGATTTGTTTTGGAATTCTTAAGTATGATTCACTGCCCTATTTTCTATTGTAAAGGACATGATTGATAACGGTGATATTAATCGAGTATCGTATGATCATGACAAAGAAAAAATGAAATACTTTGGCACAAGTATTGCATATGCATTCACCTTATACCTTTGTTAAAATTCATATTTTGTGTTGAATTATTTCTACTGGGTTTTGGCTTACCCTATATGGGAAAAACATTTTCAAGTACTGATGATATGCCTCCACCAAGGCAATAGCTTAAAAGGACTTAGAGCAAGAGCTTCATTTTTGTTTGTTTGTGTATTTGTTTTGTACAAGCCAAGGGCCATTAAATGTACTAGATTTAAATCCATTTTGTTGTAACCAAGTACTGGTTTGGAAAGTTGTAAGCCTTTAGGGCATTCTCTTAATTGTTTATCTTTCATTTTACATTCTTCATCATGGAACATATACTATAGATTCAGGGTTAGGCTTGTGATTGTATATCTGCATATGTTGCACTTTTGTATAAGAAACTGGAAGTTAATGAAAGATAATTATTTCATCTTGTGTTGTTCAATTAGTATTGTAGTTGGTTATTGTATTTATTTCGGGGCGTTACAACTTGGTATCAGAGCGTACCGGGTTTGAATACTTTGGGTACATGGGAAGTGGCTATTACCGTAATGGGTTGTCTCGCTTAGCAGAGATGTTTGTATGTATATTATGCTTACGTGATAACATGCTTATATGGGTATGGGATTTAATTCCTAAGATGTTGATTAGGTCTACCGGTTTCTTGAAGTCCCATTAGAAGAGCACTTGATCACTGTGTAGCTCGCTTTTTGTGCTCATTTCAGATATGATTAGCCCTACAGTTCGGACTCTCGTGGTTTTGAATCTGACTTCACAAGTGCAATGTGAAATAGATAAATAAAAATGAGTCCAAATTCAGCAAATCTTTTAAAAAATCGATTTTGAATCAAAATGCCAAAAATGGACTGCTTTGCTAGATTTTAGAGTCGCCACCTAAATATTTTTGAAAAATTTAGGAAACCCGAGACTCGTGCCAAAGGCCACTTATCTGTCATTACCAAAGTGTCTTGACTCGGGAACTTAGGTATGAGAGAAGGTCATGAATTGAGCACCCCACTCACTCGATCAAAGATCGGCCTCTACTAATCATGATGTGATTCATATTTACATTATATGCTCTTGTTCCGATTTATTTAGGCTATTTTACTATGTGATGCACACAAGTATAGACTAATTTGCAAAAGTTGGAACACTTTGATTTTATGTTTGTTTGAAAAGAGTTTTGAATATGTGCTACTTGAAAACTATGCCAATTTGAGTAATTAGCCTTCATCCACTGGCATTCAAATAGGTATATCACTTAAGCATTTAGTCTCATGGAAAACATGCTTGACATGGCAACAATCGTACGAATGCAATATGCTAAAGCAATAAGTGCTCACCTAGTACTCAACCGAGACGAGCCACAAGAAACAAAATTGTTAGAAAAATGCATGCTCTAATATGCAAGTGCCTAATGCCATACATGCAAGAATGCAACAAATAGGTTCGTTTTTGAATATGTCATGTGAATCATTTGATAACATGCGGTAGTGCATGTATTCAATGAAGTAATAAATGACAATGTTGTTAGAATGATGAACCGAACCCTATACATGCAAGACAAATGAATGCAAATCATGGAAAATGCTAAAAGAAACATGATGCCCTATTGTCATGATCCAAACCCGCCCCTATAGGTTTAGCGTCGTAACCGGCCAGTAATCCGCAGATTACCTACGGCCTCAAAGACAAAATTCAAAATATTTAAGTATAATTGGGGCCTGAAGTGGAAGCAAAACAAAAATAATGTTGTCCATTGAGCTGTGCGTACATGATCAACTGTAGTAATTGAAACACTTTTAACACACTTATATATACATGTATGAAGAAATATTTTATAACATATCTCACATACTTCATGGAGGACTTTTAACAAAATACAAACACCAACTCAAGCCTGACAAAATGAAATAAAGCCCCTCTACACAGAGGTACTTCTTGGGTGGCGTGACAAAGAGGCAGACTCCAGGGAAAACTCTAACGTTGATCCTCTAATTGCTCACCTACATATATTTATATAAAGAGTGAGCTAACGCCCATTGAATAATACCAAAGTAAACAGGCTGTATGAATGAGATTCTTAATCAATTAAATCACATTAATACATATTACATGTAAATCAAATTAGAACGACCTCAGGTCCATTATTTCCATATTCATATCTATGCGTATATTCATATTCATGTTCATGGGCACCTTTTCATTCAAACGGCCATTGGCCCATTACATTCATATTCAAACGGCCTTTGGCCCAATTCATTCACATCAAACGGCCTCGGGTCCAATCATATCAAACAGCCTCGGGCCCAATCATCATATCAAACGGCCTTTGGCCCATCATAATATTCAAATGGCCTTTGGCCCATCGTTATATTCAAACGGCCTTTGGTCCATCATAATATTGAAACGGCCTTTGGTCCATCGTTATATTCAAACGGCTTTTGGCCCATCATTATATTCAAACGGCCTTTGGCCCATCATAATATTCAAACGGGCTTTGGCCCATCGTTATATGCAAACGGCCTTTGGCCCAATCTAGACATATCAAACGTATCAAACGGCCTCTGGCCCAATTCATTCACATCAAATGGCCTTGGGCCCAAATCATATTCTTGATAGAGTCTTATACAAAAATTAGGCATATAGAATACTCATTCGTAATTCAAATCAACGAATCCATGGAGCTTATATAGAAAATTAGGCATATAGAATACTCATTTGTAATTCAAATCAACAAATCTATGGAGCTTATACAGAAGTATCATTTGGAAAATAACATACTTGAAAATATCTTTACTAAGATATTACTCACAGTGTTTAGATACCTGGTTCACCCTTGTAGTTAACCCTACACAATTCATAATATACATAGAAATCAGGTCACAATACAATTCATTCTGTTCTTTAATGTGTTTAATTCTCTTAGGCTCTTTCTAACTCTATAGTTCATTTATAATGCTTAGTACATGCCTAAGAGTGCTTAAGAGTGAAAGAGAATGGAAATCAACATATGAAATAGCTTCTCAAAATTTTCTGACACAGGGTTCTTCGCTCGAGCGCAATATTGGTCGCTCGAGCGGACCCCTTGGTCTACAAAAATACTGGTTGCTTGTATTCTACGCTCGAGCAACAACTTCTTCACTCCAATGATGATGGCGAATTCTGAGTTTTCCAGAATGTTGTTTAAACTTCAAAACACATTACCAAAACTCAAAATTCATGCATGACTCACTCAAATGTGCAAAAATGTTCCCAATTACATATATTTAAAGTTAATTCCACTTATATTTCAAAATTCCATGATTTCAATTAAAATGTAAACCTTGGATTTCATGTTTTAAAACTCATCTTTCACTTTTTTCTTTGTTTTATGAAACATAAAATTGAATCTATAAAGCCCTTCACAAATATTTGCATGTATGGAATCTTAATCAAAATCAAATCAAATTTGATTCTCAAACATAAATTATAATTTATTTATAAATTTGTCCAAATTTAAATTTAATTCATTTTATTTATATCTTGTCTAATTTCAAACCCACAAACTTTAAATCATGAATTGAACTTCCAAGGCTCTTGAAAATTCATGATGCATGCACAATTGAAACTCAATTTCATGTTAAGACAACTAAATTCAAACCCAAAGTGATTAATTTCTAAGTTAATTTTCATAAATTTGAACCTAACTCCATTACATAGATCAAATCTTCAAATAAATCTTATTGCATGTAATTTATGGGACTCAATTCAAGAATAATTCTCAAAATTAAACTCAAACTTAACAAATTCTAAGAATCATAACTCATATTTTTCAACCTAACTTGATTTAACATTCAAAACCCAATTTTCTATCAATTTATATAATTAATCTTCAAATTACTTCTTAATTTCAACTTTTAGGGAAATTATTTATAAAATCTAGGCTTCAATTTCTTACCTTAAGTCTTCAATGGTTGAATTTCTTGAGTCCTGTTACAATTTCCAGCAAAAAGTAATTCTCTTCTTCAAAGAAATTGAGTCGTCTCTCTCTCTCTCAGCATTCTCTCTCTCTGTTTTTCTCTCCCTCTCGGTTTCTTAGCAGAACTCTTGAATTCAAGAGGGTTAACACACTTTTACACTTTTTTGATTCCGAAAATGCCCCGTAGCTCGAACACTGGGGCTCGAAAACTGGCTCGAAATGCCTTTTTTTTTTTTTTATTCTTTTCCTTCCCTTCAATAACAGACAGAGGCGAGATAGAGAGGAGAGAGAGAAGAGAAGAGGAAGCAAAGATAGAGAGAAGAGAAGAAGAAGAGAGAAGAGAAGGAAGATCGGTGATGGCGCGGTGATCGGCGGTGATATCTTCGATCATCTTCCGGAAAACCTCGCAACAGCTGGAGAACTCCATCGGCGACGTGTCGTGGCTCCTCTCCTCCCCCGCCGACGATCGCAACGACGACTATCTGGGTCTCCCTCCGATCGCCGAAAACGAGCCAATTTTGTGTTTGATTTGGGAACAAATCGCGATTTTTATTTTTTTATTTTTTTATTTTTTTAGATCTGTGATTTTGATTTTTTTTTTTTTTAGATCTGTGTTTTTTTTTTTTTTGAAAATTTGTGTTTGATTGTGATGATGTTGTGTGTTGTTGTGATTGTTGTTGATGATGATTTGAATAGTTGTTGTGTTGTTTTTTGATTTTGGTTGTTGATGATGATGTCTCCCCTGCTCCATCTCTCTTCTTCTTCTTCTTATTTCATCTCCCCTGATGAACAAGATTTGCAGAAAACACAGCTGAAGATGATCAAACAAAAACGAGAATGAATGAAAAAAAAAAAAAAAAAAATTTTCTCCAAAACGACGTCGTTTTGGACTCGAGCCAATTTCGAGCTTGGCACTTTCGAGCTACGTAGCAGCTCCGTTTTTGATTCCATTACCTTTTCTCTTCTTTTTTTTATTTATTTATTATTCCTTCGGCCAAAGAATGGCTCCAGAACTCTCCCTAACTTTCATTTCATCTTCATTTTATTTTTATTTTATTTAATTGATTAGGACTGGTTTGGCACATCATTACACATTAACTTAATTAAACCACAATTAATTATACTTAATCATGATTGATAAATTTCCACATAGCTCAATTAGTCCAATTGACTTCAATTAAGTCCCAATCAATCATTACTAATTTATCAATCCGAATCAGATTTTTAATCAATACCCCAAAAGGCTCCAAATATTAAATTGAACTTATTATCATCATCAATTTTGGTTTCGTAAATCACCAAGGCCTTCAATTTCAAATTAAACCCAAAATCCTTGTCAATAAATTTCATATTCAAATTGGATACCTCATAAATAGATTTAATTCATAATAATCATAATTTCTCAATCCTTTTAACGTAGTAAATTTAAGTAACTCCAATTCGAACCCAGTTAATCAAATCTTAATTTTACCAAACTGAATTGAAACTGAATCAAATATTTAATTAAGCTCCCAAATGGGTCAATACTTGAAATCAAATTGATTCCACTAATTAATTTCACTTCCTTAAGTCATTTGGACATTCAATTTCTAATCTCAAAATAAATCATTATTAAAATCACTTACTGATTGAGCTCCATAATCCTCGTAAATCCCAAATTAAATCAGAATAACGACTAATTAAAATCCAAATCTCCTTAAATAATGAAGTGTCAAATATAATACGTAGTGGGGTTGTCATACTTATGTTATCCATTATAAGTGGGTAAATAAAAGGGAGAAAAAACGGGAGTTGGAAGACATACACATATTATTACATATTTGGCCTCGCACAAGAGGATCCGAATAAATGGACTAGCTAAGCTAATTATTCCAATGCCAAAATAACTAGTTACACTAACTAATTATTACAAATCCAAGTAAAACTAACTAATCAGTTACAATACAGAAATAATTAACTAAGTAATTACACTTGATTAATTACAACACACTACTATTAGCATAAATTAACGGGCCACGAAGAATAAAGAATTGTTCATGCATGAATGCGAAGTTCCACCTGAAAATGCCCTCTATTTTGCTGCCAAAATGTTTTTGTTTTGTAGTCAGAAAATGGAACTGTTTTTGCCTCAGCCTTTCCTCTGTTTTGCAAGGGAAAAGACACTGTTTGGCTGAAAAGAGGTGGCCGGCCAGCCAATAAAAGTGGTCAGCTGTACAGTGAGGTAGCCGGCCGGCCACTGGTTTTTGCTACTACCCTACTGCAACAGACATGAAACAGAGCAAAAACAGAGTATTTTTAGGGAAAGTTTGTACACCCTGCCTCTTCTTATCATCAAACAGATCAAAGAAAGGGTAGGCTTGATTCGCAAACCATCAATCGACGCAAATTGATTGCATGATGGTCTATGAATCAAAGGGGCAAGATCTCAATAAACGATAATGAAATGGCTCAAGGCTCAATGGATTCAACTAACGTTCGATTGAACCCAAACCATTTTATTATCTTATTCAATTTTAATCCAATTTTATTGCCTCTTTTAATTACCTTTCCATTCCTTAGTCATTTTCGTCCAAAAATGAAAGTTAAGTCCACTAAATGGATTGTCAAACAAAAAGTTGTTTGGGGCATGAGAGAGATGTAATGCCTTGGTAATGAACCTCCAAGGAGATTAAACCATTAAGCATGGAAAGGTCTCTTTCTCAAGCTTAAACAACACTCATTTGAAATAACTCTCAAAGAAATAAAAGCCAAGAAAGGTGGGAGAGTGCAGAGGTGATTATAGGTGAGGACAAGTATGGAAAGCATGAAATAAATGCTATCAACTCAAATAGGTTGGTGGCTAAGGCCTAAACTACCAAACCTATGAGGACCACTACACTACAAGCCTACTATACAAAGCAAAAGTCAAATGAACAACCTAAAACAGTCCTAAAATAGCTAAAAATGATACTGAAATTCTCATGGAAAAGCTTGAAAGAGTTAGCTACAATAATAATGAAATGAAACTAGTAAACAAGTATAAGGAGGGGTGGCTAACCCCTTCATTTTTGGGACTTCAAAACCACATTTTTAGCCTCCAAAAAACTTTGAAAATCAATGGTTAGAAATTGAAGAAGGTATGGGAAACATAAGGGTAAAAGCTTAGGAGACAAGGTTCAAAGAAGGGTGGTTACCCTCTCCACTTTTGATAGCTTTAAACCACAAGTTTTAGCCCATAAAAATAGTGGAAAAATAGTCCAAAAATAGCAAGTAAGATAGGGAAGAAGTAGTGTAAAGATGCTAGAAGTTATACCTCCTGAAGAGAGGTAACTCCTTTGTTCACAAGCCAACTAGTTCTCACTTTCAAGGGCTGAGATTTGAGCTTAAGAACCTTAGCAAGAAGAGCCAAATTTTTGGTTTAGGAAGTGTAGAGAGAGTGTGTAGGTTGCAAGATAGAGAAAGAGAGTGCTATGCAAGTATTGGAGCTTTTGGAATTTTTTCTCACCTTGAAAATATAAGGGAAGGTCCTCCATATATAGAAAAACATGTTACTATCTCGGAAATATCTGTATAGAGACAGTTGGTGCAGTGCATGCACCTGTGAGAACAGTTGGCACAGCTGGCAACGAAATATCTGTTTTACCGGAACAACAGGCCGGCCAGCCACTTGGGGGGCGTTCGGCCACCACAATTGGCCTATGGGACACTTCGCTGGCCAGACACTGACTTGTATGGCTGGCCACAAAAACTGCTCCTAAGCCCGACTTCAAATGGGTATATCTCCTTCATCCGAACTCAGTTTTAGGTGATTCTTGAATCTGAATTGAAGCCTCAGAAGTCTAATTTCCAATGGTGGTGTCCTCACATCTAAATTTTAAGTGTGCAAAGAGATATGCCTAAATTAGTGAAGGCTGCTCATTTCTATCTTAACAGATTGATACCCAACTTCAAACGGCCATATCTCCTTCATCTGAACTCAGTTTTAGATGATTCTTGAGTCCAAATTGAAGTCCCGAAAGTCCAATTTCCAATGGTGGTGGCCTTACATGTAAATTATAAGTGTGCAAAGAGATATGACTAATTTAGTGAAGGCTGCTCATTTTTATCTTAACGGATTATACCCAACTTTTTCCTAAACTAGTTTTCTTCCCTTCCGTTCTATGTCCTTCAACTCCAAACCTATAAATAAGGTGTTTTTAAATATTTTTCAAAGATTTCACCTCCCTTCCATTTATTTCCACTTTGTCCTTACTCGGTTTACCGAAAAATGCATTATTTTAAACGAAATGCGAGCCTCAGAACATCGTAGAAACATTTCAAAAAATATTTTGAAAAAGAGGGTTTTAAGGTCTAAAATAGTTTTGGTCAAATAGGGTGTAAGGTTAGGATTTGAAACTCAAAACTGAAGCTTCTTGCTGAAGAAATTGAGCGTTGTACAGCGTATCTTTCATCATCGAGTGATCAACTTGAGGCGCCCAAGTCTTAGGGGTTGTAAAAAATGGGGTGTCTACATACTGCTGTTTCTAATTGGAACTCTGGCAATGCCGCGAGGCAGTCATTATCTAGGAAGGAAAATTCGTATGTGTTTATGTGACTACGTGCTTATGTGGAGTGAATTACTATTGTCCACTGCATTAGGACATGAGTGAGTTAGCTTTGCCACATTTGTAAATGTGCTAATCTCTTTTGTTACCATTATTAGGATGTCAGGACATGGACGTGGTGGTTGTAGGCATGGTAGGCCTAGAAGGCATGAGGTGCCTTTACCGGATGATATTCCGACAAAAGAAGAAGGAGTTGGTGAAGCTAATGTGGCTAGCTAGTTGGTCAGTAGGTCATGGGCGCTTTGGCCTACGAAATGGCCAGAGCATTGCAGGAATCTATGGACATTCTCAGAGCTAAAAATCAAGTACTGGCCCAAGTTACTAAGACAGGGCCGTCTTTTCTGAAGAGGGAGTTTTTTTCGGTCAAATCTGGATGAGTTTCTAGTGATCCGAAGGAGCCACTAAAGGCGGATGAGTGGCTGGACCAGATTGTGAAGACGTTTGAGATGCTTGGCATTGTGAGGACGACAAACTGAGAGTGACCTTAGCATCCTTCCAGCTGAAGGGAGATGTGGGTTAGTGATGGAAGTATGAGCGTGGCCGTATTGGAGTAACTTGGGAGGCTTTTTGTCAATGCCTTCCAGGACAACTTTTTACCTCCCATGGCTAGGGAGAAGTTGAGGGAGCAGTTTCTGAAGCTCAAGCAGCTTAACACACCAGTAGTCAAGTTTGAGACAGGTTTTACTAGTCTCTCTAGATTTGCACCTGAGCTTGTGGCGACGGAGGAACGTCGTTGTGTGGAGTTTGAGAAGAGGTTGAGGACCAGACTCCTTTTTAGGGTGGCCAGGTCAATGATTAGGGATTACGAATGCCTTGTGGAGGCGGCGGCTCATCTGGAGACTGTGACCCAGACTGAGGAGGAGTGGATAAGGAGCTCCAGGAGTCAGGAGGCTCAGAGTGAGGCAAAAGACAATAAGAAGTAGAGGGGTTCAACCCCACAGCAGACCTAGGGAGCAAAGTGTCGATTCACATTTCTTATGCCGAGTTCAGGTTTGAGAAGAGGTAATTAGGGGAGTTTCACTTGTTATAAATGTGGCCAATTGGGTCACAAATCGCCAGCTTGCCCGCAGATGGGAGGGTAGCAGGCTACACCGTCTTTGGCTCGCTCTCAGAGCCAGAGCCAGGGTAGAGGGCAGCCGCCTACATATTATCAGTGTAAGCGGTTGTAGACACCCCATTTTTGACCACTCGTAATACTTGGGCACCTTAGGCTGATCACTTGATGATGAAAGATAAGTTGCACAAACGTTCGATTTCTTCAGCAAGAAGAACTTCTAAATCCTAACATTACACCCCATTTTTTTGACCAAAACTATTTTGACCAAAAGTTTTTTTTAGACCTTAAAACCCACTCTTTCAAAATATTTTTGAAAATGTTTCTACGATGTTTCGAGACTCGCATTTCATTTAAAGTTGCACTTTTCGGTGAACTGAGCAAGGACAAAGTGGAAATAAATGGAAGAGAGGTGAACTCATTGAAAAATCTTTAAAACCTCTTATTTAGAGGTTTGGAGCTGAAGAGAATTGGAAGAGAGGGAGGAAAACTAGTTGGGGAAGTGGTTGAGCATCAAACCGTTAAGAGAGAACTGAGCAGCCTTCACTAAATCAGGCCTATCTCTTTGTACACTTAGAATTTAGTTGTGAGGCCACACCACTGGAAAGTGGACTTTCGGGGCTTTAATTTAGACTCAAGAATCTCCTAAAGCCGAGTCCAGATGAGGGAGATATGGCCGTTTGAAGTTACGCATCAATCCGGTTAAGATAGAAACGAGAAACCTTCACTAAAATAGACATATCTCTTTGAACACTTAGAATTTAGATGTAAGGTTACCTTTATTGGAAAGTAGACTTCTGGGGCTTCAATTTAGACTCAAGAATGACCTAAAAACGAGTCCGGATGAAGGAGATATGCCCATTTGAAGTCGGGTCTGGAAGCAGATTTTTTGTGGCCGGCAAGCCACCATTTGTGGCCGGCAATTCACACTTCTGGCCTACCTGCCACTGGTGAATAACACAGATATTTTTGGCCAATTGTCTGCCAAAAGGTCCAGCTGTTCCAGGCATGATATTTTTGACCCGAGGGGCTATTTTTCTATATATACCAGGCCTTCCTTCGTAGTTTCAGGTTGAAAAAAATTCCAAAAGTTCCAATTCTTGAAATTCCTTCTCTTTTCTCTATCTTGCAACACACACACCTTACCCAAACACTTCCTAAACCAATATTGGAGCTCTCCTTGCTGAGATTATTGAGTCCAAATTCAGCTGTTGAGAGTGAGAACTTAGCTCCTTTGCACTACTTCTTTTGTATCTTTTCTTGCTGATTTTGAACTCTTTTTTAGGGGTTAATCACCCTTTTTTTGAACCTTGTTCTCTAAGCTTTACACTTGTGTTTCCCATCTCTTCATCAACTTTTTTTGAGCTTTTGGGAGCCGGATAAAAGTGGATGCAGATTAGGCCCGAATAGACATTTAGATAATCGTGTATGTTATACCGCGCCCCGTCTTGTACGTTCTGGATGCCGAATAGATTAGTCGGCCACAAAGCTAGCTGAACGAGGGGCCGATTGAAGATGAAATATGACGAAAGAAGCTGAGTGAGCAATCACCGATCGGCATAAGGGCCCCATCCTAAGGACTGGAAGCGTATATAAATAGAAGAGCAACACAACGAGAGGTATGTGAGAACTAGTACGCTTAACTTAAGATACAAGCAATCGAGAGAGTATATACTGACTTATCCGTCGGAGTGCTAACTCCGGCACCCCCGAACGGAGTGTTCATTCTTTTTCAGGTTACTAGCTAAGGATCTTGAGTGTCCCATTGGATCCAAAGAGTATTTCCAGAACCACTCCCCCACAATTGGCGCCGTCTATTGGATCCAAAGAGTATTTCCAGAACCACTCCCCCACAATTGGCGCCGTCTGTGGGAATACTCAAGCACATCGATCCATGGCGGGCGTGACGGAAGATCCTGTCACGACCCCCCGCCCCTATAGGTTTAGCATCGTAACCGGCCAGTAATCCCTAGATTACAAGGCCTCTGAACAGATAAGCATATGATAAGGGGCTAGCGGAAGCAAATACAAAAATATAATTGTCCAATGAGCTGTGTTGACTTACATGAAACAGAATAATTTAAAACTTTATTTACATAGCCATAAGTCAACCATACATTATATTATACCACACACATTACAGTATTTTCCGTACAGACAACATGATTAAAATAAAGTCCCATGCATAAACAGAATTAATCAACCCTTGAACCCAAGACACTTCGGGAACCTCCACGTGAGGCACAAAGGCTGGCTGACAACAGAAACACAGTCCCCCACAAAACCTTCGGGCTTGCACTCCAGAATGCTCACCTATAATATATATATACAAACAGTGAGCTAAAGCCCAGTGAATAACATTAAGGTAAAGGGGTTAGTGAACGAAATTCGAACATTTTATACGTACAAAACAGATCATAGCATAATCATAGTCATCTCATATCAGAACATAATAATGGCATATCCCATAGAACATATCAATATCACATAACGTCTTCCGACTAGAGTAACCGGTCCCGGACACCGATTAAACACATATCACCACAATGAAGTGGCTAACGAGATCTCGTAAATGTCATGGACCCGCATTTTCATGCCGTCCCCCATGACTTGGGACTATCTATGGATGCCATAATAGATTTCAAACTTGGAATGTTCGTTCACAGAAACATATATCATTTCAGAAAGCATAGCTTATCACATTTCATTTGGAACATAATTTCATATAAACGTATCTTTACGATAACGTTACTCACAGTGGTTCCGTAGATGGTCAATCACTTCTCGGACGTTGACCTACAATCACAAAATACATAGCACCAACGAATCTTATCATTACTTATTCATGTGGCCATTAAGGCTTAGCTTACATCACGTTGGTTCATGTTTATTCTTATCACATGGCTTAGAACACACACACCCTTGCAATCTCTTAGTGTGATTCATACTTACTTCAATGCTCAACTCACACACTTGTCATTCAATAACTCGTTACATTCTTTTCTTAGTGTGCGTTTCTAGCCCATAACCTCATTACTATGGCTTAATTAAGGCTTAGGAATGCCTAAGATGCAATGAGGATGTCAAAACATGCCTTGGAACACTTAGGCAAAATTTCAGAATTTTAAGTCCTCGCTCGAGCGAAGCTTTCCTCGCTCGAGCGAGCATGCAAAAATGTGACTGGTCGCTCGAGCGCACATTCCTTCGCTCGAGCGATCTGTAAATGATGCAAACTTCTGGGAGCTCGAAATTTACGCTCGAGCGGACTTTTGGTCGCTCGAGCGAAGTGCACAATCTCAGAGTGGTCGCTCGAGCGAGAACCCCTTCGCTCGAGCGAGGCTGCAAAATCTGGAATTTCCAGATTGCACCTCCAACTTCAAAACTCGAATTAAAACCTCCAAAACACCTCTCTTGGGCCCTAGAACTTGATATAACCCAGAAAACTTGTAGAATATGAAAGTTTTAAAGATCAATTGGTAAAATCATGGCCCAAGGTTTGTCAAAACTCACAATTTCAAACTTGAATTTCAAGAAGTAAGACATGCATGTGAATTCTTTAAAACTCTTGTCTTCAACACTCATGGAACTTTAAATTTGAGCTCCTAAACTCCATGCAGCAAGAAACCCTTTTCAAAACATGGATTTAAACTTTAAAATATGATGAATTACCCATGCATGTGACCAATAACCCATGATAGCAACATAGATGCTCAAAATCAAACTCAATGACAACCTACTATGTAAATGTATACATGCATGAATTAAAACAACAACCAAGCTCCAAATACATGCTCTAATGAGCCCATCTTTTCAAAAACATGATGAATCCATGGCCTTGAACATAATTATAAACATGCATGTAGATTTTTATGAAATTAACTACAAAATGCAAGAATTTATACATGCATGCATGATTTGAAACTCAACTCCTCATTCTAAGCTCCATTACATGACTAAACCTATAATCTTCATGAATTCAACAATTAAACATAAAATCTACAAGCATTATAGCTTAGGTTCTTACCTAGAGCCCTCAAATTCTCTTGTTCTAGCACAATCCTTGTTTAATTCAAACTCTAGCCTTCAATCTCTCTTGAATTCTCCTTCCTCTCTCTAAAATTGCACACACTCTCTCTCTAAGATGTTATCTCAGAATTTTCCACTAGGAGATGAAAATGAGCTCAAAATGAGCTAAAGGGGGCTAAAATATGTTTTGTATGGATTTGGCCACTAGGTGGCAAAACGGTAAATAAGTCCAACTCTTTAATTAGCTTATTTAATCTAATTTAATCATACCAAATCACATTTTGATTAAATATACCATAAGGTTCTAAAAATTCCAAATAACACAATGGTATAATCAATTCCGGGTTTGGATGCCGATAAAGCTTTCAATTTTCATTTTAAACCATTAAACATGGACAGATGATTTAACGGTCAACAGTTAGACGACCAATTATGGTGCAAATTACACATTAATCCCGTCATCAATCTGATTCACTTAATTAACATCCTTAATTACCGATTAGTAGCTAATTACGGGTCGGGGTTATTACATGTAGTCGCTAGCGACCCTACACCACAAGACGAAACCACTCCAAGCAACATGCTTGGGCTAGAGAATATTACCGTAAGAAGGGTCTTGAACTTCGATTCACCCTCGACATCAGCACATGAGACAATGCAAGCGATTATGGAGCAAGCGAAGCAAAACGAACAGAGGTTGGAAAACATGATGGCTAAGAACGAGCGTTTTCGACAAGATTTGGCCTTGAAAGTGGCAAAATCCCAACAAGCCGCGCACCAAGACCCGAGACGACCTCTGAGAAGGGATGGTCGACAATCTCGAATTCGGAGACATGATAGTGGTAGTGGCTCTGACTCATCATCCCCAGAATCTACAAAGAAGGGACGAGTCGACATCTCCAGTTCTTCTGAGGGAAGTCCGCGTGCACAGAAGAAGCAAAGAAGAAATGATTCAGATGAAGAAGATCAGCATGACCCCTTTGTACGACGGATTGCAAGGGCAGTGCTACCCAAAAAGTTCAAAGCACCGTCATTCACCTTGTATGATGGTAAATCAGACCCCACAGATCACATTCGCCATTACAAGCAAGCCATGACGCTCCATGTAGACGACGAGGAACTCATATGTCGAATATTTTTGAGTAGTTTGGAACCACTGGCTGTCAGGTGGTATTATAAACTGGAGCTGGCTTCGATCAAGAGCTTCCACCAACTCCAAAAATCCTTCAGGGCAAGGTTCATCACAAATGAGGTCCAGCCGAAGCAAGCTGATTCTCTGTGGGCAATGCAAATTCAACCAGGGGAAACCTTTCATGCGTATTCGGCGCAGTATTGGGTATGTTTTAATCTAGTAGATGATGCCTGTAATGACTCTATGGCCATTACGGCCTTCAAGATGGGGTTACATCTAGACAGTGCCCTCCGCAGCTCTTTGACCAAATGGCCCCCAAAAATGGTCTGGTCGTTGATGAAAAAAGTTAAGGAATACTGCGAAGTAGAAGACGATGCCCTTCGAGTCAAAGACGAGCATAAAGCCACTAAGTCGGCCTCGCCTGAAGTCGTGCAGCCGATAAATGCTGTACCACCACGGAGCCCTGAATCACGAAATCGGGCTAAGCGAGATAGAAGATGGGATTCACGCCGATTAGACGACCAATGTCTACACCGAGCTAATGAGCAGTTTCAAGTGGATAGCAGGCACGCGAGGTGCACCGACAGGAAATACACGGAGTTATCGAAGCCGATCAGTGTGGTTATGGCTAAGGTTCAACACCTTCCGCTCTTCAAATGGCCATAAAAAATGGTGGGACCTCCCGACACGAAGAGACGGGATAGGCGGTGCGAATATCACAAAGATCACGGTCATGATACCGACAGTTGCTATGCTTTGAAAGACCACCTTGAGGAGTTGGTACAAGACGATCGGCTCCAGCAACACGTCCCAAAGAACAACTCAACCAAAACAGTTGCCCTACGGCAGGATTGACCTTCGCTCGGCATCATCCATATGATATACAGCCTGCCAACAGCCCCAACCGTGCATGCAATTCAGTCGCATCCAGGCCCCCAAAAGCAAATCACACCAGCAAAACGGCCCCATGAAGCTTCGAATATTACCTTCGACGATTCTGATTTGATCGGCGTAACACTCCCCCACATTGATCCATTGGTCATCGAACTACACGTAAACCGATTCACCGTTGAACGCGTTCTCATAGACCAGGGGAGTACTCTAGAGGTTATGTATTACAAGACCTTCATCAAACTCGGGTTCGCCGAGTCAGACCTGTCTCCGGCTCCTTATCCATTATTTGGCTTCAACGCTAATCCAGAATACCCGTTCGGCAAAATCACACTACCAGTTTGAGCGGGCTCCCGAACAGTGAATGTGGAATTCTTGGTCATCAAACTGCCTTCGCCGTATAATCTCATCATGGGGCGAACTTGGTTGCATACCATGCAGGCCGTGCCAAGCACCTATCATCAACTGCTCTGCTTCCCGATAGAACGCGGCATTGAGCAAATCCGTGGTTCCCAGAAATCGGCACAAGCATGTTATCTCCTTGCCGCAAAGACACCAAAAGAGTTGGAAGTGAATTCTATTGAGGTGCCGAATCGAGAGAGCCTCGACGATGTTGGGCGGCTCCCAAGTGAAAAGGCCACGGAAGCCCTGGATCGAGTTGAAATTGACGGGAATCCAGACAGGTTCTTCATGGTCGGCGCCTCCCTGAATGAAGCCGACAGGCAGCAGCTAATTTCCTTCTTGCTCGGCAACCTTGATGTATTTGCGTGGACACCATATGAGATGCCGGGTGTGGATCCGTCTGTTTCGCAGCACCGTTTAAACGTTGACCCTAAATGCAAGCCGATTATTCAGAAAAGCCGGCGGTCAGCCGCAGAACACACTGCTGCCGTTGTTGAGGAAGTTGACCGGTTGCTCGATGCCGGGGCAATCCGGGAAGTTACCTACCCTACATGGTTGTCGAACACTGTGGTTGTCAAGAAGAAAAATGGGACTTGGCGTGTTTGTGTGGATTTCACGGACTTAAATAAAGCTTGTCCCAAGGATTGTTTTTCTCTCCCCAAAATAGACCAACTTGTAGATGCCACGGTGCGTCATCAACGTATGAGCTTCCTCGATGCCTACAGAGGTACCATCAAATCGCCATGCATCCGGAGGACCAAGACAAAACTGCATTCCTCACCCCAAGAGGAACCTATTGCTATAAGGTTATGCCTTTTGGGCTGAAGAATGCAGGGGCAACTTACCAAAGACTAGTCACCGCCATGTTCAAGGAGCAACTCGGCCGTACTATGGAAGTGTACATTGACGATATGGTGGTTAAGTCCAAAAAAGAGCAAACTCATCTAGCCGATTTGGAGGAGACATTCGTCATTTTACGAAAGTACAAAATGAAGCTGAACGCTTCCAAGTGTGCATTTGGGATCGGATCCGGCAAATTCCTTGGCTATATTGTCAACCACTGAGGAATCGAAGCCAACCCGAGGCAAATCACAGCAATCTTGGAACTCGGCTCCCCTCGATCGGTGAAGGAGGTTCAAAAGTTGATAGGGATGGCCGCCGCACTCAACAGGTTCATCAGTCGTTCCACAGATCGCTGCCGACAATTCTTTCATACCCTACGGCAGGGTAAGGCTTTTGAATGGACCTCTGAGTGCGAAGCCGCTTTCAACGGTCTGAAGACCTACCTCCGATCAGTTCCACTCTTGACAACACCTTCGGCAGGTGACCCGCTCATTTTATATCTGGCAGTCTCCGACCGGGCCGTCAGCGCCGTACTGTTAAAGGAAGAGCTTGGAGAGCAACGACTAGTGTATTATGTGAGCAAGGCAATGGTTGACGCCGAAACACGTTACCTTCCGTTGGAAAAACTCATTCTAGCCCTCGTCATGGCAGCAAGAAAACTGATGCATTACTTTCAGGGGCATACCATCGGGGTACTAACGGACTACCCCCTCTGGGCAGTACTCCGCAGTGCAGAAGCATCAGGGCGCGTTTCAAAGTGGGCTCTTGAACTCGGCCAGTACGATATTCAGTTCCTGCCTAGAACCTCAATCAAGGGGCAAGTGCTTGCCGACTTTGTGGCCGAATTCACTGGAGGTCTTGCCGACTTGAAGTCTGATCAAATTCAACCTAAGCCGAACTGGAGAATTTATGTTGGGGACATTTGGCAGTTGTACTGTGATGGATCGTCCAATCAACGCGGCAGCGGAGCCGGAGTAGTGATCATGGCTCCCGACGGAGCAATAATTGAGCAGGCTGTCAAACTCGGCTTCGAAGCATCGAACAATGAGGCCGAATATGAAGCCCTGCTAACCGGCTTGCGGAATGCACATCTCCTGGGGCTCAGCGTTTGCTTATATTTTGTGATTCAAAACTTGTGATCAATCAACTAAAGGGGAGTACGCGGCCAAAAACGACCGTATGGCCGCTTACATGAAAACGACAAATTCCTTGCTGGAAAAATTTGATCATCATGAATTGAACCAAATAACCCGTGATCAGAACACACATGCAGACGCCCTGGCTTGCCTAGCCTCCGCCATTAACTCAGAGATTAAACGGACAATTGAAGTGGGTTTCATCCCTAAGCCGAGCATTGGCCCTTCAGAGGAAGTCCAGATCAATGTCATAGAGTCAAGTCCGAGTTGGATGGACTCCATTACTGCATTCCTATCTTCCGAACAGCTCCCGTCGGATAAGAAAGAAGCACACAAGCTGCGAAACAAAGCCCTGCGATACTACTTGGATCCGCAAGAAAAGCTTTACAAAAAATCCCTTTCTGGCCCATACCTAGAATGCGTTCATCTGGATAAAGTCGAGGAACTCCTGACTGAAATACATGAAGGTAGCTATGGTGCCCATTCTAGCAGGCGCTCTTTGGCCCATCGAGCTGTGACACAGGGGTATTATTGGCCGACAATGAGAGCTGATGCCGAATGTTATGTGAAAAAATGTGAACAGTGCTAGAAGTTTTCTCCCTTAACCCATCTACCTGCGGAAGATTTAAGCTCTATAATTAGTCCTTGGCCGTTCGCCCAATGGGGACTTGACATCGTAGGACCATTGCCTCGCGCCCCGGGCAACAATCGATTTTTGATTGTCGCAACAGATTATTTCACAAAATGGGTGGAAGCAGAGGCAATGACGCACATTCGAGATACTGATGTGAAGCATTTTGTATGGAGAAATATCATAACACGATTCGGCATTCCGAGAGCACTTATTTCAGACAACGGCATCCAGTTTGATTGTGGTGTCTACCGAGAACTGTGCAGCAAGTATGGTATTCGGCCCTATTTTTCCACCCCGGCTTATCCTCAGAGTAATGGCCAAGCTGAAGCCTCCAACAAATCTATTTCGGACGACATCAAAAAGAGGTTGGAGAAAGCTAAAGGCAGATGGGTCGACGAATTGCCGAGTGTGTTATGGGCTCATCGCACTACTCCGAGGCGGTCCACTGGGGAGACGCCATTCGCTTTGTGCTTTGGAACGCAGGCAATCATCCCCTTGGAGATCGGCCTCCCAACCTTGAAATCAAAAGTTTTTGATATGGGCCGAAACGACATGATGCTGGCCTTGGATTTGATCCTGATTGAAGAATGAAGAGACTGTGCCCTTGCATCCATGGCACGGTACCAGCAGCAGCTTGCTAAGTCGTATAATCAACGTGTTCAGCTACGCCGCTATACACTAGGAGAGTTGGTCCTGAAGAAAGTGCTTCCAGCTGCCAGGAATCCGGCTGATGGAAAATTGGGTCCTAACTGGAATGGCCCCTATCAGATCAACTCAATCGCGGGAGTAGGGGCATATCGGCTCAAAGACATGTCTGGGAGGAGTCTGCCACAGCCTTGGAATTCAACGTAATTGCGTAAATTCTATCATTAAACCCGACCTGTGGGGCATGATACTTGTTTTGAATGGTTCACCATGTACATATTTCACTTTTGCAATGCAAAGTTTCCTGTTTTCTCACTGCGAAATTCAGTTCAAAAGTCTTCCGGTTTAAGCTTCCGAATTCGGAGCCCCATTAGTGCATGACACTTTTGGGCCGATTAAGCCTCCAGATTCGGAGCGCCCTTCGTGGATATCACGATTGGCCAAGTGAAGCCTTCAAATTCAGAGCCCCATTAGTGTATGACACTTTTGGGCCGATTAAGCCTCTGGATTTGGAGCGCCCATCGTGTATCACGATTGGCCAAGATAAGCCTCTGAATTCGAAGCCCCATTAGTACATGACACTTTTGGGCCAATAAAGCCTCTGGATTCGGAGCGCCCTTCGTGGATATCACGATTGGCCAAGTGAAGCCTCCGAATTCGAAGCCCTATTAGTGCATGACACTTTTGGGCCGATTAAGCCTCCAGATTCGGAGCACCCTTCGTGTATCACGATTGGCCAAGACAAAAAAAAGCCTCCGAATTCAGAGCCCCATCCGTGCAGGTCATGTTTGGGCCGAATAAAGACTCCGGATTAAGAGCGCCCTTCGTGGATCTCACGATTGGCCAAGACAAAAAAGCCTCCGAATTTGGAGCCCCATCCGTGCAGGTCACGTTTGGGCCGAATAAAGACTCTGGATTCAGAGCACGCTTCGTGGATTTCACGATTGGCCAAGACAAAAAAGCCTTCGTATTTGGAGCCCTATCCATGCAGATCACGTTTGGGCCGAATAAAGACTCCGGATTCGGAGAGCCCTTCATGGATCTCACGATTGGCCAAGATGAAAAAGAGCCTCCGAATTCGGAGCCCCATCCATGCAAGTCACGTTTGGGCCGAATAAAGACTCTGAATTCGGAGCGCCCTTCGTGTATCTCACGATTGGCCAAGATAAGAAAAAAAGAAAAAAAGAGAAGAGATCCTCCGAATTCGGAGCCCCATCCGTGCAGGTCAGGTTTGGGCCGAATAAAGACTCCAGATGCCGAGCGCCCTTCGTGGACCCCACGATACACGGCGAAAATTGAAACATGAAAGCATTCAAGATGAAATGTTTCATTAAATTGATCGAGTGGCACAAAGTGTATAAACGTAAGTTGAAACGTGCAAACATTCAAAATAGAGTGTTTTATTAGGTTAACCAATAAATACATAATTTACACTCAATCTGCGTTTTAGCATTACAATGTCTACTTCTATTCGGTATCTCCCTCGTCATCACTCTTCTCAACTTCGAAGGCCGAAAAGGGAAAATGATGACCTTGATATAGCGGCGACGCCGAATCAACGCCTACTACCCGGAGAGCGTCCGTAGCTTGAAGTGCCTTGATCCAGCCGTGCTTAAATCCATGGTTTTCACATCGGCAGACCTCCTCGGCAAGTTTTTCCTTGGTCTTGTCTATCTCGACCTTCCGACCGTCATGAAAGCCTTTTTCATAGGCCCTAGACTTAGCAGTCTCAATTACAAACATGCTAGCCGTATCTCGATCGACAATCGCATGACTGATTAGCCGCTGAGTCACCTTTTCCTCCACGATCGGGTTAGGATGGCCAGTCGATTGTGACTCGACAGTCTTAACCTTTCTTAGTTCGTGCTCAGCCTTCTCTACGCGAGCTTCTAAACTTCGAATGCGTTCATCTCTCTGCTCTATATCCCGTCGTGCGACACGAAGACGCATGCCGATTTCATAGGCGGTGTACAGCCCCTTCATCGCCCCATGAATGCCTTCCCGAAACACTTCGAAATCCTGTTGGCCTACCATCGACTGTTGGACTTCAGGTGGAAAAATTTGTCGAGCGAACTCGACTGCCACATTTAGGTCACGAACGATTGAATCCGCTTCTGTCATTGGTCTATTCCCCACAAAGACCGCAAAACTCAACGGGCACGGCGTCGCATCGGGTTCTCTTCCGGAGGAGATCTACCCCGTTGCTGTTTTTCCCTCCTGGGTGACCTACTTCGGCGACGAAGGGACTGGCGTCTCTCCCCTCCCTCGAAGTCCTACCTCCCGTGCGCATAGGTTCGCCACTTCGATTCATTTCTCCTTCCAGCTCAGCCAATATCCTTCCCTCTCCTCTGCTGTTGAAGAACAATCTATTTGACATTCACATTTGTCTAACTTTCCTCAACGGACTAGACTGAGTTGTTGAGTCTGAACACATTAATATGACCTACGTGCATGAAGCATTCGCCCCATTTATTCCTTACGGGGGCAGCACCCCCGAAACGATATCAATAATGCTAAACTTCAAAAGCCTCACGCCACGAACTAACTGTTTTCGGCGTCCTAGTTCAAGTGCTAGCTGGGGCAAGGGCAGATTAATCAATCTATTCGGCATAACTATCAGAGCTCAGCCGAATTTCCATTGTGCCCCAACAAATTACTGAACTGCCATTTTCAGTCTGTCTTGGTTCATTAACTCGCTAGGGCAAGGGCAAATTAATCAATCTATTTGGTATAACTATCAGAGCTCAGCCGAATTTCCATTGTGCCCTAGCAAATTACTGAACTGCCGTTTTCAGTATGTCTTGGTTCATTAACTCGCAGGGGAAGGGGCAGGGGCAGGGCAAGGGCAGATTAATCAATCTATTCGGCATAACTATCAGAGCTCAGCCGAATTTCCATTATGCCCCAGCAAATTACTGAACTGCCATTTTCAGTCTGTCTTGGTTCACTAACTCGCTGGGGCAAGGGTAGATTAATCAATCTATTCGGCATAACTATCAGAGCTCAACCAAATTTCCATTGTGCCCCACCAAATTACTGAACTGCCGTTTTTAGTCTGTCTTGGTTCATTAACACGCTGGGGCAAGGGCAGATTAATCAATCTATTCGGCATAACTATCAGAGCTTAGCCGAATTTCCATTGTGCCCCAGCAAATTACTGAACTACCATTTTCAGCCTGTCTTGCTTCATTAGTCCGACTGATTCATTAACCTGTTGCCGCAAGGGCATATTCACTAATATATTCAGCTAAGCTGCAGCACTTTACAGTTATTTTTAATTCGGCAGCTTGTTTCCTTCATTTCATGATTTTACATCTTACTTGGCGGCTAACAAGCACATTCATTGAGCACAAAAGGCAAAAATAATTACCATTCATAAGCTGCGCGCAAATAGTAAAAATAATTTTCATTCGTAAATTGAGCACAAATAGAATTCATTTTACAAATGAAAACTACCCTATATCAGCTTCTCACAAAAATGAACAATCAAAAACAAAAACCTAATACATACAACAAAATCTACATACGCTTAATACCAAAGCAAAATGGAAAATATTCAACTGTTTTCGGTATCTTCGGGGTCAGACTCCAGCAGCTCAATGTCAACCTGCTCGTACGGAATCGGTTGTTCCGATGTCACGTTAGCGGCAGCCAAGGCCTTGAGCCAGCCGTGTTTGAACCTCCTATTTTCAAATTTCGGCACTTCTTCGACATAGTCCGCCAAGGCCGCATTCTTGCCAGCTTGGAACGACTCGGAAAGTGTAGACTTGGCATTCACCTTCGCCCGAATAGACTTTTCCAAGTCGGCCTCCAGCTTTGCAATCATTTCGTTGGCCAGTCTGAGCGCTCCTTCATTCGCTTTCGCCTTTTCCTCAGCGGCCATTTTCAGTGCGACAGCAGTCCTGGCCTCATTTGCTTCTGTATCAGCCCTAGCTCTCTCTTCTGCCGCTTTCGCGACCTCAGACTCGGCTCGGAAAGAGGCCTCAGCTGCTTTCCCCTTTTCCTTTTCTAATTCGGCTGTAAGGAAGACGATCTGTTCGATTGCGTCGTGTTGGCGACGTCCAATCTCGGCTATTCTCCCCGCTACCTGCAAAAGAAAGGAACAGTGAGCTAATATAGAAACTCCTGTTTAGCCTTGTAGAGCTATAAAGGACTACGTACCAATATCGCTGATTGAGCAGCTAACGCGATAGCCAGCAGATCGGCCTCCGCCCTAAAAGTTGCTCTGTCAGTTGGCAGTGAAATGGAGGAAGCCAGGCTCAAGGCCACAGCCGGGTCCCTTATAGCCGATAAATCGAATGTAACCAGCATGTTTTTTATCTTTGGTTGCACTATGAACAGCACAACCAAGTCCGATTCTTCCAAGCGTGGCCGTTTGTCCACTGGAGCTTCCGAATAAACGGTGTCGTGATCAGCTGGGCGCTTCTCACCCCTGTACTCCGTCACTTGACCCTCATGTTGATCGACAACAAATTCCGTTTCGGCCATTTCATTATGAGCCACCTCTTCAACAGGAACGGGTGGAGTTTCTTGCCTGGCATCAGGTAGAGGGGGTGGAGGTTGGTTTCGCTCGGCTTCAGCCCTTCTTCAGGCGGCCATCCTCTCAGCGTTCCTCCATTTGGCCATTTGGGTGAGCGACTCGCCGGCCATGTTGTCAGGGTAAGAGCCGAGCAAATCCCCTAAGTTTGTAAAAATGTCTTCGAAAAAGTCCCCTTGGCCTGAGGCGGGCGGAGTGTCAGACGAATTCAATTCAGCTTCCTTAAAAGTCGAATTAAGTGCTTCTTTCTCGGCTTCTGACTGGTTCAGGTTCTTAGCGACCAGATCGGCTGCTTGTTCTTCCTCTTGTTCCGATTCAGAGGCTTCTAAACCAACCTCCTTTATGTTTTTGAAGCTAGGGAAGATAAGGGCGATAAGATGATCTTCACCACTCGGAATTGGAATGTGTTCTGCTGCTGCAAACGTAGAGTAAGATGACACGTATCGCAAAAGAATATGGGCCGCCCTCCCTTGTTTCTGCAAGTTTGGACGGCCAACGAACTGTAGAGTGACTTTAATGTCTGCAAGTACAGTGTCGTCGGTTGAAACCAACACTTTCTTCAAATTGCTACCTGCAAAAACAAAACAATAAACACATGGAAGGAAAGCCGAATACAAATAAGGTAGTCGGAGAAACTAGAGTGAGCTATACGGCCACCTGGTTCGCTTTTTTTTTCTTGGCACGGGATCTAGGCGATCTTCACCCTCGTCGAATTCCCAGTTACCTCAGACAACGACCATCACGTCATCAACACGCCTTCCAGAGCTGGCAAGCATAGTCACTAGGTGATGTTCAGTATCTTTGGCCCTGAGAAAATAGTGTCCCAGCCGGCCAGTAGACTTGGCCAAGCCATAACAATGCCGAATTGCAGGTATACCTAAGTTAATCCTAAGACGACGGTTCAACTCTGTAATCTCCATTATGATGCGGAAAAAATTCATGTTAGGTTGGGAAGGAATTAGACCCCAGTGTCGAAGGACGACTCTTAAAAATGGGTGAAGGGGAAAACGGACTTCGCCCTTAGCAATCGATAGGAGAGGAAAGATGATTGTACTCTCATCGGTCCTCTCCATATCAGTGGTGCTGTCTGCCACAAGTGACAGATGGACGTCGTCGAGGATGGAATAATGGTGTCGAAAGCCGAAAATTCAATCCGCAGAAAGGAGCTCTTTCAAATTTTTTGCCATCACGGCCAGCCTAAGGATTATGTAAAATTGAAAGTAAACAAGGAAATAGCGTTGGGAGTGAAGGAGAAGAAAACTTACAGGAAGCATAAGGTATAATAAGAGACAGGAGGAAATTACAGAGGACGCGAAGTGAAGGAGTTGAACTAGAAGGCGAGCCAGAAACTTTGAGTATTCAGAGTATACATTCGAAGAGACAGAGTTTTAAATCACATTAAATGGAGGACGCGTACGAAGAGGCGGGAATTTGTAATGATAACCAAAAAATGTGTGCGTTCTGACACATGTTGGATTGAGGTTAACTGCCGAATTTTTAACTTTTCAAGTTCGAAACCAAACACGCCAACTAACTAGTGCTAGTGGGGTGTTTGGGGGGCAATTGTGGGAGTCGGATAAAAGTGGACGCAGATAGGCCGAATAGACATTGAGATAATCGGTACATGTTATACTCACCCTCGTCTTGTACGTTCTGGATGCCGAATAGATTAGTCGGCCACAAAGCCAGCTGAATGAGGGGCCGATTGGAAGATGGAATACGACGAAAAAAGGGCCAAGTGAGCAATCACATGACGGATTAGTAGTGGGCCCCATCCTAAGGACTGGAAGCGTATATAAATAGAAGAGCAACAACCAACGAGAGGTATGTGAGAACTAGAACGCTTAACTTAAGATACAAGCAATCGAGAGAGTATATACTGACTTATCCGTCGGAGTGCTAATTCCGGCACCCCCGACCAGAATGTTCATTCTTTTTCAGGTTACTAGCTGAGGATCTCGAGTGCCCCATTGGATCCAAAGAGTATTTCCAAAACCACTCCCCCACAAAGCTTTTTACCACTGATTTTCAGAGGTTTTCAGAGGCTAAAAAATTGGTTTTGAAGTCCCAAAAATGAAGGGGTTAGCCACCCCTCCTTTGGCTTGTTTACTAGCTTAAATTGCTCCATGTTTTAGCTTATTATTTTAGCTACTTTTATCTTCATTCAAGCGCATTTTTGTACTATTTTTGGGCTATTTTTGGATTGTCTAAACTTTGAAATTTTGGGCTGAAACTTGTGGTTTAAGGTCAATAAGGGTGAAGGGGTGGCTCACCATTCCTTCTACCAAGCTTCCAAGGCCTTTACCCTTGTGTTTCCCACCTTGTTGTCACCTTTTTTTGAGCTTTTAAATACTGAATTTCATAGTTATTTCAGTGGCTAAAAACACTTTTTGAAGTCCAAAATTAGAGGGGTTAGCCTCCCTTCCTTGTGTCTTGTTCACTAGCTTACATAGCTCTATGTTTTAGCCTATTGTCCTAGCCATTTTTGTCTTAATTCCAGCATGTTTTAGGACTTATTTAGCACTATTTTAGCACTGTTTTTAAGTGTCCATAGCATTTGAGACTTATATTGCATGCTTGTAGTATAATTATCCTCATAAGTTTGGCGTTTTAGACCTTAGTGTAGACACCCCATTTTTGACCGTCCTCAATACTTAGACGCCATTGTTTGAACACTCGATGATCATCCATGCTCGTGTTCGTTTAGAGCGCCTGAAGTTCTTGGTGGAGTGCCTTGCCTTCGGACCTCTCGACTTGCCTGTTTTGTGCTTGGTTGTGCAACAAGAACTTGTATCTTTGCTTCTGGGAAAAGAGAGTGGCCTGCTAGCCAGCCCTACAACCAATCGGCTAGGCCTTGCTTCCATTGGCCATCAGTGGTGGCCGGTCAGCTGTGCTGATGGCCGGTCGGCCACAAGTTTTGGCCGAAGACCTTTTTTCTGCTTTTGCAAATATTTTTGGTGCTAGCTGTTCCAGCTGTTGAACACTGAGCTCATCCTCCATACACGTATATGGAGGGATGAAGTAAGCTTTTTGCTTGCATTTCCTATATAAGGGGAGCTCCCTCCCCTTATTTGAGGGTTACAAAAAATTTTAGAGCTGAAATTTCCCCTCTCTCTAGCTATATTGAGCTTGAAAGTGTGTTTTCTTCACATATTTGCACCAAGACACCTAGTCAAACACCTTAGCCTTAGACTTGAGGTTCTTGGAGGCCTTGTTGGAGCTCCTTGGAGTGATTTTGGCTCAGAAGTTGGCTGTTTGCTTGCTGTTTTAAAGTTGTGCTTCAAGGGTGAGAATCTACCTCTTTAAGCTTTGTTTTTGTACATTGGTTCGGCCACCCTTGCATGCTGTTTTTGGCCTAGCTTTCAACTAAAAATCTTTTTTTTTTAAGTGTTAAGAATGGTTGTTTGAGGTCCTGTGGGAGTTAGGGGTGTTTCATCCCCTTGTGTGCCTTATTTGCTTCAGCTTTGTGCCATCTCTTAAGGCTCTTGAAGCACCCTTTGTTTGGCCTTTCTACCACTGAAACTCAGAGAAATTTCAATGGTAGAAACCATGTTTTGAGGTCCAAAGTAGGAGGGGGTGACCTCCCCTCTTTGCTTCTTGGTTGCATGTCTTGTTGGCCTACTTGTTGAGCATGTTTTTCTACCATCACTTGACTTGATCTCAGCCTATTTTTGACCTTATTTCAGCATGTTGTAACTCTGTTTTGGCCTGGTTCAGTCACCTCATGCATACTTCTTACACTTGTAGTGTAATCTTGCTAATTAGCCTTGTATGCTTTATGCTTTAGCCCATCATTCTAGCTCATTTTGGCTACACTCTAACATGCTTTTATCCACGTTTTAGCATGCTTTAATTCTGTTTTGAGTGGTTTAGGTCATATGAGGATTGCTTTGTATAGCTATAATGTAAAGGCCCTTGACTAGCTTTGAGCTTCGAAGTCTCTAGCATGCTTTGCTTGAGTTGTTTGTATGGCTTAGCCTTATTTCTCACATAATTTCAGTGTATATAGTGTAGTCACACTCTCACATGTTCTACTCTTTCAATGCTTTTGGGAATTGTGCCTTGTGCCTTGCTCGAAAGCCAATTTGTATGCATGTTTGTCTAAGCTTTTCGGCAACCATTTCAGCATGTTTAGGCCTTTTTTTTTTTTTTTTGGCATGATTGAGCTCTGTCCAGAGCTGGTTTGTTTGTTTAGGCTATGTATTGCATGTCTCTTGCGTGATGCTCTTTACTAGCTTTGATGTTTTTAGCCCTCAACATGTTATGCTTGTATTGCTTGCATGCTTTAAGGTCTTTAGCATGCCATCTCAACACTAAAGCAGCTGCAACCTCCCCCATTTCTTCATTTTTCAATTTGATTTGAGGGTTGTTTGGCCATAAGCTTGTGTTTAAGCATGAAGTAGGGTTTGTGCCCAAATGGCTTTAACCCTCTTTTAAGGGTTCCTCCTAGTCAAAGGGCATAATCCCTCTCATGTCCTAAGCCATTCTTTTGGTTGACCTCCTCTCCTTAGAGGGTTTGCACATTGGACTGAACCAATTAAGAAATGGTTTGGCAATGTAAATGTGTAAACAAGAATCGAGCAAAGTTAAAGATGCCAAGATAACATATGTGTGTTGCATTGCATGTGTTTGGATCGGACGTTAATCCACATACAAGAAATGTGGCACGTTTCATACTCAAAGTGATGAATCGTGTTGCGTTTCTTGGTCGTTGTCACCCTTGATCATGCATGATAGGGTGACGACACTTAGAGTCTTATGTGTGCATTCACTAACATTGTGCAAGCTTGACTCTTTGGCCATCATGCATTGAGATGCGTGGCTGGTGGCTTGAGAGCCGAGTATTACACTCCTTTGAGCTTGAGATATGATAAGGAGGGTAGTTGCACACACATTTCTTTGCAAATACACTGCCATGCCTCTGTTTGTGCTCTGTTGCAGCAAAACGAGAAATTTCAGGAATTAGTGGCTGACTGGCCATATGCCCTAGCCGACCGGCCACCCAAGCCAGCCGACCGGCCACCAATACTGGCCGATGGCCATCACTTCTAGCCGATCAGTTCATCAGCATGTTCCTAGGATCAAACAGAAGCAATCTAGAGGTTGGCACAATTTTTAGAAGTCAAAAGAGTGCAAACAGAGGCATTTAGAGGCAAGGTAGTGGATTTCCTGGAGGACGCGACCGAGCATGCATGCCTCCCTCGTCTGCAAGGTCATTTTCATCGCTTCATTAGCTAGTTGTAGTTAATTACATGTGCTGTAATTAATTTAGCTTAGTTTATTTTGTAATATTCTAATTAGCTTAGATTAGCTAATTGATTAATTCGGTTTGTAACTAATTAACTTAGATTAGCTAGTTATTCAATTGTGTTATCATTAATTAGCTTAGCATAGTTAATTAGTTGTTTTGTAATAAGTAGCTTAGTTTAGCTCTTATTTATTCGGACCCTCCTCCGAGAGGGCACAATGTTGTAATAAGGGTGCTTGTGTGTGTGCATGTCTTCCAACCCCACTTCTTTTTCCCTTTTATTTATCAGCTTTCGATGGTTAGTTTAGGGCATATTTCGATTAGCATCCTTATGCTTTGCATGCGTGCATCATTCATTTGTCTTGCATGCACCGGGTTCGGCACATCATTCAAACTACATCGTATTTCAATACACTTACTTGAATACGTGTTTCAAAGCATGTATCAATTGTTGCATTCATATGCCATCTTAGATAGCTGAGCCTCTTTAGTTGCATTATTGCATGTGTTGCATTAGGCATCTAGCATAGTTAGGATCATGCATTGTTTCTAACTAGTTTTCTGTTTTGGCTCGGAGTACACTGTAAGTATTTACGCTTTAGCATCCTTGCATGAGTGTGAGTGTTGCCATGATAGCATGCTTGCCATGAGGCTATTTGCATAAGTGCTTAACTGCTTGAATGCCTGTGGGTGAAGGCTTGATTGCTTGAATTGGGACAATTCATCAAATGCGAGTTTTAAGCCCACTTTGCGAAGTGGCAAAATCATGTTTTTAAGCCCACTTGAGGGTGGCAAATCCGCGCTTTAGCCTACTTGTGAGTAGCACTTTCAAACCATTTTTGAAAACAAACATGAGTTGTTTTGTTCGAATTCTCGTGATTGAGTCTATACTTGTATGTTGTGTGCGTCACATAGTAAAGTTGGCTAATAACCGGAATAAGAACACATGTGTTTATAAAATAACATATCATGCTTAGTAGAGGCAGATCCTTTGATCGGGCGAGTAGGGGTGCTCATTTTAGGACCTTCCCTTCTCGTAGACAAGTTCTCGAGCCGAGGCAACTTTGGTGATGACGGACACGTGGCCTTTGGCATGAGTCAGGGTTTTCTAAATTTCTCAAAATAAAATATTTAGGTGGCGACTCTGTAATCTGGCAAAGCAGTCCATGTTTGGCGCTTTTTCATTCAAAATTGATTTTCCAAAACCAATTGCCAGATTTTGACTCTTTGGTGTTTATTAGTCTCACATTGCACTTTGTGAGATTAGATTCAGAACCATAACAGGAGTCCGAACTGTAGCAAGACAAATTCGCGCCCTCTCCGAAAGGGGGGCGCGCGAAGAAAGTCGGGGCTACAGTTTCTGGTGACTTTGCTAGAGACTTAGAGAACTTGACTCGAACATCATGATATGTTCTTTTATCTATACTTATGTGTTTCTTTGCATTGCATTTGCATTGGTGCGCTTAAGTCACAGTGTTTGCCATCTATTATTCCTGAACGATTTGCCAGAGACTTGCTTGGAAAAGCGTGCCATAAGGCTGACCGGTTACGGGCTCTGCCACGATGGAAACACAAACCTTGGTTTTGCCGAGGCTTCCTTTTTGACCAATCGACCTAGTGCATATCGGAAGCCATGGAGACTGTTCCAAACTAGGACAGGTTGTTACCAGATTACAGGATTGTTTGAAACCGCATGGGTGCGTAGTGAAACCCTAGCTCCTGACAAAATAGGACAGGGAAACCCTACCCCACCATAGGGGTGTTTTGGCTCTTACTTGCTTGATATGTGTTGTTAGAGTGTATCTCTACAGGTTGTATGTATCAGTCGCAAGTCTGGGTATCAGTCTGAGGACATCAGTATTTGGGGGTATCAGATTTGAGGCAGTGATTTGGGGGCAGAGATCAGTGTTTGAGAACTGTTTGTTCAGCTTCTGATATCAACTGTGTGTTATCTTTATCCTAGCCAAAATGCTGTCCGCTTTTTTGCTTATTGTTTCCTTATTTTTCTTTATTTTCCTTTTGGCAAGGTAGTATTGCATCATTGCTTCTGACGAGGCAGATACCTCCCAAGCACTCTGGACCCGGATTGGGAGAATTCATCGATCTAAGGATCTAGTTGACGGACAACCAGTGTTTTCTGCATTGCCCCCTGTTACGAGACGGAGGTCATCTAGGCACAGATCATCAGTACAGTGGTTACCAGATCAGTAGTCATTATCTACCTCACCTGTGCACAGTTGGCCTGAGATATTTGCTTCTCCCTCAGAGAGGGAACATACACCTGTCCAGTCAGACCAGCGCTTTACAGTCAGTATGGAAGGCATGATGCGCCAACTCCAAGAGACCATGCAAGCCATGTAGCAGGATGCTGCTCGTCAGGCGGAGGTTACCGCACGTCAAGCAGAGGTTGTAGCTTAACAGGCGGAACTAATTGCCAGGCTTCAACAACAGCAGCAACCGAACCAAGCTGGAGCATCTGCTTCGCATCCACCCCCACCCCCACCTAGGGTTCCAACACTTGGGGAAACATCAAACGTCCAGGAAAATACAGACGTTCCAGCAGGGCCAGTTCTACCGCCAATCCCACCTCAGATGTCTAAAGCACTGGCTAATCCAGTGGACACACCGTTCAAATTTGAGGTTGATCCAACCGCTCTGAAGGTGAGTGAGCTTGAAAAACTGTTCAAGCGGGCCCAGGGAGTTAACTCGATCCCGGACATAGAAGATGGATACACTGATTCGGCGGTGACATTGCCAAACAAGTTCAAGATGCCTCACATAGATCGCTTTGACGGCTCGGGCGATCCTATGGTTCATTTGAGGCTGTTTTTTGATATTCTACGCCCGATGGGCTTGACGAGACTTTAGAAACTATCACTTTTTGGTCGGACCCTGTTGGGTATTGCGGCCATTTGGTACGCCAAGTTGGAGGACTCAGTGAAACGGAGTTGGGAAGAGATGGCCAAGGCCTTTGTCGCTCAATATTCATACAACACCTAAATCGAGGTCACGACTCGTGATCTTGAGACAACCAAGCAAGAGCCGAAGGAGGGCTTTTCTGACTTTGTAACTCGATGGAGGGCCAAGGCCTCCATGATGCCAACTCGGCCATCTGAGAAAGATCAGATAAGAATGGTTGTGCGCAATATGCAACCCAAGATGATGCAGAAAATGATCGTCTTACCCCTCCCTACCTTTGCTGACTTGCATGAGATAGGGGTACAGATTGAAGATGCTATGAAGTAAGGTCTAATCGACCAGGCAAAGGATCAGCCCAAGAGGGCGTTTACACGCGGTTCGAATGCAACTACAAGTAGTAGTGCAGCCGCAAGAACTTCTGACATGGGCATGGTCACCACCTCAAAAACAGCCACATTTTTCACCGGCACATCCGGAGCCACCATACAACCAGCAAAATAGCCGCCTAGGAGCCAGAGGACCTTCACCCCACTTTATATGCCCCTGTCCAAAGCCTTGGGGGTTCTAATAAAAAAGGGGCATCTGAAGCCCTTAGAACCACGCCCACTGCCAAATAACCTCCCTCCCACACACAATCCAGCCAAGTATTGTGCCTTCCATCAGCAACATGGGCATGATACTGACCAGTGCTTCAGATTATGTCATGAGATTCAAGATCTCATTGACAACAAGGTGATCGCGCCTCCCGACAAGCCGAATGTCACTACTAACCCACTTCCACCACATAACCAAGCTCCACTACCCAAGCAAATCAACCTGATCCAAACCACGGCCATCCCGTATGACCCTAGCATATACATCACGCCCTCCCACCTGCCCAAGCCGGAGGTGTTCATCCCAGATAGCACGGACTTGTGCATGATGAGCACTTCCCTAACCCTACCCAAGCCAGTGGTGGTGACTGTCGAAGACAAAGCTGGGGTGACCTTGGAGGAGAATGGGAATGTTGGTTCAGAACCTGAGGGATCTGCGAGCTTAACTGAGGAAGCATACAACCCGTGCGGTTATATTGTGTCAACAGATCAGGCTAAGCCAAGGGTGAAGTGGCCAACTGAGGCAGAGGTACATGTTGTTCGGGAGGACGGCCCGAGTCAAGGGCTTGATGATCTAGCTAACCTTGAGGAGGATATCAACAACCTACAGTTCTTTGATGAGCAGGACTTGGGGGATGTGCAGCTTGGTTGGTATGATGCGAACAGAGCAACAGATGCCACAGGGTGGCTCAGTGACAAACTAGTTGTTGTTGAGGAGCATCAATCAAAATAGGCACCATCAGAAACGGGAACATCTGCAGTGGCCGGAATGGCCAAGAATCAAGAGGAATCGTCGAAGAGCACCAGTGCGAAGAATTTTGCTCAGGACTTGGGCAATTTGTGCACAGTAGACACAGAATAGGAGGACGCGCTGCGGCGGTTCGAACAAGAGAAAATCGAAAATGATGACAGGGCTAGAAAAGCCAAGGCCCCTGTGGGGACAGAATGTGCTGTGAGCACGGAAACAGCTACAGCAGAGCCGGATAGTTGTCTATCGGTTGCTGAGGGCATGTGGTGGGAAGACGACGATTTGCGTCTGGCCCATACAGATGAAGACTGGGGGCAGAGTCTCCCTGATGATACCTGGTATATTGAGGAGGTCGACCATATGACCCGGAGTGGGCGGTATTTCAAGCCCCCACACCTAGACCAGCCGGAGGCGTCCGGAAAGACAGAGAAGCTGAGAAGCAGAAGGACAGACTGTTAGAGGAGGAAGCTGTGCTGAAGCAGCTAAAGAAGATTCAAGCAGACATCTCCATCTGGGGACTGCTTATGGCCTCCAGGGTGCATAGACAAGCCGTCCTTTCAGCCATGGACAAGGCTAAGCTTTCGATTGATACAACGCCCCGAGCAGTTGGTAGGGCTGGTGTTCCCGGGAGAAGCTTCACCGACCTTAACCTTCAAGGACAAGGAACTACCTCCTGAGGGCTCTGATCATAACAAGCCGCTCTATATCTCTGTGGAGTGCAAAGAGAAGTGGATACTGGTGGTCCTGGTTGATACGGGATCTACAATCAATGTATGTCCGTCACGAACGGCGTATGCTATCGGGTTGAAGCCCGCAGATTTCGTGCCAACAGCCCAGGTAATACAGCCCTATGATAACACCAGCCGGGAGGTGATGGGGACAGTGCAAATTAAAACTCAGGTTGGCCCGGGCCAATAGGACATCGAGTTTCATGTCTTAGATGTTCCGGCCACCTTCAATCTACTCCTCGAGCGGCCGTGGCCACACCAGGTGAGGGCTGTCTCTTCCACCTTACACCAGATGCTGAAGTACCCCCACGGGAAGGGGGTAGCAATAGTTTTTGGGAACTCTTCAATACATCCGCCGCCAGAAGTTTCTACACCAGTTTTGGAAATTGAGCATAGCGTGGAGGATGTCTTTCTGTCAGGATTCACCTTGGCTGAGGCTCGTGTGATAACCCTGTCCTGTAACATGTTAATTAATCATGCTTATGTTTGTAATTACGTGCTTAATTTGGATTTGGGTGTTAGTTGCAAGATTATATGTGTTTTTGGCTTTGTATCTGTTCACCGTAGGAAAATCTGTTTGATTTTCTGCTTTGGAATTTAAATTGAAGGCCTTATCGACCACAGAAACCGAAATTGCTTACGCCATTGTGGTTAGCATAATTTTTAGAGCCTACGGTGAAATTTAATTAGAAATTTATTTGGATCAAAATAATTAGATTCAGAACGATTAAATTAAGCACCATTGCTTAGCCTTAATTAAATTTGATTAGGCCATCCTATATAAAGGCCTATATAGCTTCATGTTATGTTTTGAGCTCATTTTTGGCTGAGACTACACTCTAGAGAGAGTGTGTGCCGGTTAGAGAGAGAGAGGGAGCTCAAATTAGAGAATTGCTTGAGAAGCTTGAAGATCTTGGAGTTTAACTCAAGAATTAACCATAATTTGGAAGATTTGAGCTTCTAGGTGAGTAATTGGTTATGAATTCATAAGTTTGAATTGGTAATTTTGTATAAGTTTGATATTTTGTGGACTCTAGCTTGTTATGTGATCAAGAACAAGAATTGAGTTGTGATTAATAAATTTGAAGTCAATAATTGCATGCATGAAAGGAATTGCCATGAATTTGTATGATTGAGCTTGAAATATATAATCCATGTAGGATCTTGATGACAATTCATGCCCTTGATCATCATTTACATCATTTGAGTTGAAAATGGAAGTTAGATTCCACATGCAAATATAATCCATGGAAGAATGAGTTTAGGTGCATGAATTTGTTGTGTTGGGAATAAGTTTGGTGTAATTTGGGGCATGCATGTGACTAATTCATGGGATTTGAGCTTATGATGTAGTAAATTTGGTGTTTATAGCATGTTAGTAAATGTATATGTGAGCCTTGAACCATGAGATGCAAGTTACATTGGATTGAACGCATGTTTGAAGCTCAAAAGAATTCTGGAAAACCTAAAATCCGGCATGTCCGCTCGAGCAGGGGAATCGCCGCTTGAGTGTGAAATGCTGGTTCCCAGCACTTTTGCAGACATGGATGTCCGCTCGAGCGGGGAGATTCACGCTCGAGCGGGGAGCTATGTAGTTTGACTCTCAGCTCGAGCGTCCGAAGTCACACTCAAATGTGAAAATGAAGTAACCAGTACTTTTGCAGACCAAAGGGGTCCGCTCGAGTGGCGAAAGCCGCGCTCGAGCGGGGATCCCTGTTTCAGATATTTTGAAAAGTGGTTTTATGATTCGTTATCCGTTCTCTTTTATTTCTAAGCACTCTTAGGCATGCATTGAGCATTGTGAATGAGTTAAAATGATAAGAAAGGAGCCTAAGAGGACTGTATAAGTTAAGAACGGATTGAATCGTTTGTGACCCATATGTGTTATGTAATGTGTAGGGTCAAGCTCAGGGGCAAATCCACCGGCAGAACACTGTGAGTAATATCATAGTAAAGATACTTACTGTGAGTAATATCTTAGTAAAGATATTTTCAAGTATGTTACTCTTCAAATGCTACTTCTGTATAAGCTCCATGGACTTGTTGATTTGAAATATGAATGAGTATTCCATATGCCTAATTTGTATAAGACCGTTTGCTGTTTGCCGTTGATATGTTTGACATGAATGATTGGGCCAAAGGCCGTCGAACATGAATGTTTGGGCCAAAGGCCGTCGAACATGAATGATTGGGCCAAAGGCCGTTGGATATGAACGATTGGGCCAAAGGTCGTTAGACATGAATGCAAAAATGGGCCAAAGGCCGTTTGAATATGTCATTTGATATGTTGGAATACCGTGATGGGCCAAAGGCCGTTTGAATGAAAAGGGATCATGATCATGAATATGAAATGCACATAGATACGAATATGGAAATAACGAGCCAAAGGCCGTTTGAATGAAAGAGGATCATGATCATGAATATGAAATGCACATAGATACGAATATGGAAATGATGGGCCAAAGGCCGTTTGAATGAAAGAGGATCATGACCGTGAATATGAAATGCGCATAGATACGAATATGGAAATAACGAGCCAAAGGCCATTTGAATGAAAGAGGATCATGATCATGAATATGAAATGCACATAGATACGAATATGGAAATGACGGGCCAAAGGCCGTTTGAATGAAAGAGGATCATGATCATGAATATGAAATGCGCATAGATACGAATATGGAAATGACGGGCCAAAGGCCGTTTGAATGAAAGAGGATCATGATCATGAATATGAAATGCGCATAGATACGAATATGGAAATGACGGGCCAAAGGCCGTTTGAATGAAAGAGGATCATGATCATGAATATGAAATGTGCATAGATACGAATATGGAAATAACGGGCCAAAGGCCGTTTGAATGAAAAGTGATCATGATCATGAATGTGAAATGCGCATGGACACGATTATGGAAATAATGTGCCCGAGGCCGCCTGATACGCCTGATATGTTTGAATTGGGCCCGAGGCCATTTGATGTGTTCAAACTGGACCAAAGGTCATTTCGTATAAATGGACCCGAGGTCGTATTGTTTTATATAAGGATTGGACCTGAGGTCGTTTTGCCTATAGACATGATGTGTTGGACCTAAGGTTGTTTTGCTTTGTTGAGATTTGTAAATCTGGTGTAAATGAGAATAGTGGTTCAAATATGCACATTATAAGTATGATTCATTTATGAACGAATCTCATTCATTAACCTCTTTATTTGATATTATTCACTGGGCGTTAGCTCACTCTCATTTATATGTATGTAGGTGAGCAAAGGGATGTTCAACCCCAGCCTTAGTGGAATTTAAGAAGGAACCCGAGTTTTGTGAAGTCAGCCCAGGTGCCTCACGCAAGAGGCTTTGTTTATGATCTTTTGTATTTCTTCTGCCATTCCTATTGGTCATGATAGACCGTTTATGTGTATAAGCTTTTGGTTTAGCTGACTATGTGTTTGAATGATCCCGGGAATACAAGATGTTAACTACTGATATGTGGTGTGAGTTATTATTAAGTACATGTGAAATGTTTTGATATGCCATGTAAGCATAGCTCATTGGACAAAATTTTTAAGTTTGCTTCCGTTTGGCCCCTTAACTATGATGGAGTATATTCTAATCTGATTTGAGGCCGTAGGTAATCTCATGATTACTGGCTGGTTATGACCTTAATCTATAGGGGCGGGTTCGGGTCATGATAGCTCGGGTGGTACAGGACTTGCTAGCAGTTGATGAGGGGCTGTACGTCAGTGCACAATCTCTTTACCTCATGAACAAGCTTCAACACATGCCCAGAATGGGACTAGGAAGGAGTGGACGGAAAGACGTCACTACATTGGCCGAAGTGCCACACAACCCGTATACCTTTGGTTTAGGTTACTTGCCTACCAAGGAGGATTGGGTAAGGAAAGGAAGGGAGATGGCTGGAAAAGCCAGAGCTAAACAAGCCGGGAAGCACTATGAGTTAGTGCATAGACCTATCTGAGGGACCCTAAACGGACGCTTTGTCCGGGAGGGGGAAGATTTCCCGTTCTGCGACTTTCCAGAGCCATGGTTGAATTCAGAGAGGCGGCGCTTGCCGGGTTTTGAGATCTTCTTTGACTTGCAATTGCCGGGAGATGAAGTTGCCGAAGAGCAGGCTGACCCAATAGCTGTGGCTGAGTAGTGCAATGTGGATGAGTCCAGTGGCACAAATTTTGAGCTGGGAGCAGCGCTGGCCTGTCTCCTATCAGATCCTCAGATCTTACCAGAGTGCTCGGGGGATGATTTCTCAGTTTCCATGATCGAAGATGATGCGGTTGTGGGCCCTTCTTCTGGTATTCTGGATGCATCCATCGCACCTTCTCTCGTCTGGCAATACGAGAAAGGCTTTTTATCTGGCAGTTCTGGGTCAGGTGGTGAACCGGAATCTAATTCCACAGAGTCTGTGGAGTCGGAATCAGATTCCAGTTCTTCTGAGTCAGAGTCTGGTATTCTTGGGGGTGATAACCCGGATGCCACTGTCTTGTCCATGTCGTCATTTTCATTTTCTTTTAAGTCGGTTGTAACCGAAGAATCAGACGATCTGGAAGTTAATGAGAATGGTACTGTTGTGGCTTTTGAGTAGTTTTCTGTGCCTCTAGTTTATTGCATAAATCAAGACTTTCAAAATTTTGATGAAAACGACGATGAAGAAATTCTTCCGGTTTTGAAACATTTGATTGACCGAGAGCAAGAGAGGTTTGTAAAACCTTTGGTTGATAAAATCACCTCAATTAATGTTAGTACTGAGAAGGATCCGTGGTTGGTCCAAATCGGGTCCACGTTGTCTTTGGAGGAGCGCAAGCGCTTAGTCACTTTATTAAAAGATTTCAAAGATGTTTTCGCGTGGTCCTATGAAGACATGCCTAGAATCGATCCTGAGATTGTATAACACCGGATCCCTCTTGACCCAGAGGCCCGACCTGTTAAGCAGAAGCTCCGAAGGATCCACCCGGATTGGGCTCTGAAGATCAAAGAAGAGGTCACCAAGTAGATTGATGTAGGGTTCCTGTTGGTATCTGAATACCCTACTTGGTTGGCCAACATAGTTCTGGTGCCGAAGAAGGACGGCAGAATTCGGGTATGTGTGGACTTCAAAGATTTGAACAAAGCCAGTCCGAAGGACGACTTTCCTTTGCCGCATATTGACGAATTGGTGGACTTCACTGTGGGGCATGCGCTGCTCTCATTTATGGATGGGTTTTCAGGCTATAACCAGATTTTGATGGCACCCAAAGACAGGGAGAAGGCTGCTTTCACCACCCCGTGGGGAACCTACTGTTATAGGGTGATGCCGTTCGGTTTAAAGAATGCTAGGGCTACGTATCAACGGGCTGCGACCACGATCTTGCACAATATGATCCACAAAGAGGTTAAGGCATACGTGGACAACATGATTGTCAAATCCAAGGAACGAGAGGGCCACTACACCGCCTTGAAGAAATTTTTCCAATGGATCAGAGAATATCGGTTGTGGTTGAATCCTCAGAAATGTACTTTTGGTGTTACAGCAGGGAAAATGCTGGGGTTCTTGATCACACAAAAGGGCATCGAAGTCGACCCTTCCAAAATCAAGGCCATCTTAGAAATGCCACCACCAAGGACTGAAAAGGAGGTGCGAGGCTTTCTGGGTAAAGTGCAACTCATAAGACGGTTTATTACAAAATTAACTTGACTTGTGAACCACTTTTTGGTCTCCTGAAGAAAGGAAAGAAATTCCAGTAGGATGACCGATGCCAAGTTGCTTTTGAGTAGATCAAGCAGTATCTACAGAACCCACCCGTGTTGTCACCGCCAGAGCCGGGGAAACCGTTGATATTGTATCTATCAATAACCGAAACGACAATGGGCTGCATGCTTGCACAGGAGTCTGAGGACAAAGTGGAGAATGCTATTTACTACCTGAGCAAGAAGATGTTGTAATATGAGACCCGCTACACTCCGCTTGAGAAGGCTTGTCTGGCCTTGGTATGGGCTACCAGGAAGTTGAGGCACTACCTGTTAACTCACTCTGTAATACTGGTTTCGAGATTAGATCCCACCAAATATCTCTTCGAGAAACCAGCACTTACGGGTAGGCTAGCCTGTTGGTTGCTTCTTCTCTCCGAATTTGATTTGAAGTACATGCCACGCAAGTCTGTGAAAGGGAGAGCGGTAGTAGAGTTCCTAGCCGATCACCCAGTGGAGGGAGATGAAGCAGTAGAGTATTTGTTCCCAGATGAGGCCATTCTATAGGTTGAAGAAGAAGCCTGGACTATGTACTTTGACGGAGCGTCTAACCAGTACAGGTATGGGATAGGGGTGTTGCTGATAGCACCCGACAATTCCCACATACCCTTAGCTTTCAAACTCCGGTTCAAGGTATCAAACAACGAAGTAGAGTATGAGGCATGTATTGCTGGCTTGGAAGCCACCCTGGGACTAAGGGCAAAACGGTTAGACGTCATTGGGGACTTGAACCTGGTTGTATCTTAAGCGAAAGGAGACTGGAAGGTTAAGGAAGAAAGGATGAAAATCTATCACCAAACCCTGGATGTTCTAATTCCCAGGTTTGAGAAGTTAACCTTCACCCATCTGTTAAGAGAGAGCAACAGGTTTGCAGACGCTTTATCAACTCTATCTTCCATGATAGACATCCCTTTGGGAGTCCAGATGCGTCCAATCATCATTGAACAGCAGTATGTGCCGGCCTACGAGCTGATTGCTGCCATAGATGAAGTACAAGATCAAAACCTCTGGTATTACGACATCTGGAACTTCTTGGAAAAGGAGGCTTATCCACCAGGGGCAAACGCCAAAGATAAGAGGGCAATACGAAGAATGGCTGCTCAGTTCATCATCTGCGGGGGTAAATTGTACAAACGGGGCCATCTTGGGATGCATAAACTGTGTGTTGATGCTGAAGAGTCAAAGCGCCTAATGAAGGCCATCCACGGAGGAGAGTGTGGAGCGCACATGAGCAGAGTGATGCTGGCTCGAAAAATTCTTAGACAAGGTTACTACTGGTCAACCATAGAGGAGGATTGTATTGGCTTTGTTTGGCGATGCCACAAATGCCAGATCCATGCAAACCGCATGAACATTCCGCCATCGAAACTGTACAACATGACTTCGCCATGGCCATTTTTAGTCTGGGGGATTGATGTGATTGGGGCAGTTACTTCGAAGGGGTTGAATAGGGATGAATACATCTTGGTGGCTATAGACTACTTTACAAAGTGGATCGAGGCCCAATCTTATGCAGTGCTGAAGGCGTCGCATGTTGCTAAGTTCATCAGGAATAACATTATCTGCCGGTATGGGGTCCCGAATGAGATTATTTCAGACAATGGTTCCCACTTTAAAAAGGAAGTGATCAACTTGTTGGAGAAGTACAACGTGGCTTTTCATAAGTCATCCACATATAGGTCACAGACCAACGGAGCAGTTGAGGCCGCCAACAAGAACATCAAACACATTCTGCAAAAGATGGTGGAAACCTACAGGGACTGGCTAAATAAGCTGCCATTTGCCCTTTGGGGCTACCGGACATCAATTCGAACTTCTACTGGGGCAACTTCGTATTCCTTAGTTTATGGGATGGAGGCTATTCTGCCTATCAAAGTTGAGGTTCCGTCGTTACGAGTAATGGCTGAGTGCCGGATAGCTGAGGCAGATTGGCAGTAGAGTAGGTTCGAGGAACTCATGCTGTTCGACGAGAGAAGGCTGAAAGCACTATACCCCATTCAAGGTTATCAACGCAGGATTGCCAAGGCTTTCAACAAGAAGGTTAAGTCCAGGAATCTGAAAGAAGGGGATCTAGTGCTCAAAGACAACTAAGCTCCCATCCACGACCCTAAGGGCAAGTTCAAACCTAATTGGACTGGTCCTTACATCATTAAGTCTATCTGGTCAGGTGGAGTTGTCATTCTGATGGATTTAGATGGCCTTGAGTTCTCCCAGCCGATCAATATGGACAAGTTGAAGAAATACTATCCCTGAGTGGCTTGCTAGGCCGAAAACCCGAAAGGGCGACCTAGGCAAAAGTTAGAGCACAAAAAATTTGAAAAAAGAAAAACTGAGCTCGCAAGGTTGAAAACCCAGAAAGGGCGGCCTTGGCAAAAGTTAGAGCACAAAAGGAGAGTGTTAATACACGAGTGAACCTGAACCAAACTACGTAAGGCTTGATTCCCATCTTTGGGATACGTAGGCAACTTCATTCTGAAGTCCAGCCATAAACACTTCCAATTCAACTTTGTCCATGTGGTCATGTTGGTCATCTTTGTCTTTTCTGCATTCAAGAGCTCAATTGTGATCTCCAGTGCAGTGATGTTCAAACTAGGGGCAACTTTCCAGTTGGTTGGATTCAGAGTTGTACGTCTCGAGGATAGATCTCAGGCGTGTCCAATTTTGATCCATATCGAAAATGGTTTTGAAAAGTTTTAATAAAAGTTGATTTTGTTCAAATTAATCTTTTTACAACTTAGACCATCTTTGGACCAAACAAAAAATTTTCAGTACCCATAACCTTCAATTTCATTGATTTCAGTACAGAGTTCTCCTACTCTTGAATACAAATTGAAGTTGCTTTTTATTACATTCATAAAGAAAACTTGAAAGTACAGATTAAAGCAATAAACTCAGGGCATAGTCAGGTGTTCCCGTGTCCCCTTCCAGAGCTTGTGGAAGCCTCTGATGCCAAAGTGGGCTTGGTCTGTGCCTCTTCATCGAGCCAAGCTATGCACTCGCCAGAAAGAGCACAATTGAAAGTGGGGGTGAGAGCCAGAAGTTCTCTCGTCCTCCATGCTATGGCATATCGAGCTAGATGTGAGCCTTTGATCAGATATGAAGCCGGGTATTCCACTCCCTCTTTTGGGCGAGTTTGATCATGTCCAAATTGGCACCGGAATCGAAATGGAAAGTAAAAGACACAGTGTGTCAGGCCAACCAACTGAATGCCCGGCTGGTGAGACATGCTGTAGCTCATCGCCGGCAGATTAAGCCAGGGGCAGCGCCAAGCAATGTTGACGGCAGATAAGCTGCACATCCATTTGCACCACCATCCCTCATCTGGGGCATCAACTAGTCATTGCCGAAAGAAATAACCGCGTGCTGAATATGCTGGGCATGAGTCCACCACTTTCAACTTGTCCATCAGCCATATCTGGGGAGGAATGAAAAATAAGAGAGATTAAAGAATAGGGAGGTGTACGTGGAGAGAAAAGTGAGAAAGGGTTTTGAGAGAAAAACAGAGCCTGAGGGCTGAGTGATGTGAGAAACACACATGTGAGGAGGGTGGGAAACATTACCTGTAAGAGTAGTGGACTCCCCGCGAACCTGGTTGTCTCCTAGTGATGGAAGGCATCCAAACCCATCAGAGTCTTAGCTCGTGTCATGGCGATGCAGCTCTTACCCTCTTTTAAGCCTTGGACAACCTCAATCAAACGGATGCTAGACCCTCCGAAGTCTAGAGCAAGCAAGAAATGAGAAAACAAGCATAAGCAGACTGCGTGTCGCCGAAGACTCTGCCAAAGATGGTTGCCGCGGTCACCGGCGTTAGAAAACCGATGAACCAAGCTCGGAATATCCAATTCTCCGTTGTGAATCAAAGATCGAGCGTCATGCAAAGTAAGCCCACACATCCGTCCTAAGGCTTGGATGTGGACAAAACAGAATTGGGGCAAGATCTCTTCATCGTGCCGGGATTCCATCAAAGCTTGGAAATCTTCAAAAGTGGGACATATCTCTTGTCTGCCAAAGCTAAAAACATGAGTTACCAGATTCCAACACCTAGCCGCGACATGGAGCAACAGAAAACACAGCGGAGTGCGGCTCAACGTGAATAGTGCATTTATTCCGAAACCCCGGAAATTCAACTTTTCCGAGCCATCCAAAGCTGCAAGCCAGTCGGAGAGTTTTTGGGCAAGAAATGCTTCCATTTGGGGCAAAAACAGTGTTGAAATGGAGAAACTACGAAGCTGGAGCTTTTGTAGAAGATAAGGTGTTGAGTGGAAGACAGGTGGCAACAATCTAGAGACTTTCTGCATTAATGGCCGACCGACCATTTTTATAGCCGATCGGCTAGTGATGGTGGCCGATGGCCCTCTATGGTGTCCGGTGGCCTCCTACTTTGGCCGATGGCCTCTCCTTTTGCTCTCTGAGTTGTCTATGTGTTGGAAGTATTGAGAACTTGTGTCTTGTTCCACTTTGGATGCATTTTTGTGACGATTTTGTGAAGTCATACCTGTGTTGTTTCAATTTGTTTATCGAGTTGTTGCAATTTTGTTTATTGAGTTGTATTTGCATTGATTATTAAGTTCTTGTCTTGCTTATCGAGTTGTATTCACATTTGAGTAGTATGTCAAGTCCTAGTTTTGTTTATCGAGTTGTTTTGTTCTTTCAGTTGTCGGTCGGTTCACCACCTGATTAAGACAATGCAATTTGAATATGCAATTTTCAAACAAAGTTCAATCTCATTTTCATGTTGTGCGATGTTCTACGATGCTTTGAATGCAAAATGTAACACTTTTTAAACGAAAGCTATTTTCATTCCATCATGGTTTTTTTTTTTTTTTGCAAAAGAGTACAAGTTTTAAAGAAAATAAAACTACCTAAGGCTATACAATGTACTAATACTACTAGCAAAAAGAGAAAACTAAAAGCAGAAAGCATCTGAATCGGCGCCAGTCGCCTCAAGAACGGGAAGCCCTCTTCGCCCTCTTCCTCGGCATGGGCCCAGAACTACCACCGTCAGCACCGCTGCCCGAGTCTGAACCCGAGCCATCTCCAACCACATCTCCATCCTGAGACGACTCTGACTGCAGACTCACTGGCTCCTCGTCAGACTCATCATCATCTGGGGCAGGCTCCCGTGAACTACTCCTAGTGTGAGTACGCCTAGCTCTACTTCGGCTGTGCGCCGACGTCCCTCCTCCCTCTCTCCCTGCTGCTCGGGGAGGCACTGAAGGTCCCGTTGGGGCGCCCGCTGTGGCTGGCATCTGGAATGGGACCTGAAAAGAACAATTTGGCAAATGCATCAGTTATGATATGCGAAGCTGAGTATGGTATTAAATGCAGTGTATGAATGCTGTGAGTGGTATAAGAGTGCAGTGTATTAATGCAGTTTGGTTAAATGCATCAAATCAGTGTGGAGCAGATTACAGAGAGTTTTGGGGTGTAGGTTGAAAGAACTTACTGGAATATCATAAATGCTGAGCAAGTCCATGCTCGTCTGCATCATCCCCATTAGAGAAGCCGACAGCTCTAGAGCCTGCCTGGTGTACTCCATGGAAGCCTGCAAAAGTGTTGAGGTGATTAGTAATTTGCGAGGTATAAATTGAAATGAAATGAATGTATAGAATGTAAAGTATGGTACATACCGGGGTCAGGCCTCGAATTCTGACGAGCTCGTGATCAGCTGGGGTAGGAGCGATGGGAATGTGACAAGTCTCTCTAGCACGTCCTGGGCATGTCATGGTAGTGGGCAAGTCTGGCCACCCCGCCCTCTGTCTCCTCTGAGAACCTCTCCTACCATGGGCCTGAGTCGCCCTGGATCCTCCTACTCCTCCTGCTGGGGCTACAGGTCTGTCTCTCTCACCTCGGCGAACACTGGCCAGAGGCTGCATGAGATATGTCTGGATAAAGACGGTATAGTCACCGTTGAGCCTGAAGAAGTCGGCATCCCAGCCTCTGGTGAAGTCGATCATCTCCTACTCAGTGTACCTCTCTGTGATCCTCATATAGGTGGGAGGTGGCATCGGGACTGTCTGCTCAAGCAAACCGAGGCTCTGTCGCAAGAAGCGCTCTCCCAAGTACCATGTCCGACAGACTGGACCCTCGAGCAAGAGCCGGAATCGGGAAGCCTCCCGAGCGGCCACAAATTGATCTCTAACCACGTCAAGCAGCACTGCCTAAGGCTGCCAGGTGATCTGCAAATGACGGATATACAGGTTGTTATTTGCTATTAAAAGTGCAATATGAAGCAAAGCTCAGATAAACTGTAAGGTTTGAAATACCTCCGCTGTGGCTACAGTGTCAAAATATCGGTGGAAGAATAAGAAAGACTCTTGGGGCCTCCGCTCGCACCTCACTTCGTATCTGTGTGAATACGGGACCATGGGAGGCGTCTCTACCTCTGGCTCTGGGGCAAGCCTTGGGAAGTAGGCATATACCCACAGCTACGGAATGTAAAAGGGTAATAATGAGTATGTTTATCAGATGTAAAGCAGTATGCAGATAAAACATAAATTAAAGAGTGATATGCAGTGTCTTGTGCAGTGTATGCAGTATACAAGTAATGTAAAGTGGATTGTGTGTTGTGCAATGTGTGCAGTGTACAGATAATGTAAAGCAGGACTGTAAAGCAAAAGGGAAAGATGTACCTCCCAAGCTCTCTAGTAGCCTCCTAGCAGGTGCCCACTCCGGCGAGATGAAGAACTCTTGTATCCATACAGTGTGGCCAAGCCTGCGCCACCCCAGTCGTAAAGACGGATACGAGACAGGTCCACTAGTGCACTCAAGAGGTAGAGGCCAACGGTGTTCACCTGGTCGGCAAAAAGAGTGGTGCCAAGCAAGAACATGAGGAACCCCCGGGCGTAGTGCTCGATCTCCTCGTGGGTCGTCGGCGTCTCCCCCCTGAAGTGGTTGGCAAACCACGAATATCACACCATCCCTGGTCGAGAGAGAGGTGGGCGAGTCCCTAGCAACAAGATCTGAGCAACATCCCACTCGCCCATATCAGTGTCGTAAGGGATCGGATCACTCCCTACTCCTATGCCGGTGAGCATGGAGAAGTCGAAGGGAGTCATCATCATCTCCCCTACTGTAAAGAGATGGAAGGAATCGGTGGTGTCTCACCACCTCTCCACTAAGGCGCCTAGAAGAGGCCAACTCGCAATGAGGCGCGAGAGTCCCATACAAAATGCACCAAAACTAGCCTCATCGACAATATGGCGAACAACATCGGGCAGCTCCATGAACCAGTCTCATGCGATGGTGTTCCCATAGCCCCGGAAGGCATGAGAATCTCCCTGTGTCCAAGTTAATCAGATGAAGAGCAGTGTGGGCTATCTAAGACATTTGATCTACATTGTAGAAAGCAAAGAGGAAGAATATACCTCAGAGGCGCCATGGGATAAGTGTGACTCCGGCTCGCATAGCAGGAGATCCTCTGGTGCACCTCGTGCAAACCTCCTAAACTAACGGATGTCGTCGGGGGGTAATACATGTACCTCTGGCTCATATGTCGCTGGGTTAAAGGGCCGAATCCCTAACAATAAAGGCTCGAACTGGGGATCCATCTCCATCCCTAGAGGAGCTCTGCCATGTGGAACGTCGTCTGTCATCTGAAAAGAAGTTGAAAAATGAGCAAAATGGGCGAAAAATGCCAAAAGTCAACAAAAGTCAACTCTCGGGAAGAGAAAAAAGTCAAAAAGTCAAAACCCGGGAAAAGGGCGCCAAACTTAAGGCAAACTTGTGGAAAACATACCTCAAATGGTGAAAATGGAGGAAAAGGCTCCGAAAACAACTTTTGTTCAGTTCAAAGTGAAGGAAATCGAAAAATCTTAGCGAATCAACTTCACAGGAGGCGTTGGAAAACGCGTGTAAAACCCAGATCTAAGGAGAAAAAGGATCTAGGAAGGAAGGGGGATGTTTTTCGGACTTAAAGGTGTGAGGATTTGTGATTTGAGGTTGTGTTTTTAAAGCCATCCGTCTGGAAAGACTGAACTGCCCCGAATCTGTTACTTCTGGCCGACCGGCCAAATTGTTGGCCGACCGGCCACTTTGTTGGCCGATGGACTGGTCTCAAGGCCGATGGCTTCCCGGAGTGGCCGGTTGGCCTCCAGTACTCTCCTTGGTTGTTGTTTACGTTCTTACATGCCCCCATCTCTCAAGAAAGCACAAGAAAGTACACTTTTCAGAGCTTAGACGGCCTCCGTGGTAGCCCCGAATTATGTTCTCAATGTGTGGCGCTCAATATGCACAAAATGTATCCTTTTCGTATCCTTTTGTATGTTACAAGGTACGAAAATTGCTTTTGAATACGTTGCATTACGATGTTTTTGCCATGTTGGCAAGGTTTGCATTTGTTATATGCCTTTTGCATTGAGCATGCCTCGTCTTGTTTTGAAATTGTATCTCAACATTGCAGGGAACACGCCTTTACCTTGCCTGCATTGAACATGTGCAACTCTATGTTGTTGCATGGAACATGCGTTTCGCATCGTCGCCTAGAATATGCGTCGTTCCGCTTGCATATGCATACTGTATTAGATATATATCCATGATTACATTGGATAGAGTATGCAGGTTGCTTTGAACATGCATTATTGTTGTTTTTCATAGAATTTACTCTCGTTCACATTTGCATAGAATATGCATTTCACCCTCTTGTTTAGAATTTGCATCATAATATTGCGTGGAACACGCATTCGCCACATTGGCATAGAATATGCATTTCTCGCTCGCATAGAATTTGCACTTCTCGCATTCGCATGGAACATGCATTTGGCATTTAACATAAAGCATGACATCGATCTTGCATAGAATATGCATTATATTGCATTATACCTGTAAGGTTTCTTTCTTATGCAGGCACGATATTGTATGTACGGTTCATTCAAAGCTGATGCAACCAGATGATATTGTATGTACGGTTCATTCAGAGGGATTCCGGGTAAAACCATTTCTCTCCTTCATTTCGTTGGTTAGAAACACCCGGGTACGCCCGGTGTTTACACTAACACCTTGTTAGAAGCATTAGAACGAACTCCGATGTTTATACCTTTTTTCAGTGTTTGCTTTGCTTGCCCTTCCTTCTCTCATGTGTGATACGCTGAGAGGTGTTTACCTTTCCCTCTCTCGCGTGTGATACGCGTTTGCTTTGCTTGCCCTTCCTTCTCTCGCGTGTGATACGCTGAGAGGTTCCCTCTCTCGCATGTGATACGCTGAGAGGTGGTTCTCCTTGCCTCTCTTGCGTGTGATACACTGAGAGGTGTTTACCTTTCCCTCTCTCACGTGTGATACGTTGAGAGGTGTTGCCCTTCCCTCTCTCGCGTGTGATACGCTGAGAGGTATCTTGTTTGAGACTCCGGGTATTCCTAACAGTCGCTTTGCCCTTCCTCACGTGAGGCGCAGTGAAGATTGCATAATTTTCTTACATCCTTTCTGTTGAAATGTGTGAGATTGCTGTGACTTGTCAGTTTGTTTAAAATGTTGCATTTATTTTGCATAAGTGTTTCATTACGGCCCTCTTTGCTTAATCATAAGTTATGCTTTTGCATTGTGCATGTCGCTTGCATTTTGCCCCTGCCTGCGGGCGCATCTGTTTTGTTATCTTGTATGTTTGTCTAAGTCTTCGGCCTTGTCAAAAATGGGTCGTCTCTGGGCTTTGACATTCACTCCTGTCATTTCATGACTTCCGAGTTCTGTCAAAGAAGGGAAACTGTAGACACCCCATTTTTGACCGTCCTCAAGACTTAGACGCCATTATTTGAACACTCGATGATCATCCATACTCGTGTTCATTTAGAGAGCCTGAAGTTCTTGGCGGAGTGCCTTGCCTTCGGACCTCTCGACTTGTCTGTTTTGTGCTTGGTTGTACACCAAGAACTTGTATCTTTGCTTCTGGGGGAAGATAGTGGCCTGCTAGCCAGCCCTACAACCCATCGGCTAGGCTTTGCTTCCATCGGCCATCAGTGGTGGCCGGTCGGCCGTGCTGATGGCCAGTCGGCCTCGTTAATGGCCGGTGGACCACAAGTTTTGGCCGAGGACCTTTTTTCTGCTTTTGCAGATATTTTTGGTGCCAACTGTTCCAGCTGTTGAACACTGAGCTCATCCTCCATACGTGTATGGAGGGATGAAGCAAGCTTTTTGCTTCCATTTCCTATATAAGGGGAGCTCCCTCCCCCCTATTTGAGGGTTACAAAAAATTTCAGAGTTGAAATTTCCCTCTCTCTCTAGAATTCTCTCTCTCTCTCTCTCTCTCTCTCTCTCTATATATATATATATATATTGTGCTATATTGAGCTTGAAAGTGTGTTTTCTTCACATATTTGCACCAAGACACCTAGTCAAACACTTAGCCTTAGACTTGAGGTTCTTGGAGGCCTTGTTGGAGCTCCTTGGAGTGATTTTGGCTCAGAATTTGGTTGTTTGCTTGATGTTTTAAAGTTGTGCTTCAAGGGTGAGAATCTACCTCTTTAAGCTTTGTTTTTGTACATTGGTTCGGCCACCCTTGCATGTTGTTTTTGGCCTAGCTTTCAACTAAAAATCTTTCTTTTTAAGTGTTAAGAATGGTTGTTTGAGGCCCTGTGGGAGTTAGGAGTGTTTCACCCCCTTGTGTGCCTTATTTGCTTAAGCCTTGTGCCATCTCTTAAGGCTCTTGAGGCACCCTTTGTTTGGCCTTTCTACCACTGAAACTCAGAGAAATTTCAGTGGTAGAAACCATGTTTTGAGGTCCAAAGTAAGAGGGGGTGACCTCCCCTCTTTGCTTCTTGGTTGCATGTCTTGTTGGCCTACTTGTTGAGCATGTTTTTCTACCATCACTTGACTTGATCTCAGCCTATTTTTGACCTTATTTCAGCATGTTATAACTCTGTTTTGGCCTGGTTGAGTCACCTCGTGCATGTTTCTTACACTTGTAGTATAATCTTGCTAATTAGCCTTGTATGCTTCATGCTTTAGCCCATCATTCTAGCTCATTTTGGCTGCACTCTAGCATGCTTTTATCCACGTTTTAGCATGCTTTAATTCTGTTTTGAGTGGTTTAGGTCATATGAGGATTGCTTTGTATAGCTATAATGTAAAGGCCCTTGACTAGTTTTGAGCTTCGAAGTCTCTAGCATGCTTTGCTTGAGTTGTTTGTATGCCTTAGCCTTATTTCTCACATAATTTCAGTGTATATGGTGTAGTCACACTCTCACATGTTCTACTCTTTCAATGCTTTTGGGAATTGTGCCTTGTGCCTTGCTCGAAAGTCAATTTGTATGCATGTTTGTCTAAGCTTTTGGGCAACCATTTCAGCATGTTTAGGCCCTTTTTTTTTTGGCATGATTGAGCTCTGTCCAGAGCTGGTTTGTTTGTTTAGGCTATGTATTGCATGCCTCTTGTGTGATGCTCTTTACTAGCTTTGATGTTTTTGGCCCTCAACATGTTATGCTTGTATTACTTGCATGCTTTAAGGTCTTTAGCATGCCATCTCAGCACTAAAGCAGCTGCAACCTCCCTCATTTCTTCATTTTTCAATTTGATTTGAGGGTTGTTTGGCCTTAAGCTTGTGTTTAAGCATGAAGTAGGGTTTGTGCCCAAATGGCTTTAATCCTCTTTTGAGGGTTCCTCCTAGTCAAAGGGCATAATCCCTCTCATGTCCTAGGCCATTCTTCTGGTTGACCTCCTCTCCTTAGAGGATTTGCACATTGGACTGAATCAATTAAGAAATGGTTTGGTAATGTAAATGTGTAAACAAGAATCGAGCAAAGTAAAACATGCCAATATAACATATGTGTGTTGCATTGCATGTGTTTGGATCGGACGTTAATCCACATACTAGAAATGTGGCACGTTTCATACTCAAAGTGATGAATCGTGTTGCATTTATTGGTCGTTGTCACCCTTGATCATGCATGATAGGGTGACGACACTTGTGCATTCACTAACATTGTGCAAGCTTGACTCTTTGGCCATCATGCATTGAGATGCGTGGCTGGTGGCATGAGAGTCGAGTACTACGCTCCTTTGAGCTTGAGATATGATAAGGAGGGTAGTTGCACACACATTTCCTTGCAAATACACTGCCATGCCTCTGTTTGTGCTCTGTTGCAGCAAAACGAGAAATTTCAGGAATCAGTGGCCGACCGGCCACCCAAGCCAACTGACCAGCCACCAATACTGGCCGATAGCCATCACTTCTAGCCGATCAGTTCATCAACATGTTCCTGGGATCAAACAGAAGCAATCTGGAGGTTGGCACAATTTTCAAAAGTCAAAAGAGTGCAAACAGAGGCATTTAGAGGCAAGGTAGTGGATTTCTGGGAAGATGCGACCGAGCATGCATGCCTCCCTCGTCTGCGAGGCCATTTTCATCGCTTCATTAGCTAGTTGTAGTTAATTACATGTGCTGTAATTAATTTAGCTTAGTTTATTTTGTAATATTCTAATTAGCTTAGATTAGCTAATTGATTAATTCGGTTTGTAACTAATTAGCTTAGATTAGCTAGTTATTCAATTGTGTTATCATTAATTAGCTTAACATAGTTAATTAGTTGTTTTGTAATAAGTAGCTTAGTTTAGCTCTTATTTATTCGGACCCTCCTCCGAGAGGGCACAATGTTGTAATAAGGGTGCGTGTGTATGTGCATGTCTTCCAACCCCACTTCTTTCTCTTTTTACTTATCAACTTTCGATGGTTAGTTTAGGGCATATTTCGATTAGCATCGTTATGCTTTGCATCTTGCATGCACCGGGCTCGGCACATCATTCAAACTGCATCGTATTTCAATACACTTACTTGAATACGTGTTTCAAAGCATGTATCAATTGTTGCATTCATATGCCATCTTAGATAGCTGAGCCTATTTAGTTGCATTATTGCATGTGTTGCATTAGGCATCTAGCATAGTTAGGATCATGTATTGTTTCTAACTAGTTTTCTGTTTTGGCTCGGAGTACACTGTAAGTGTTTACGCTTTAGTATCCTTGCATGAGTATGAGTGTTGCCATGATAGCATGTTTGCCATGAGGCTATTTGCTTAAGTGCTTAACTGCTTGAATGCCTGTGGGTGAAGGCTTGATTGCTTGAATTGGGACAATTCATCAAATGCAAGTTTTAAGCCCACTTTGCGAAGTGACAAAATCATGTTTTAAAGCCCACTTGAGGGTGGCAAATCCGCGCTTTAGCCTACTTGCGAGTAGCACTTTCAAATCATTTTCGAAAACAAACATGAGTTGTTTTGTTCGAATTCTCGTGATTGAGTCTATACTTGTATGTTGTGTGCGTCACATAGTAAAGTTGGCTACTAAACGGAATAAGAACACATGTGCTTATAAAATAACATATCATGCTTAGTAGAGGCCGATCCTTTGATCGAGCGAGCGGGGGTGCTCATTTCAGGACCTTCCCCTCTCGTAGACAAGTTCCCAAGCCGAGGCAACTTTGGTGGTGACGGACATGTTGAGTCAGGGTTTCCTAAATTTTCCAAAATAAAATATTTAGGTGGCGACTCTGTAATCTGGCAAAGCAGTCCATGTTTGGCGCTTTTTCATTCAAAAGTGATTTTCCAAAACCAATTGCTAGATTTGGACTCTTTGGTGTTTATCAGTCTCACATTGCACTTTGTGAGATTAGATTCAGAACCGTGACAGGAGTCCGAACTGTAGCAAGACAAATTCATGCCCTCTCCGAAAGGGGGGCGCGCGAAGAAAGTCGGGTCTACACTTAGACACCACCTTATTTGAGTTGATTGCATTTATTTTGGTGATTTTCTTACTTGTTCTCACCTTTAAACACCTCTGCAACCTCCCTCCTTTCTTGGCTTTTTCTTTGCTTTGAAAGTGGTTTCAAATTATTTGTCTGTTTAAGCATGAGATTAAGGTGTCATACTTAATGGTTTAATCCCTTTGGGGGTTCATTACCCACAGTATGATGTCTCTTTCATGCTCAAAGCAACACTTGGTTTGAGCCCTCTTTCCATTACAGGACTTATATTCACCTTTGGACTCAATTGATTAAACAATGAATGGTAATCTAAAATGGAGTAATAAAATTGGTGAATAAAAAAGGTGCAAGATAATAATTTGGCTTTGGGTTCAATCGGACGTTAATTGGACCCTTGAGTCTTGAGTCGTTTCATACTCATTAGTGATGAAAATGGTTCAAGATTCATTGTCAACTACTTCCCTTGATCTTTCATGATAGGGAGGTGGTTTTGAGAGTCTTGTTTTGTTGCATTCATTGAACTTGCACACTTGGTTCATAAGCCATCATGCAATGAAATTGCATCCATTGGTGGTTTGTGAATCAAACTTACTACTCCTTTGAACTGTTCAAATGATAAGGAGAGGTAAATTGTGCAAACAAACCCTTAAGAATACCCTGTTCCTACTCTGTTTGCTCTCTATTGCAGCAGGAAAATCTAGTCATCAGTGGCCGGTAGACCATCACCAGAGGACGACAGGCCATCTGCCAGCTACCTATGCAAAATCCAACAATGACTTGTTAAAACAGAACAGAGTTGGTTCTGAAGTGGAAATCAGTGTAAGTGTTTCACTGTGCAACAGAGGCATCTGGTAGTAGAAATAGTAACTTTTTCGGGTGGAAAGTCCGCGCATGCATGAGCATCCCTCGTTTCCCAAGGCGGAATAATTAGAATAACTAGTTTAGCACACTTTTCATGTTGTATTCATGTAAATAAATACCGCATGCTATTTAATTGATTCATATGCCATATTAGTAGCTAAGCCTAGAAATTGCATATCGCATGTATTGCACTAGTCATATTGCATAGTTAAGATCATGCATTTTTCTAACTCTTTTGTTTCTTTTGGCTCACCTCAGAGTACTAGTAAGCATTTTTGTGTTTTAGCATATTGCATCGTATGTTGATGTTGCCATGTTTAGCATGTTCACCATGAGGCTAGGTGCTTAAATGATATATCTTCTTGAATGCCTGTGGATGAAGGCTAATTGCTTCAATTGGAATAATTTGAGTAATGTTTATATGCGATCACTTTTTTTAAGTGGTACATATTCGAAACAATTTTCAAAAAATAAACATGAATCAAGTGTTCCAATTTTTGCAAATTAGTCTATACTTGTGTGTGTGCGCATCACATAGTAATGCAAGCCTAATAATCAGAACAAGAGCATATAATGTAGATAAGAATCACATCATGATTAGTAGAGGCCGATCTTTGATCATGCGAGCGGGGGTGCTCAATTCACGACCTTCCCCTCTCGTACCTAAGTTCCTGAGCTGAGACAATCTTGGTGATGACAGACACGTGGCCTTTGGCACGAGTCATAGGTTTCCTAAATTTCCCAAAAATATTTAGGTGGCAACTCTGTATCTGGCAAAGCTGTCCATTTTTGGCATTTTTTATTCAAAATCGATTTTCCAAAAGATTTGCTGGATTGGGACTCTTTGGTGTTTATCTATTTCACATTAAACTTGTGAGATTAGATTCAGAACCGCAAGAGTCTGATACTATAGGGCTTATTCGTCTTCCGAAAGGGGGCACGAAAAGTCGAGCTACAGCAGTCAGGCCATATGAAGAGATTTTTCCCTCAGTTGGGTGGCACACTTGGTGCGTCTGGTTCGAGGTAGACATAGAGCCACCAGCCTGCACAGTCAACACAGGCCTTGAGGGCCAACCAAGGAGCCTCTTCAACTTAATCAATGCATCAGACCTATGCTCCAAGGGCTGAGCAGGTACAGCAAAGACCTACAGGGCGTGTGTATGCTGTTACCATGCCAGACCTAGTACCAGCGCCTTCAGTAGTGAGAGGTACTTTCTTGTTATGCAATTCCATTGCTAATGTGTTGATTGATACGGATGTATCCCATTCATTTATCTCGTCTGGATTTGCATCAGTTTTGGGGTTAGAGTTAGCTTGGTTAGCATATCCTCTCAGTGTAGAGTCACCTATTGGTGGTGAGATTATTTTGGAACTGGGGTGTCGGGGTTGTGACATAGAGGTTGCTGGTCCCCGACTTCTTTTTACATTTGTGTTGATTGACATGTCTAGTTTTGATGCTATTTTGGGTATGGATTGGTTGTCATCGTATCGAGATGTCATAGATTGTTACCGTCAAAGAGTTACTGTATGTACCTTGAGCGGTGATTGCTTTTATTTCTTGGGGGATCGGGTTGATAGAGTCTTATCGCCGGTGTATGATTCGCGTGGGTGGAGTGAACTTAGTTGTCTCCTTGCCAACTTTTTGGATAATGAGTGTGATAAAATCCGTGTTAAATTGCCAAGGATAGTTTGTGAATACCTGGATGTTTTCCCTGAGGATCTCTCTAGTTTACCACCTCACCGAGAGATCGAGTTCTCTATAGATTTACTACATGGCACAACACCGATTTCTATGGCTCCATATAGATTTGCACTTACCGAGTTGAGTGAGTTTAAGATTCAACTCCAAGAACTGTTAGATAAGGGTTTTATCTGCCCTAGTATTTCACCTTGGGAGCACCGACTCTCTTTGTCAAAAAGAAAGATGGCGCGTTGCAACTTTGTATTGATTATCGGAAATTGAACTGGGAAACTGTTAAGAACAAGTATCCAATGCCCCGTATAGATGATTTTTTTGATCAGTTAAAGAGGTCTTGGTGCTTTTCTAAGATAGACCTAAGATCGAGTTATCACCAATTGAGAGTAAGGGAGGAGGATATTGTAGACACCCCATTTTTGACCGTCCTCAAGACTTGGACGTCATCGTTTGAACACTCGATGATCATCCATGCTCGTGTTCGTTTTGAGTTCTTGAAGGTCTCGGCTGTGTGCCTTGCCTTGGAGCCTCTCAACTTGTCTGTTTTGTGCGTGGTTGTGGACCAAGAGCTTGTGTCTTTGCTTCTGCGGGAAGAGGGTGGCCTGCTGACCAGCCCTACTACCCACCGGCTAAGCCTAGTGGCTGTCGGCCTGGCCAAGTTCTCATCGGCCATCAGTGGTGGCCGGTCGGCTACACTGACGGCCAGTCGGCCTCCTTAATGGCCGGTCGGCCACTTGTGTTGGCCGAAAGCCCTTTTTCTGCTTTTTCAGATATTGTGTGTGCCAGCTGTGCCAGCTGTGGGACACTGAAGCCATCCTCCATACACGTGTATGGAGGGATGGAAACAAGCCTCTAGCTTCTCAAGGAAGCTTTGGCTTGCTTTTCTCTATATAAGGGAGGGCGCCCCTCCCTTTTGAAAGGTTCAGAATTTTGGAGAAGCCAAAATATATACTCTCTCTCTATGTCTCTCTCTCTATGTATTGTTGTGCCTTATAGTGCTTAGAATTGCATTTTCTTCACACCTTTGCACACAACCTCTTAGCCAAACACTCCTACTTTGTTGCTGAGGTGTTTGAGGGTCTTGAGGGGGCTTCAAAAAGCTGGTTTTTGCCTCATAAGTGGCTGGCTTTGCTGTGGTTCTTCAAGGGTGAGTCTTTCTCCTTTTAAAGCTTTATTTTGATTGCATACTTAGCCACCTTTGTATGCTTCTTTTGGCTTAACTCTCAACTGCAAAAAGCTCTATTTTTAAGTGTTAAGAAAGGTTGTTTGAGGCCTTGTTTGAGTTAGGGGTGTCTCTCACTCTCTTGTGCTTTATTTGCTTAACTTCTTGCTATCTTTTAAAGCTATTGGGACCACCTCTTTTTGGCTTTCTTACCACTGAAACTCAGAGGAATTTCAGTGGTAGAAATGTGGTTTTGAGGTCCCAAATGGGTGGGGGTTGTCCCTCCTCCTCTTGTCTTGTTAGCATGTGTTATTGGCCTGTCAAATGAGCATGTATTTCTATCCTCTTAAGGCTTAGTTTGAGCATGTTTTTGTGAGTTTTTGGACCTGATATGACTCTGTTTTTGGCCGGTTTGGTTGTATCTTGAATGCTTCATACACTTGTAGTGTAATTCTACTAGTTAGCCTAACATGCTCTATGCTTTGGACCATCATTTTAGCATGTTTTTGGCTCCACTCTAGAAGGCATTTATTCATATTTTGGCATGCTTTAGCTCTATTTTGAGCCTTCTTGGTCGTATGATGCTTGTTGTGCATGCTTGCAGCGCGATAGCCTTGACTAGTTTTGAGTTTCGAGGTATTTTGCATGCTTGGTTTATGATGTTTGGATGATTTAGCATCATTTAACATGTTATTTCAGAGCACATTTCATTGCCACACTCTCACATTTTCCACTCCCTCAATGTGTTTGAGAGTTGTGCCTTTATGCCTTAATCATGAGCCAACTTGCATGCATACTTGTCTAAGCTCTTGGGCTCCATTTCAGCATGTTCTTGGCCCTTAACTTGGCATGTATGAGCTTTGTCCAGAGCTGGTTTGGTTAGTTGTGTTATGTATTGCATGCTCCTTGTGTATTGCTCTTTAGTAGCCTTGTACCTTAGGCCCTCTTGCATGCTATACTTGTGTTGTTTAAGTGATTTGGCATCATTTCACACATGATTTCAGTGCATATAGTATAGCTACACTCTCACATTTGCCACTTCTTCATCATGTTTGAGAGTTGTGCTCTTATGCCTAGTTGATGAGCCATTACATGAGCATGCATATCTTGCCTTTTTGTGCCTAAGTTTTGGTGTGTTGGCCATTGTTTTGGCATGATTTAGGTTTGTCCATATGTGGTTTAAGTCCATTGAGCATTGTATTGCATGCCTCTTGTATGATGCTCTTTACTTGCTTTGATGCTTTAGCCTTCGAACATGCCATGCATGCATTATTCACATGATACGGTCTTGTGCATGCCATTAGCATTGATAGGTTGATCATGTTGTATGTGTTGCATTGTGTTTGGATTGAGCGTTGATCCAAATATAAGGAATGTGGCACGTTTCGTACTGAAGTGATAAAACGTGTTATGTTTCTCGGTCGCCGACCCTCCTGATCAAGCATGATAGAGGTGGAGGCCCCTATGTGTTATTTGTGCATTCATTGACATTGACTTGTGCAAACTTGGCTTCTCGGCCATCCTGCATTGCGATGCTCGGTTGGTGGCCCGAGAGTCGAGTATCGCACTCCCTTGAGCTTGAGAAAAGATAAGGAGGGTGGTTGTGCACACATTCCCTTGCAAATACACTGCATGCCTCTGTTTGTGCTCTGCTGCAGCAAAAGGAGAAATTGCAGGAAGCAGTGGCCGACCGGCCACCAAGGCTGCCGACCGGCCATCATTACTGACTGATGGCCACCATATCGGGCCGATGAGCCTTCATCATGTTCCTAAGGTGGGTCAGAAACATTCTAGAAGTTGGCATAATTTTTAGAAGTACAAAAGAGTGCAAGTAGAGGCATCATGAGGCACGGTAGTGGATTTCCGAGCGAAGCCGACCGAGCATACATTTCCCCCTTGCTTCCCGGGGCCATTTGTTTAAATTGCTTAGCTAAACTAGTTCATTAGCTTAGTTATTTTGTAATTAATTAGTTAAGTGTTTAATTAATTAATTTGGTTTGTACTTAATTAACTTAGAATAGTTACTTGATTCAATTCGGTTTGCAATAATTAGTTAACTAGGAATAGTTAATTAGTTTTGGTTTGTAATAATTAGTTTAATTAGCGTAGCTAGTTAGCTTATTATTCAGACCCTCCGTCGAGAGGGCAAATGTTGTAATAAGTGTGCGTGTGCGTGTGTGTGATGCATGTCTTCCAACCCCACGTCTTTCTCCATTTTACTTATCAACTTTTGATGGTTAGTTTAGGGCATATTTCGATTAGCATACTTATGCTTTGCATATGTGCATCCATTCATCCGTCTTACATGCACCGGGCTCGGCGCATCATACAAACTGCATTGTATTTTAATACCAATTTGAATACATGTTATCTAGTTGCATTCACATGACATCTTAGAATAGCCGAGCCTATCTTAGTTGCATTTTGCATGTGTTGCATTAGGCATTCTCGACATAGCTAGGATCATGCATGATTACTAACTAGCTTCTGTTTTGGCTTGGAGTACACTGTGAGTGTTTATGCTTTAGCATCCTTGCATGTGTGTAAGTGACTGCCATGATAGCATGCATGCCATGAGGCTAACTGCTTAAGTGTTTAACTGCATGAATGCATGTGGATGAAGGCTTTATTACTTGAATTGGAACAATTAATCAAATGTGAGTTTCAAGCCCACTTGAGGTAGCAAAATCATGTGGTTTTAACCCCACTTGAGGGTGGCAAATCCGCGCTTTAGCCTACTTGGGAGTACCACTTTCAAACCATTTTCGAAAACAAACATTGAAATGTTTTGTTCCAATTCTTGTGATTTTAGTCTATACTTGTATGCTATGCGCATCATGTAGTAAGCTAGCTAATAATCGAAATAAGAACACATGTGTTTTCAAAACAACATATCATGATTAGTAGAGGTCGATCCTTTGATCGGGCGAGTGGGGGTGCTCATTTCATGACCTTCCCCCCTTGTACCCAAGTTCCCGAGCCGAGGCAACTTTGGTGATGACAGACACATGGCCTTTGGCACGTGTCAGGGTTTCCTAAATTTCCCAAAATAAAATATTTAGGTGGCGACTCTGAAATCTGGCAAAGCAGTCCATGTTTGGCGCTTTTTGATTAAAATCGATTTTCCAAAACCATTTGCCGGATTTGGGACTCTTTGGTGATTTATCAGTCTTACATTGCACTTTGTGAGATTAGATTCAGAACCGTGATAGGAGTCCAAACTGTAGTAGCTAAGAACTACAATTCGCGCCCTCGCGCACAGAGTGGAGTTCAGGCGGTCTACAGTTTCTGGCGACTCTGTTGGGGACTTAGAGAACTTGACTCAAACTCATGATATGTTGTTTTGTTTACACTTATGTGCTTCTTTGCATTGCATTTGCATTGGTGCGCCTAGGACACCGTGTTTGCCGTCTGCTATTCCTGAACGGATTGCTAGAGGCTTGCTTGAAAAAGCGTGCCGTAAGGCAGACCGGTTACGGGCTCTGCCACGATGGGAACACAAACCTCGGTTTTTACCGAGGCACCCTTTTTGACCATTCGACCTAGTGCATATCGGAATCCATAGTGACCATTCCAAACTAGGACAGGTTGTTTGAAACCGCTGCGTGTGTAGTGAAACCCTAGCTCCTGACAAGATAGGACAGGGAAACCCTACCCCTCCATAGGGGTGTTTTGGCTCTCACTTGCTTGCTATGTGCTTTTAGAGTGTGTCTCTACAGGGAATGCATGTATCAGTTTGCAAGTCTGGGTATCAGGCCTGCGGGCATCAGTATTTTGGGGGAATTAATTTTGCCTGAGGGTATCAAATTTGAGGCAATGATTTGGGGACAGCAATTAGTGTTGAGAACAGTGTGTTCCACTTACAAATGCCAATTGTGTGTTGTCTTTATTTTAAGCCGAAATGATGTCCATTTTTCTGCTTATTGTTTCCTTATTATGCTTTATTTATCTTTTTGTAAGGTAGTTTAGCATCATTGCTTCTGACCAGGCAAATATTCCCCAAGCACTCTGGACCAGAGGTCGAAGGCTTTCCCGATCTGAGGATCTAGTTGACGGACAACTAGTGTTTTTGCCATTACCCCCGGTTACGAGACGGAGGTCAGTTAGGCGCAGTTTATCAGAACAGCGGCTATCAGATCAGCGGTCATTATCCACCTCACCTTTGTGTAGTCGGGCTGAGGTTTCCGTTTCTACCGCAGAGAGAGATACACCTGTTGTTCAGTTAGATCAGCACCTTATGGCAAGTATGGAGGACATGATATGTCAGCTCCAAGAGACTATGCAAGCCATGCAGCGGGATGCTGCCCGTCAGGCTGAGTTTGCCACGCGTCAGGCAGAGGCTGTGGCTCAACAGACAGAGCTGATTGCCAGACTTCAGCAACAGCAGCAACAGCAGCAACCACAACAAGCCGGAGCATCTGCTTTGCATCCACCCCTGCCCCCACCTAGAGTTTCAACACTCGGGGATACTGCAAATGTCCAGGAAGATACGGACGCTCCAACAGGGCCAGTCCCGCCACCAGTTCTACCGTAGATTTCAAAGACACCAGCCTTTTCTACAGATACACCGTTTGAATCTGAGATGGACCCAATAGCGCTGAAAGTGAGTAAGCTAGAAAAGCTGTTCAAAAGAGCTCAAGGCGTCAATTCCATTCCGGATATAGATGATGGATACACCGATTCGGCGGTGACTTTGCCGGACCGGTTTAAGATGCCACATATAGACCGTTTTGACGGTTCTGGGGACCCCATGGTACATCTGCAATTGTTTTCGGATATCCTAAGGCCAATGGGCCTCTCCAGATTGCAAAAGCTTTCCCTCTTCGGCCAGACCCTGTCGGGTATTGCGGCTATTTGGTACGCAAAGCTGGAGGACTCTGTCAAGAGAAGCTGGGAAGAGATGGCTGAGGCCTTTGTAGCTCAATACTCCTACAACATGCAGATTGAGATCACAACTCGTGATCTCGAGACAACCAGACAGGAGCCAAAAGAGGGCTTCTCTGACTTTGTAACAAGGAGAGCCAAAGCTTCTATGATGACCACCAGGCCGGTCGACAAGGATCAGACACGGATGATTGTGTGCAACCTCCAACCCAAGCTGATGCAAAAGATGATCGTCTTACCCCTTCCCATCTTTGCGGATTTACATGAGATTGGGGTACAGATTAAGGACGCTATGAAGCAGGGTCTGATTGACCACGAGAGAGAGCAGCCCAAGAGGGCATTTACCTGCAGTTCGAATGCAGGCACAAGTAGTGCTGCAGCTGCCAGAACTTCTAATGTGGGCATGGTCACCACCACCACACCAAAAACAGCCACCCCATTCACCGGTGCGTCCGGTACCAGCTCACAAACAGCCAAATACCCACCCCGAGGCCAGAGGACTTATACCCCGTTGTATATGCCTTTGTCCAAAGCCCTGGGGATTTTAATCAGGAAAGGGCATCTGAAGCCCCTAGAGCTGCGGCCATTACCAAATAACCTCTCACCAACCCATAACCTGGCCAAATACTGTGCCTTTCACCAACAGCATGGTCATGACACCGACCAATGCTTCAGACTGTGTCATGAGATTCAGGATCTCATTGACAACAAGGTGATTGCACCTTGAGAAAAACCGAATGTCACCACCAACCCACTCCCACCACATAACCAAGCTCCACCACCCAAACACATCAACCTAATCCAAACCGCGGCCATTCCATATGACCCAAGCATATACATCACCCCCTCCCACCTACCCAAGCCTGAGGTGTTCATCCCAGACAGCACGGACTTGTGCATGTTAAGCATCTCCCAAACCCAACCTGGGCCGGTGGTGGTGACTGTCAAAGACAGAATCGAGATGACTTTGGAGCCAGATGGAAATGTTGATTCAGAGCCTGAGGGGTCTGGGAGCTTTGCCTACAACCCGAGTGGTTATATCACATCAACAGATCAGGTTAAGTCGGAGGTAGAGTTGCCAGTTGGGGTAGAGATCAGTGTGGTTCGGGAGGATGGACCTAGTCAGGGGTTAGGTGACCTAACAGAGCTGGAAGAGGACATTGCAAATCTATAGTTCTTCAACGAGCAGGACTCAGGGGATGTGAACATCAACTGGTTCGACTTGGATGGATTAGCAGAAAATACTGGGTGGCTCAGCGACGAGCCAAATGTTGTTGAGGTGTCTCAGCCAGAACAGGGGCAATCAGAAGCCGGAATATCAGCAGTGGCCGGAATGGCCGAGAATCAGGAGAAATCACCGGAGAGCACCGGTGCTAAGAATTTTGCTCGGGATCCACGCAGTTTGAGTACAGTAGATGCTGAACAGGAGGCTGCACTGAAGCGGCTTGAGCAACAAAAGATCGAGGATCTTGAAAGGGCTAGGAAGGCCAAAGCCCCTACAGGGACGAAATGTGCTGTGAGCACAGAAACAGTTGCAACGGGACCGGACAGCTATCTGTCGGTTGCTGACGGGATGTGGTGGGAAGACAATGACTTACGTCTTGCCCACACCGACAAGAATTGGGGGTGGAACCAACTGGATGACACCTGGTATGTTGAGGAGGTGGACCATATGACCAGGAGTAGGCGGTACTTCAAGCCCCCACACTTGGACCAGCCAGAGGCATCCGGGAAGGACAAAGAAGTGGAGAGGCAGAAAGAAAAGCTGCTAGAGGAGGAGGCTATACTGAAACAGCTTAAGAAAATTCAAGCAGACATCTCCATCTGGGGACTGCTTATGGCTTCGAGGATTCACAGACAAGCTGTCCTTTCTGCCATGGACAAGGCAAAACTTTCAATTGATACCACTCCGGAGCAGCTGGTAGGGCTGGTTTTTCAGGGAGGAGCTTCCCCGACCTTGACCTTCACTGACAAGCTCTGCCGCCTAAGGGCTCAGATCATAACAAACCGCTCTATATCTCTGTCGAGTGTAGAGAGAAATGGATACCGGTGGTCCTTGTTGACACAGGATCTGCTATCAATGTGTGTCCGTCGAGAATGGCATATGCTATCGGGTTAAAGCCCGCGGATTTTGTGCCTACGGCCCAGGTGATACAGGCCTATGATAATACCAGCCGGAAGGTGATGGGGACCGTGCAGATTAAGACTTAGGTTGGTCCGGGGCAGCAGGACGTTGAGTTCCATGTCTTAGATGTTCCCGCAACCTTCAATCTACTTGTTGGGCGGTCGTGGCTGCACCAGGTGAAGGCCGTCTCTTCCACCTTACACGAAATGCTGAAGTACCCCCACGGGAAAGGGGTGGCCATCATTTTTGGGAATTCTTCGATACATCCACCGCCAGAGGTTTCTACACCGGTTTTGGAGATTGAGCATGGCGCGGAGGATGTATTTTTGTCTGGATTCACCCTAACTGAGGCTCGGGTTGTATAGAATATACTAGCTGTTGATAAGGGGCTATACGTCGGTGCACAGTCTGTCTATCTTATGAATAAGCTTCAGCACATGCCCAGGATGGGATTGGGCGAAGTGGCCGGAAGGGCGTTGCAGCATCAGCCGAAGTACCGCACAACCGATATACCTTTGGCCTAGGTTATCTGCCTACCAAAGAGGATTGGGTGAGGAAAGGAAGAGAGATGGCCGGAAGAGCCAGGGCAAAGCAAGCCGGAAAGCATTATGAGTTGGTGCACCGGCCTATCCAGGGGACCCTGAACGGATGCTTTGTCTGGGAGAGGGAAGACTTCCCATTCTGTGGCTTTCCGGAGCCCTGGATAAATTCAAAGAAGCGGCGCTTGCCCGGCTTCAAAATCTTTTTTGATCTTCAGTTGTCCGGGATGACGTTGTCGAAGAGCAGACAGACCCACCAGCTGAGGCTGAGCAGTGCAAGGAGGAGGATTCCGAAGGCACAGAAATTGAGATGGGGGTAGCGCTGGGTTGTCTCCTCTCAGATCCTCAGATCGTACCGGAGTGCTTGGAGGATAACTTCTCAGTTTCTATGATCGGGAATGAAACGGCTATGGGCCTATCTTCAGGCATTCTCAATGCATCCATCGGACCCTCCCTCGTCTGGCAATACGAGGAGGGCTTTTTATCAAGTAATTTCGGGTCAGGCAGTGAGCCAGAATCTGATTCCACCAAGTCTGTGGAGTCGGAATCAGGTTCCAGCTCTGAGTCTGAGTCCGGTATTCTTAGGGGTGATAAGCCAGATGCCACTGTCCTGTCCAGGTCGTCTTTTATTTTTCCTTTGAGTTTGTTGTAACAGAGGAATCAGGCGGACTGGATGTTATTAATGAGAATGGTACAGCTGTGGCTTCTGAATACTTTTCTGTGTCTTTAATTTATTGCATTAATCAAGACTTTCAAAATTTTGATGAAAACGACGAGAAAGAAATTCCTCCAGTTTTACAACGTTTGATTGATCAAGAACAAGAGAGGTTTGTAAAACCTTTAGTTGATGAAATCACCACAATTAATGTTGGTACTGAGAAGGACCCGCGGCTGGTCCAGATCGGGTCCACGTTGTCTTCGGAGGAGCGCGAGTGCTTAGTCGTTTTATTAAAAAATTTCAAAGATGTTTTCGCGTGGTCCTACGAAGACATGCCTGGAATCGATCCTGAGATTGTACAACACTGGATCCCTCTTGACCCAGAGGCCCGACCTGTTAAGCAGAAGCTCCGAAGGATCCGCCCAGACTGGGCTCTGAAAATCAAAGAAGAGGTCACAAGCAGATTAACGCAGGGTTCCTGCTGGTATCTGAATACCCTACTTGGTTGGCCAATATAGTTCCGGTGCCGAAGAAAAACGGCAGAATTCGGGTATGTGTGGACTTCAGGGATTTGAATAAAGCCAGTCCGAAGGACGACTTTCCTCTACCGCATCTCGACGAATTAGTGGACTTCACTGCTGGGCATGCACTGCTCTCATTCATAGATGGGTTTTCAGGCTACAATCAGATTTTGATGGCACCCGAAGACAGGAGCACTGCTTTCACCACCCCGTGGGGAACCTATTGTTATAAGGTGATGCCGTTTGGGCTGAAGAAAGTTGGGGCCACATTCAACGGGCTGCGACCACGATTTTACACAATATGATCCATAAAGAGGTTGAGGTGTACGTGGACGACATGATTGTCAAGTCCAAGGAAAGAGAGGGCCACTACACCGCCTTGCAGAAATTCTTCCAACGGATCAGAGAGTATCGGTTGTGGCTGAATCCTCAGAAATGTACATTTGGTGTTACAGCAGGGAAAATGCAGGGGTTCTTGATCACACAAAGAGGTATCAAGGTCGATCTTTCCAAAATCAAGGCCATCTTAGAAATGCCACCACCAATGACTAAAAAGGAGGTGCGAGGCTTTCTGGGTAAAGTGTAATTCATAAGACAGTTTATTGCAAAATTAACCTTAACTTGTGAACCACTGTTTGGCCTCCTGAAGAAAGGGAAGAAGTTCCAATGGGACGACCGATACCAAGTTGCTTTTGAGCAAGTCAAGCAATATTTACAGAACCCACCTATGTTGTCACCACCTGAGCCGGGGAAACCGTTGATTTTGTACCTATCAGTGACTGAAATGACAATGGGCTGCATGTTTGCACAGGAGTCTGAGGACAAAGTGGAGAGAAGGCTATCTACTACCTAAGCAAGAAAATGCTGGATTATGAGACCCGCTACACTCCAATGGAGAAGGCTTGTCTGGCCTTGGTATGGGCTACCAAGAAGTTGAGGCACTACCTGTTAGCTCACTCTGTAATACTGGTTTCGAGATTAGATCCCATCAAATATATCTTTGAGAAACCAGCACTTACGGGTAGGCTGGCCCGTTGGTTGCTTCTGCTTTCCGAATTTGATCTGAAGTACATGGCGCGCAAGTCAGTGAAAGGGAGAGCGGTAGCAGAGTTCCTAGCCGACCACCCAGTCGAAAGGGGATAAAGCAGTTGAGTATCTGTTTCCAGATGAGGCCATTCTGCATGTCGAAGAAGAGACTGGGATGATGTACTTTGACGGAGCGTCAAACCAATACGGGTATGGGATAGGGGTATTGCTGATAGCACTCGACAATTCCCATATACCTTTAGCATTCAAACTCCGGTTCAAAGTGTCGAACAATGAGGTAGAGTATGAGGCATGTAGTACTGGATTAGAAGCCGCCCTAGAACTAGGGGCAAAACGGTTGGATGTCATCAGGGACTCGAACCTTGTTGTATCTCAAGCTAAAGGAGATTGGAAAGTTAAAGAAGAAAAGATGAGAATTTATCACCAGACCTTGGACGTTCTGATTCCTCGGTTTGAGAAACTGAATTTCACCATCTGTTAAGAGAGAACAACAGGTTCGTTGATTCATTAGCAACTCTATCTTCTATGATAGACATCCCGTTTGGAGTCCGGATGCGTCCGATCATCATTAAACAGAAATTCGTGCCGGCCTACGAGCTGATTGCTGCCATAGATGAGGTACAAGATGAGAACCCCTGGTATTACGACATCTGGAACTTCTTGGAAAATGAGGCGTATCCACCAGGGGCAAATGCCAAAGATAAGAGGGCAATTCGAAGAATGGCTGCTCAGTTCATCGTCTGCGGGGGTAAACTGTACAAGAGAGGTCATCTCGGGATGCATAAGCTGTATGTTGATGCTGAAGAGTCTAAGCGCCTGATGGAGGCCATCCATGGAGGAGAGTGCGGAACACACATGAGCGGGGTGATGCTAGCCCCGGAAGATCCTTAGACAGGGTTATTACTGGTCAACCATGGAGGAGGATTGTATTGGCTTTGTCCGGCGATGCCACAAATGCCAGATCCATGCAAACCGCATGAACATTCCGCCGTCGAAGCTGTACAACATGACTTCGCCATGGCCATTTTCAGTCTGGGGGATTGATGTAATTGGGGCTGTCACTCTGAAGGGGTCCAACGGGCATGAGTACATTCTGGTAGCGATAGACTACTTCACGAAGTGGGTTGAGGCCCAATCTTACGCGGTGTTGAAGGCATCGCATGTTGCTAAGTTCATCAGGAACAACATCATCTGTCGCTATGGGGTCCCGAATGAGATTATTTCGGATAATGGTTCCCACTTCAAGAAGGAGGTGATCGACTTGTTGGAGAAATACAACGTGGCTTTTCATAAGTCATCTACATATCGGCCGCAAACCAACGGAGCAGTTGAGGCCGCCAACAAGAACGTCAAGCACATTCTGCAAAAGATGGTGGAAACCTATAGGGACTGGCCAGATAAGCTGCCATTTGCTCTTTGGGGCTACTGGACTTCAATTCGAACTTCTACTGGGCAACTTCGTATTCCTTGGTTTATGGGATGGAGGTTGTTCTGCCTATCGAAGTTGAGGTTCCGTCATTACGGGTATTAGCTGAGTGTCAGATAGCTGAGGCAGATTGGCAGCAAAGCAGGTTCGAAGAACTCATGCTCTTTGATAAAAGAAGGCTAAAAGCACTGTATCACGTCCAGGGTTATCAACGAAGAATTGCCAGGGCTTTCAACAAGAAGGTTAAGTCCAGGAATTTGAAAGAGGGGGATTTGGTGCTCAAAGACAACCGAGCTCCCATCCACGACCCTAGGGGCAAGTTCAGACCCAATTGGACTGGCCCTTACATCATCAAGTCTATCTGGTCGGGTGGAGCTGTCGTTCTGATGGACCTAGATGGCCTGAGTTCTCCCAGCCGATCAACATGGACAAGTTGAAGAAATACTATCCCTGAGTGGCTCGCTAGGCCAAAAACCGAAAGGGCGACCTAGGCAAAAGTTAGAGCATGAAAAATTTGAAATAATAAAAACTGAGCTCGCAAGGTTGAAAACCCAGAAAGGGCGGCCTTGGCAAAAGTTAGAGCGCAAAAGGAGAGTGTTAATACACGAGTGAACCTGAACCGAACTACGTAAGGCTTGATTCCCATCTTTGGGATACGTAGGCAACTTCATTCTGAAGTCCAGCCATAAACACTTCCCCAATCAACTTTGTCTATGTGATCATGTTGGTCATCTTTGTCTATTCTGCATTCAAGAGCTCAGTTGTGATCTCCAGTGCAGTGTTATTCAGACTAGGGGCAACTTTCCAGTTGCTTGGATCCGGGGTTGTACATCTCAGTGATAGATCTCGGGCATGTCCAGTTGTGATCCATATCGAAAATGGTTTTGAAAAGTTTTAATAAAAGTTGATTTTGCTCAAATTAATCTTTTTACAACTTAGACCATTTTTGGACCAAACGAAAAATTTTCAGTACCCACAACCTTCAATTACATTGATTTCAGTACAGAGTTCTCCTACTCTTGAATACAAATTGAAGTTGCTTTTTATTACATTCATAAAGAAAACTTGAAAGTACTGATTAAAGCAAATAAATTCGGGGCATAGTCAGGTGTTCCTGCGCCCCTCCCAGAGCTTGTGGAAGCCTCTGATGCCAAAGTAGGCCCAACCTGCGCCTCTTCATCAAGCCAAGCTATGCACTCATCAGAAAGGTGCAACTGAAAGTGGGAGCGGGGCCAGAAGCTCTCTCGTCCTCCATGCTGTGGCATACCGAGCTAGCTGTGCGCCTCGGACTGGAAATGCAGCAGGGTACTCTATCCCCTCTTCCGGGCAAGTCTGATCATGCCCAAACTGGCGCCGAAATCGAACGGGAAGTAAAGACACAGTGTGTCAGGCCATCAACTGAATCCGGGCTGGCGAGACATGCTGTAACTCATCGCCGGTAGATTGAGCCAAGGGCAGCGCCAAGCAATGCTGACAGCGGACAGACTGCACATCCATTCGCACCACCATCCCTCATCTGGGGCATCGACTAGACGCGCCAAAGAAATAGCCGCGAGCTGAATATGCTGGGCATGAGTCCACAACTTCAACTTATCCATCAACCATATCTGGGGAGGGATGAAAAATGAGAGATTAAAGAATAGAGAGGTGTACGTGGAGAGAAAAGTGAGAAAAGGGTCTTGAGAGAAAAACCGAGCCTGAGGGCCGCGTGATGTGAGAAATATATATGAGATGGGGTGGGAAACATTACCTGCAGCAGTAGTGGACTCCCCGCAAATCTAGTCGTCTCCCGGCGATGGAAGGCATCCAAACCCATCAATGTCTCAGCTAGTGTCATGGCGATGCAACTCTTGCCCTCTTTCAAGCCCTGGGCAACCTCACTCAAATGAACGCTAGACCTACCGAAGCCTGGGGCAAGCAAGAAATGGGACAACATGCACAAGCAAAGCGCATGTCGCCGAAAACCCTGCCAATGATGATCGCCGTGGTCACCAGCATCAGAAAACCGATGAATCAAGCTGGGGATGTCCAACTCTCCATCATGAATCAAAGACCGAGCGTCATGCAAAGAACCCACACATCCGTCCTAAGGCTTGGATGTGACCGAAGCGGAATTGGGGCAAGATCTCTTCATCGCGCTAAGACTCCATCAAAGCTTGGAAGTCTTCGAAAGTGGGACATATCTCTTGTCCGCCAAAGCTAAAGACGTGCGTAATCAGATTCCAACACCTAGCCGCGGCATGAAGGAACGGAAAACGTAGCGGGGTGTGGCTCAACGTGAATAGTGCATTTATTCTGAAGCCCCGAAAATTTAGCTTTTCCGAGCCATCCAAGTTAGCAATCCAAGTTGTGAGATTTTGTACAAGAAATGCCTCCATTTGGTGCAAAAACAGAGTTGAAATGGAGAAACTACGAAGCTGGGGCTTTTGTAGAAGATAAGGTGTTAAGTGGAAGACAGGTGTCAACAATCTGGGCACTTTTTTACATTGATGGCCGACCGACCATCTTTATAGCCGATCGGCTAGTTCTTGTGGCCGATAGCCTTTTATGGTGGCCGATGGCTTCCCAACTTGGCCGATGGCCCCTCCTTTGTTCTCTGAGCTGTCCATGTGCTGGAAGTGTTGAGAACTTGTGTCTTGTTCCACTTCGAATGCTCTTTTGTGACGATTTTGTGAAGTCGTGCCTGTGTTACTTCAATTTGCTTATCGAGTTGTTGCATTTTTGTTTATCGAGTTGTATTTTACGTTGATTGTTAAGTTCTTGTCTTGCTTATCGAGTTGTATTCACATTTGGTCAACATGTCAAGTCCTGGTTTTGCTTATCGAGTTGTTTTGTTCTTTTAGTTGACAGTTGGTTCACTACCTGATTAAGGCAATGCAATTCGAGTGTGTAGTTTTCAAACAAAGTTCAATCTCATTTACATGCTATGTGATGCGATGCGATGCGATGTGATGCTTTGAATGTAAAATGTAACACTTTTTCAATCAAAAAGCTGTTTTCATTCCATCATGGTTTCCTTTTGCAAAAAGTACAAGTTTTAAAAAAAAATAAAACTGCCTGAGGTTGTACAATGTGCAAAAACTACAGGCAAAAAGGGAAATAAAGCAAAAAACAAAACATTTGAATCAGCGCCAGTCGTCTTAAGAGCGGGAAGCCCTTCTCGTCCTCTTCCTCGACGAAGGCTCAGAACTACCGCCGTCAGCTCCATTACCAGCGTCTGAACCCGAACCATCTCCAGCCTCATCTCCATCCTAAGACGACTCTGACTGTGGACTCACTGCCTCCTCGTCAGACTCATCATCATCTGGGACAGGCCTCCGTGAACTGTTCTCGGTATGAGTACGCCTATCTCTGCCTCGGCTGTGTACCGACATCCCTCGTCCCGCTCCCCCTGCTGCTCGGGGAGGTACTGAAGGTCCTGCTGAGGCGCCTGCTATGGCTGGTATCTGGAATGGGGCTTGAAAAGAACAATTTGGCAAATGCATCAGTTATGCTATACGAAGCTGAGTATGGTATCAAATGCAGTATATGATTACAGTGTATGAATGCTGTGAGCAGTATATGAACGCCGTGAGTGGTGAATGATTGCAGTGTATGAGGGCCGTGGCCAGTATATGAGATGCAGTGTATCGGTGCCGTGAGTGGTATATGAGTGCAGTGTATCAAATGCAATATTGATAATGTGATGTATCAGATCAGTATGGAGCAGAATATAGAGGGTTTTGGGACAGAGGTTGAAAGAACTTACCGGAATACCGTAAATACTGAGCAGGTCCATGCTCGTCTGTAACATCCCCATCACCGAAGCCGACAGCTCCAGAGCCTGCCCAGTGTACTCTATGGAAGCCTGCAAAAGTGTTGAAGTAATTAGTAATCTGCGGGATACCAACTGAAATGAAATGAATGTACAAAATGTAAAGTATAGCATATACCGGGGTCGAGCCTCGAACTCCAACGAGCTCATGATCAGCTGGGGGAGGAACGATGGGAATCTGATAAGTCTCTCTAGCCCATCCTCGGCATGTCATCGTAGTGGGCAGGTCTGGCCACTCTGCCCTCTGTCTCCTCTGGGAACCTCTCCTACCTTGGGCCTGAGTTGCCCTGGCTCCTCCCACTCCTTCTGCTGCGACTACAGGTCTGTCTCTCTCACCCCAGTGACCACTGGCCAGGGGCGGCATAAGATATGTCTGGATAACGACGGTATAGTCGCCGTCAAGCCTGAAGAAGTCGGCATCCCAGCCTCTAGTGAAGTCAATCATCTCCTGCTCAGTGTACCTCTCGGTGATCCTCATATCGGTGGGAGGTGGCATCGGGACTATCTACTCAGGCAAACCGAGGCTCTGTCGCAAGAAGCGCTCTCCCAAGTACCACGCCCGACAGATTGGACCCTCGAACAACATCCGGAATTGGGAAGCCTCCCGAGCACCCACAAACTGCTCTCTAACCGCATCAAGCAGCACAGCCCAGGGCTACCAGGTGATCTACAAATGACAGGTATACAGATTGTAAGCTGCTGTTGAAAGCGCAATATGAAGCAAAGCTCAGATAAACTGTAAGGTTTGAAATACCTCTGCTGCGGCTACAGTGTCAAAATATCGGCGGAAGAATGAGAAAGACTCTCGAAGCCTCCTCTCGCACCTCACATCGTATCTGTGTGAATACGGGACCATGGGAGGCGTCTCTACATCCAACTTGGGGGCAAGCCTCAGGAACCCACAGCTACAGAATGTGAAAGGGTAATAATAAGTATGTTTATCAGATGTAAAGCAGTATGCAGATAAAGTAGAAATCAGAGAATGATGTGCAGTGTATTATGCAATGTGTGTGGTGTACAGATAGTGTAAAGCAGGGTTGTAAAGTAAAAGGGAAAGATGTACCTCCCAGGCTCTCCAGTAGCCTCCTAGCAGGTGCCCGCTCAGGTGAGATGAAGAGCTCATGTACTCATATAGTGTGGCCAAGCTTGCGCCACCCCAGTCGTAGAGTCGAACGCGAGAAAGGTCCACTAGTGCACTCAAGAGGTAGAGGCCAACGGTGTTCGCCCGATTGGCGAAAGGGTGGTGCTAAGCAAGAACATGAGGAACCCCCGGGCATAGTGCTCGATCTTCTCGTGGGACATCGGTGTCTCCCTCCTGAAGTGATCGGCAAACCACGAATATCGTACCATCCCTGGTCGGGAAAGAGGTGGGCGAGTCCCTAGCAAAAAGATCTGAGCCGCATCCCAATCGCCCATATCGGTGTCATAAGGGATCGGATCACCCCATACCCCTATACCGGTGAGCATGGAGAAGTCGAAGGGAGTCATCGTCATCTCTCCTGCTATAGAGAGATGGAAGAAATCGGTGGTGTCCCGCCACCTCTCCACTGAGGCGCGAGAGTCCCATACAAAATGCACCAAAACCAACCTCATCGACGATGTGGCGAACAGCATCGAGTAGGTCCATATACCAGTCCCGAGCGATGGTATTCCCATAGGCCCGGAAGGCATGAGAATCTCCATGTGTTCAAGATAAACAGATGCAAGGTAGTGTCAGAAATATAGTGTATGCATGTGTTCAGAATTGATAGAAATGCAGGGAATGTATGAATTCAAATTGTCAAAAATACAGTGTATGCATGTGTTCAGAATTGATGGAAATGCAGTGAATGTATGAATTCAAATCGTCAAAGATACAGTGTATGAATGTGCTTAGAATGAACTAGGCATGCGGTGTACAAGTGTATTTGGGGATAATCAAGCGAAGGGCAGTGTAGGCTATCCAAGATATTGATCTACATTGTTAAAAGTAAAAAAGGAGTGTGTATCTCAGAGGCGCCGTAAGATAAGTGTAACTCCGGCTCGCATAGCAGGAGCTCCTCTAGTGCACCTTGCGCAAACCTACTGAACTGACGGATGCCGTCGGGAGGCAGTACATGTACCTCAGGGTCGTACATCTCCGGATCAAACGGTCGAATGCCTAGCGGCAATGGCTCGAACTCGGGATCCATCTCCATCACCGGAGGAGCCCCACCATGTGGAATGTCACCTGCCATCTCAAGAAGGATGACAAAATGGTCGAAGATATGGAAAATGGGCGAGAATGCCAAAAGTCAATGAAAAGTCAACTCCGAGGGGTGAAAAATGGGAGAAAATGTCGAAGTGCGGAAGAGGGCACAAAGATCAAGGATAACTCGAGGGAAACAAACCCCAAGTGATGGAAATCAAGAATGAGGCACCAAAAACACTTTTCAATCGGTTCAAAGTGTTTGAAATCTCAAGGGTTTCGCGAATCAAATGTTTGTGGGATGTTTGGAAATGCGTAGAAAGTGTGGATCGGGAGAGGAAAATGGTTTAGAACAAGAGAGCAAGAGTTTTCGGCTTGGAGGAAGTGAGGAAATGAGGTTTAGAACCTCATACTTAAAGACCCGAGGCAAATGGACTGAAATGCCCGAATCTTCCACTTTTGGCCGACTGGCCACATTGTTGGCCGACCGGCCACTTTTTTTGGCCGATTGCTTCCTTTTCTGGCCGATGGCATGCCAGTGGCTTCCCCTAGTGGCTAGTGGACCTCCAATGCTCTTCTATGGGTCTGTTTTGTTGACTAGTGCCCTCATCCATCAAAAGAATGCAAGGGAGGTGCACTTCCAAGCTTGATTAGCCTCCGCAGAAGCTCCGAATTGTGTTTTCGGTATGTGGTGCTCAGCGCGTGTGGGATGTATCCTTTTAAACACATTGTAAACTCCTCCGAGAGGTAAATCGGAGGTCTCAACTGAATCGGTCTTGCCAAACGCATATTTCTTCACTTGCATTGTTATGCACTACTTCACTTGCATTGTTATGCACGCTTCACTTGCATTATTATGCACTTCTGGTTTCATGTAGAATATGCATCTTGATGTTGCAAGGAGCATGCATTTGTTAATCTTGCATCGAGCATGTATTCGTCATCTTGGCATTGCGTATGCACTTCTCACGTTTGCATTGAGTATGCATCGTTGTTATTTTCCATACATTATGCATTGTATTGCATTGTACCTGTAAAGTTTCTTTCTTATGCATGCACGATATTGTATGTACAGTTCATTTAGAGGAATTTCAAGTAAAACCTTTCCTCTCCTTCACCTTGTTAGCTAGAGACATTTGGGTGTGCCCGATGTCTATGCGTTATCTTGTTATCAGCATTTGGATTGTTTGCCCGTTGGTGGTGCTTTTTCCTTCTCTTGTGTGTGATATGCTGAAAAGTGGTGCTTTTCCTTCTCTCGCGTGTGATACGCTGAAAGGTGTCGTCTTCCTTCTCTTGCGTGTGATACGCTAAGAAGTGGTGCTTTTCCTTCTCTTGCGTGTGATACACTGGGAGGTGTCGTCTTCCTTCTCTTGCGTGTGATACGCTGAGAAGTGGTGCTTTTCCCTCTCTCGCGTGTGATACGCTGAGAGGTGTCATCTTCCTTCTCTTGCGTGTGATACGCTGAGAAGTGGTGCTTTTCCCTCTCTCGCGTGTGATATGCTGAGAGGTGTCGTCTTCCTTCTCTTACGTATGATACGCTGAGAAGTGGTGTTTTTCCCTCTCTCGCGTGTGATACGCTGAGAGGTGTTGCCTTTCCCTCTCTCACGTGTGCGTTTCGCTCTCTCGCGTGTGATGCGCTGAGAGGTGTTTTTTGTTTAAGACTTTGGGTATTCCCCAATAGTCGCTTTTAGCCTTCCTTATGTGAGGCGCAATGGAGATTGCATAATTTTCTTACATCATTTCTGTTGGAATGTGTGAGACTGTTGTATCTTATTCTCTTGCTTAAAATGTTGCACTTTACCATGCCTAGTACTTGCATCTAAATGCTTCATTACAACTTTCTTTGCATAATCATAAGTTATGTTCTACATTGTGCATGTTCATTTGCATTTTGCCCCAGCCTGCGGGCACATCTCTTTTTGTTATTTTGTATGTTTGTCTAAATCTTCGGCCTTGTCAAAAATGGGTCGTCTCTGGGCTTTGACATTCACTCCCGTCAACTTATGACTTTCGAGTTCTGTCAAAGAGGGGCAACTGTAGACATCCCATTTTTGACCGTCCTCAAGACTTGGACGTCATGGTTTGAACACTTGATGATCATCCATGCTCGTGTTCCTTTTGAGTTCCTGAAGGTCTCGGTTGTGCGCCTTGCCTTGGAGCCTCTCAACTTGTCTGTTTTGTGCCTGGTTGTGGACCAAGAGCTTGTGTCTTTGCTTCTGGGGGAAGAGGGTGGCCTGCTGACCAGCCCTGCTACCCACCGGCCAAGCCTAGTGGCTGTCGGCCTGGCCAAGTTCTCATCGGCCATTAGTGGTGGCCGGTCGGCTACACTGATGACCGGTCGGCCACTTGTGTTGGCCAAAAGCCCTTTTTTCTGCTTTTTCAGATATTGTGTGTGCCAGTTGTGCCAGCTGTGGGACACTGAAGCCATCCTCCATACACGTGTATGGAGGGATGGAAACAAGCCTCTAGCTTTTCAAGGAAGCTTTGGCTTGCTTTTCTCTATATAAGGGAGGGCTCCCCTCCCTTTTGAAAGGTTCAGAATTTTGGAGAAGCCAAAATATATACTCTCTCTCTATATCTCTCTCTATATATTGTTGTGCCTTATAGTGCTTAGAATTGCATTTTCTTCACACTTTTGCACACAACCTCTTAGCCAAACACTCCTACTTTGTTGCTAAGGTGTTTGAGGGTCTTGAGGGGGCTTCAAAAAGCTGGTTTTTGCCTCATAAGTGGCTGGCTTTGCTGTGGTTCTTCAAGGGTGAGTCTTTCCCCTTTTAAAGCTTTATTTTGATTGCATACTTAGCCACCTTTGCATGCTTCTTTTGGCTTAACTCTCAACTGCAAAAAGCTCTGTTTTTAAGTGTTAAGAAAGGTTGTTTGAGGCCTTGTTTGAGTTAAGGGTGTCTCTCACTCTCTTGTGCTTTATTTGCTTAACTTCTTGCTATCTTTTAAAGCTATTGGGACCACCTCTTTTTGGCTTTCTTACCACTGAAACTCAGAGGAATTTCAGTGGTAGAAATGTGGTTTTGAGGTCCCAAATGGGTGGGGGTTGTCCCTCCTCCTCTTGTCTTGTTAGCATGTGTTATTGGCCTATCAAATGAGCATGTATTTCTATCCTCTTAAGGCTTAGTTTCAGCATGTTTTTGTGAGTTTTTGGACCTTATATGACTCTGTTTTTGGCTGGTTTGGTTGTATCTTGAATGCTTCATACACTTGTAGTGTAATTCTACTAGTTAGCCTAACATGCTCTATGTTTTGGGCCATTATTTTAGCATGTTTTTGGCTCCACTCCAGTAGGAATTTATTCATATTTTGGCATGCTTTAGCTCTGTTTTGAGCCTTCTTGGTCGTATGATGCTTGTTGTGCATGCTTGCAGTGCGATAGCCTTGACTAGTTTTGAGTTTCAAGGTATTTTGCATGCTTGGTTTATGATGTTTGGATGATTTAGCATCATTTAACATGTTATTTCAGAGCACATTTCATTGCCACACTCTCACATTTGCCACTCCCTCAATGTGTTTGAGAGTTGTGCCTTTATGCCTTAATCATGAGCCAACTTGCATGCATACTTGTCTAAGCTCTTGGGCTCCATTTCAGCATGTTCTTGGCCCTTAACTTGGCATGTATGAGCTTTGTCCAGAGCTAGTTTGGTTAGTTGTGTTATGTATTGCATGCTCCTTGTGTATTGCTCTTTAGTAGCCTTGTACCTTAGGCCCTCTTGCATGCTATACTTGTGTTGTTTGAGTGATTTGGCATCATTTCACACATGATTTCAATGCATATAGTGTAGCTACACTCTCACATTTGTCACTTCTTCATCATGTTTGAGAGTTGTGCTCTTTTGCCTAGTTGATGAGCCATTACATGAGCATGCATATCTTGCCTTTTTGTGCCTAAGTTTTGGTGTGTTGGCCACTGTTTTGGCATGATTTAGGTTTGTCCATATGTGGTTTAAGTCCATTGAGCATTGTATTGCATGCCTCTTGTATGATGCTCTTTACTTGCTTTGATGCTTTAGCCTTCGAACATGCCATGCATGCATTATTCACATGATAGGGTCTTGTGCATGCCATTAGCATTGATAGGTTGATCATGTTGTATGTGTTGCATTGTGTTTGGATCGAGCGTTGATCCAAATACGAGGAATGTGGCATGTTTCGTACTTAAAGTGATGAAACGTGTTACGTTTCTCGGTCGCCGACCCTCTTGATCAAGCATGATAGAGGTGGAGGCCCCTATGTGTTATTTGTGCATTCATTGACATTGACTTATGCAAACTTGGCTTCTCGGCCATCGTGCATTGCGATGCTCGGTTGGTGGCCCAAGAGTCGAGTACCGCACTCCCTTGAGCATGAGAAATGATAGGGAGGGTGGTTGTGCACACATTCCCTTGCAAATACACTGCCATGCCTCTGTTTGTGCTCTGCTGCAGCAAAAGAAGAAATTGCAGGAAGCAGTGGCCGACCGGCCATCAAGTCCAGTGGACCGGCCACCAAGGCTGTCGACCGGCCATCATTACTGGCCGATGAGCCTTCATCATGTTCCTAAGGTGGGTTAGAAACATTCTAGAAGTTGGCATAATTTTTAGAAGTACAAAAGAGTGCAAGTAGAGGCATCATGAGGCACGGTAGTGGATTTCCGAGCGAAGCCGACCGAGCATACATTTCCCCCTTGCTTCCCGGGGCCATTTGTTTAAATTGCTTAGCTAAACTAGTTCATTAGCTTAGTTATTTTGCAATTAATTAGTTAAGTGTTTAATTAATTAATTTGGTTTGTACTTAATTAACTTAGAATAGTTACTTGATTCAATTCGGTTTGCAATAATTAGTTAACTAGGAATAGTTAATTAGTTTTGGTTTGTAATAATTAGTTTAATTAGCGTAGCTAGTTAGCTTATTATTCGGACCCTCCGTTGAGAGGGCAAATGTTGTAATAAGTGTGCGTGTGCGTGTGTGTGATGCATGTCTTCCAACCCCACGTCTTTCTCCATTTTACTTATCAACTTTTGATGGTTAGTTTAGGGCATATTTCGATTAGCATACTTATGCTTTGCATGCGTGCATCCATTCATCCGTCTTGCATGCACCGCGCTCGGCGCATCATACAAACTGCATTGTATTTTAATACCAATTTGAATACATGTTATCTAGTTGCATTCACATGACATCTTAGAATAGTCGAGCCTATCTTAGTTGCATTTTGCATGTGTTGCATTAGGCATTCTCGACATAGCTAGGATCATGCATGATTACTAACTAGCTTCTGTTTTGGCTTGGAGTACACTGTGAGTGTTTATGCTTTAGCATCCTTGCATGTGTGTAAGTGACTGTCATGATAGCATGCATGCCATGAGGCTAACTGCTTAAGTGTTTAACTGCATGAATGCCTGTGGATGAAGGCTTTATTACTTGAATTGGAACAATTCATCAAATGTGAGTTTCAAGCCCACTTGAGGTGGCAAAATCATGTTGTTTTAACCCCACTTGAGGGTGGCAAATCCGCGCTTTAGCCTACTTGCTAGTAGCATTTTCAAACCATTTTCGAAAACAAACATTGAAATGTTTTGTTCCAATTCTTGTGATTTTAGTCTATACTTGTATGCTGTGCACATCACGTAGTAAGCTAGCTAATAATCGGAATAAGAACACATGTGTTTTCAAAACAACATATCATGATTAGTAGAGGCCGATCCTTTGATCGTGCGAGCGGGGGTGCTCATTTCATGACCTTCCCCCCTCGTACCCAAGTTCCCGAGCCGAGGCAACTTTGGTGATGACAGAAACGTGGCCTTTGGCACGAGTCAAGGTTTCCTAAATTTCCCAAAATAAAATATTTAGGTGGGACTCTGAAATCTGGCAAAGCAGTCCATGTTTAGTGCTTTTTGATTAAAATCGATTTTCCAAAACGATTTGCCAAATTTGGGACTCTTTGGTGATTTATCAGTCTTACACTGCACTTTGTGAGATTAGATTCAAAACCGTGACAGGAGTCCGAACTATAGTAGCTAAGAACTACAATTCGCGCCCTCGCACGCGGAGTGAAGTTCGAGCGGTCTACAGATATCCAGAAGATGGCATTCCGTACGTGGTATAGCCATTACAAGTTTCAAGTGATGCCCTTTGGGCTGACCAATGCACCAGCCGTGTTTATGGATTTGATAAACCGGATCTTCCGTGAGTTCCTAGACCGTTTTATGGTTGTCTTTGTTGATGACATCTTGATTTACTCACCCTCTGAGGAAGAGCACGAGAAACATTTGCAAGTGGTGCTTGAACTGCTTAGAGCCTACAAACTGTATGCTAAGTTTGGCAAGTGTGAATTCTGGTTAAGAGAGGTTAAGTTCTTAGGCCATGTGGTATCCGGGGAAGGGGTGACTGTAGATTCATCCAAGATAGAGACAGTGCAAGATTGGGAATAACCTAAGAATGCTTTTAAGATCTGTGGTTTCTTGGGGTTGGCTGGGTATTACCATCGATTTGTGAAAGATTTATCTAGATTAGCTTCACCGTTATCTAGACTGACAAGGAAAGGAATTGAGTTCGTGTGGAGCGAGACTTGTGAGAAGTCTTTTCAAGAGTTTAAGGTTAGACTTACCACTGCTCTAGTATTGATTATTCCAGAGAGGGGTTTGGGCTATTCGGTGTATTGCGATGCTTCACGAGAAGGTTTGGGTTGTGTATTGATGCAAGAGGGGAATGTAGCAGCTTATGACTCGCGGCAATTGAAAACACATGAGAGGAACTACCCTACTCATGGCCTTGAGTTAGCGGCGGTGATCTTTGCGTTAAAGATTTGGAGGCATTACTTGTATGGTGAGAAATTTGAGGTGTTTTCTGATCACAAGAGTCTGAAATATCTGTTTACACAGAAAGACCTGAATCTGAGACAAAGAAGCTGGATGGAGTTCACAGAAGATTATGATTTTGAGTTACATTATCATCCGGGGAAGGCCAATTTTGTGGTTGATGCTTTGAGTAGGAAATTCATTAGTAATGTGGCTAGTATTGCCATTCGAGAATGGGAGATGTTGGGTGCTATTTGTGAGTTTGACTTGTATCTTGGCGAGTCCGTGGAGTCTGCAGCCTTGTTTTCAGTAGTGGCATAACCTACATTTGTGAACCAGGTGATAGAAGCGCAGAAGGGTGATCTTGAGGTAGAAATCCTTTGGGAAAAGATCTCTAGTGGAAAGGTAGATAAAGGCTTGAATGTGTATCCCAACTCTAGTGTTAGATACCGTGACCGCCTTTTCGTGCCGGAGTCTTGTCGAGAGGAAGTTGTAGCTCGGCTTTTTCACGCCCCCTTTTGGAAGCTCGAAAAAAGCCCTACAGTTCAGACTCCCGCGGTTTTTAATCTAATCTCACAAGTGCAATGTGAAATTGATAAACACCAAAGAATCCAAATCCAACAAATCGTTTGGAAAATTGATTTTGAATAAAAAAATGCCAAAATTGGACTGCTTTGCCAGATACAAAGTCGCCACCTAAATATTTTATTTTGAAAAAATTTAAGAAACCCATGACTCTTGCCAAAGGCCACGTGTCCGTCATCACCAAAGTTGCCTCGGCTTAGAAACTTGGGTATGAGAGGGAAAGGTCATGAATTAAGCACCCCCACTTGCTCGATCAATGATCGGCCTCTACTAATCATGATATGATTTTTATCAACATTATCTGTTCTTCGCAAGCAAGTATAGCCTAATTTTCCCGAATTGGAACAACTCAATTTCATGTTTGTTTTGCGAAAAAGGGGTTTAAATTTGCCACTTCAAGTGGGCTTAAAGTTTTGCGAATTCGCCACTCAACAAAGTGGGCTTAAAACTGTGAATTCATCCACTAGACATAGTGGGCTTAAAACGTACATTTATTGAATCGTTCCAATTCAAGCAACAAACTTTCATTCACAGGCATTCAAGCAGTTTAACAAGTAAGCATTTAGCCTCATGGCAAGCATGCTAGTCATGGCAATCACTCACACTCGTGCAAGTATGCTAAAGCACTAAAAACTTACTTGATACTCCAAGCTAAGAAGATATGAGTTAGAAAATATGCATGATTCCTAACTATGCTAAATATTTAATGCAACACATGCAAAGAATGCAATTAATAGGCTCGGCTATTAATATGGCATATGAATTAATCCAAGACATGCGGTTAAACACGTAGTCAAAGAATGATTGAAATGACAATGCAGTTTGAATGATGCGCCGAGCCTTGGTGCATGCAATACAAGATGAATGGATACAAGCACAAGGTATACTAATTGGAACATGACCCTAATCTAACCATCAAAAGCTGGTAAATAAAAGGGAGAAAGACGTGGGGTTTGAAGACATTCACATTATTACATTACGCACTCACGAAGGAGAGTCCGAATGAATGACTAAGCTAAGCTAATCTAAGCTAATTATTACAAAATCGAAAAATAGCTAAACTAATTGAACTAATTATTACAACACAAATTAATTAGTTAACTAACTAATTGAATAATTACAACATAAACTAATTAGCTACAACTAATTAATTTACAACAAATAAATAATTGATTGTTAATTAAAGGCTAATTAAATTAAACTAATTAACTAGATAACTAGTCTCGGGAAGCGAGGGAAGCCCATGCATGCTTGGTTTCCACCCGAAGAACATCCGCTGTCTGCCCTTGAAAGCCTTTGTTTGCACAACCTTTGCATTATTTCCTTCTCTAGATCAACTCTGCCATGCCTCACAAGCATACTGCCCAAAATTCACTGGTGGCCGGCAGGCCAAAAATGGTGGCTGGCCGGCCACCACTAAGGGGTTGCCGTCCAACACTGATGGCCTACCGGCCAGTAACAGTGGCTGGCCGGCCACTGATGACTCACTTTTCTTTGCTATAACAGAAAGCAAACAAGGCAAAGAGAGAGCATTCTCACAGGTTGTATGTACTGTGTATCACCCCTTATCATCAAAACATCTCAAAGGAGTAATACACTTGGCTTCAAAACCATCAATTAAGCAATTTCATTGCATGATGGCCAATGAACCAAGATGCACAAGTTAATGAATGCACAAATAAGATTCAACAACCATCACCCTATCATGCATGATCAAGGGCAATGGAGACCTTGGAAACTAAGCACATTTCATCACTTTGAGTATGAAAAGCCCCAATTCTCCTTGTGTTCAATTAAAGTCCGATTGAACACATGCAACACAAACAAATGCTTACCTTGCACAATTTTACTTGCCACTTTTATTTACTCATTTTAATTACCAACCATTACTTAGTCAATTAAGTCCATTGGTGAGAAGTCTTCTAAAGAGAAGAAAGTGTCAAACAAGGGTTAGTTTAAGGCAAGAGAGAGGTGTCATGCCGTTGATAATGAACTCCCAAAAGAGGATTAAATCATTAAGCATGAACCTCAATCTCAAGCATAAACTATCCTAAGGTTGAAACAACCCTCAAAGCAAATAAAGAGTCAAGAAATGAGGGAGATTGCAGAGATTATAAGTGCTAAAATTAAGTGAGAAAAGCACTAAAACATGCAATTAACTCAAATAAGTGGTGTCTAAAGGCTTAAAACACCAAGCTTGTGAGGACTATTACACTACAACTATACAAAACAAAGCTCAAATGACTTAAACAGCCAAAACAAAGTTAAAGCAGTCCAAAATAAAGCCTAAAACATGTTGGAATTAAGCTGCAAAAGGCTAGAAAATTAAGCTAACACATGGAGCTAACTAGGCTAGCAAACAAGACACAAGGAGGGGAGGCTAACCCCTCCAAATTTAGACTTAAAAACATGATTTTTACCACTGAAAATACTCTGAAATTCAATGTTTAAAAGCCCCAAAAAAGATGGTTTGAAAGTGGGAAACAAAGGTGGAAAGGCCTTATAAGCAAGGAATAAAGAAGGGTGAATCACTCCCTAACCTTAAATGGCCTAAAACCACAAATTTCAGCCCACAAAAATAGAGTTTTTATAGCCCAAAAACAACCCAAAAGCAGTGGGAAAAAGATAGAAAAAACAAGTATGCAAAACAAGTTAAAAAGACAAGTGTTATACCTCTTGAAGCAAAGATCAATTCTTAAGGCATAAACTACCAATTTCACACTCTCAAGTGCTTTAAGAGCTCAAATTCAAGCTCAAATAACCTCAACAAGGAACTCTTTAGGTTTGGTTTAGAGTGTTTGGGCAAGAGCAAAGCAAGTTGTAAGAGAGAGAGAATTGTAGAGAGAGAGGATATTTTTTGCTCCCAAAATCTCATTCGCAAAATGTTTCTAACTTTGAAAACAATAGAGAAGGTCCTCTATATATAGAAAATATGAGCTTCAGGTTGAAATATCTATATTGAGACAGGTGGAGCAATCTGGAACAGCTGGCAACAGTTGGCATGAAAATATCTGTTTTTTAGCACTAGTGGCCGACAGGCCACAAATGTAGCGGGCAGGCCACTAATGGTGGCCGGCCATCCACTATTTGTGGTCGGCACATCACTAGGGGGGTCAAGAGGGTCAAACCACTCAAAAAGGCCAAAATTACTAGTGGCCAGCCGTCCAGAAGTGGTGGCCTGCCGACCACAAAAAGGGGCTTGCCATCCACAAAAAAATTGCTCTCCAGGCCCAACTTCAAACTGTCATATCTTCTTCATCCGAACTCGGTTTCAGGTTATTCTTGAGTCTAAATTAAAGCTTCGGAAGTCTACTTTCCAATGGTGGCAGCCTCATATCTAAATTCTAACTGTGTAAGGAGATATGCCTATTTTAGTGAAGGCTGCTCAGTTTTGCCCTAACGGATTGATGCCTAACTCTCCCCCCAACTAGTTTTTTTCCCTCCCCTCTTATTTTCTTCAACTCCAAACCTTTAAAAAAGATGTTTTAAAGATTTTTTCAAAGAGTTCACCTCCCTTTAATTTATTTTCACTTTGTCCGTACTCGATTTACCGAAAAGTGCAATTTTTAACGAAATGCAAGCCTCGGAACATCGTAGAAACATTTTCAAACATATTTTGAAAGACAGGGTTTTGAGGTCTAAAATAATTTTGGTCCAAAATGGGGTGGAAGGTTGGGATTTAGAAGCTCTTCTTGCTGAAGAAATCAAACATTTGCATAGCACAACTTTCATCATCGAGTGATCAATCAGTGGCACCCAAGTCTTAAGGGCGGTCAAAAATGGGGTGTTTGCAGTTGCCCCTCTTTGACAGAGCTCGGAGTCATGAAATGACGTAAGTGAATGTCAAAGCCCGAAGACGACCCATTTTGACAAAGCCGTATGACTTGGGCAAACAAACAAAATGCAGATGAAGTTGGTTGAACCCGAGGGTTACCTACGTATCCCGTTGCAAGGAATCAAACTAGCATAGTTCAGGGGTAGGATGCAAAAAGATACTCAATGTAATAAAACAATACAAATGATATGTAGTGTAACGAAATCATGCAAATGATATATGATGCAACGAAATCATGCAAACCACAAGCAGTGCATAACACACAAATACCATAAAGGAATGGAGATGCAAATCAGGCTACGTGTTATATAGAAAAGAAGTGGGCACAGCCAAACAACGTCTAACACAAGCTAAGTGCCTACATCCTCAATACTGGCCTCAGTGCAGCATGGATGCTTACACGTAACAAAACCATGTTTTAACATGAAAAAGGGTGCGAGCATATGCAAAACTATGTGTTTCGTAGAAAGAGAAAGAATACATGTAATCAGGTGGTATGATATAAGTGAGGAATGATCTGCTGAGGAAAGATAATGATCCTAAATGTTGGATACAACAAGACAAAGTACGATGCAATGGATGAAGTGAATAAGGCGTAGGTCGAACCACATCTTACCTAGAAAAGACATGGACATAAAACAACCACATCTAACACAGAAAATGTGCCGAAACCCTCAGACCACAATTCTTGCAAAATAGGCACGTACACATGCAGAGCTATGTTTTAACGTGAAAAGTATGGGCACATGCCAAACTAGGCTTAACATGGAAATGATGTATGATGTAATGGATAGTGATGGACAGTGCAGTAGATGCATGTGATAGATGCTATATGCAATGCAATGGATAGTTAGCTAGGAAGTGAAAGTACCTTTACAGGGGCAATAAGCGATAACTCACCTTATGCTACTGGGGATGTTCCTCTTCTCCTTGATTGCGCTTTCCAAACCACAGGTACTACTTTTCTCCCTGGCCATGTTTGCAACTTTTCCTATTCTTCAACAGGGTGACAGACTAGGTTGGTTCAGTATCCAGAATTGAGACGCGTACAAGCTACCTCAACCTATGGGGCTGTCATATAGATTTCAAGCCAAGGATACACCCCTAGGTATTTAAACCAGACTTTAGTCTCGAAAATCCCGAACCTTTGCGTTCTAGGCCTCGGCCACTCGAACTCTAGTTTCCACCGTCTCAGTTGATCTCCTAGGAACTCATCGCAAACATAGTCAGGTGGCTATACCAGACCGTCGGAAGTCGTTCGGGCACGACAAACACCAAAAGAATTGCACCTTTAGAGGATCCAAGGTCTCCTAAACCAGGAGAGTGCACAAGACAGTGCGAGTGAAGGTGAATGAATGCACAAAATAGTGCAATACAAAATACAATGCACAAAATAGTGCGACATAAGATGAAATGCACAAGATAGTGCTATGCAATGCATAAAATAGTGCGATATAAGATGAAATGCACAAGATAGTGCGATGAAATCTGAAATGCACAAGACAATGCTATGCAATGCACAAGATAGTGCAATGTAAGATGAAATGCAATGGACAGTGCTATGCAATGCACAAAATAGTGCGATGTAGGGTGAAATGCACAAGATAGTGCGAGGAAATGTGAAATATAAGATGAATGCACAAAACAGTGCTATATGGGTGCACAAAATAGTGCGATCTCAAGGTGCATAAAACATTGCTATATAAAGTGCACAAAACAGTGCGAACTCGAGATGCACAAAACAGTGCGATGCACAAGATAGTGCGAAGTAAGTTGAAATGCACAAGATAGTGCGATGCAAGGTGCACAAAATAGTGCGATACAAAATGCAAGGTGCACAAGACAGTGCGACGTAGGTGCACAAATAGTGCGATGCAAGTGAAAGCACAAGACAGTGCTGTGGAAGGTACGATGTAGGTTAAATGCACAAAACAGTGCACTGCAAACTTGCACAAGACAGTGCGAGTGAGGTGCACAAAACAGTGCGAGTAGTGCACAAAATGAGTTTATTGTGCGATAGATGCACAGAGTGAGATTATTGACAATGCATGTTCCATGCAAGATAGACAACCGATGTATGAGTTAATTGAAAGCATGTTCTATGCAAGGGACAAGAGCATATTCTATGCAAAATCGAAAGCATGTTCTATGCAAGATTGAAAGCATATTCTATGCAAAATCGAAAGCATGTTCTATGCATGAATCAAGAGCATATTCTATGCAAAATTGAAAGCATGTTCTATACAAGAATCATGAATGATGCAGGACATGCGTGCAACATCAGTGTATATGAAAGTGCACATTCTATGCAATAGAAGAGAATCAAATATATAATTTTGACAGAACGACAGATCAAACAAAAGATGTTGTATGGCGACAACCTCCAATTTACCCCTCGGAGACTTTGTAACATGCGCAAAAAGGATATATCCTGTTCATTTTGGCAAGGGGTAACATCTGCAAGCCGCTTTGATCGCCATTCTGACTTGAAGCAAGCTTGAACTCGGGGTTGAGGTACACTCATACTGTAGAGAAATGGCAAGGCCTGAGAAGGTGCACCTAGAATGCAGTCTTGGAATTTGCTGAAGTTGAAACACACTAAGATGCTCCAAATTTTCCCTCTTTTCTTTTGCTTTGCAGTCTGGAACCCATGTAGCTTCAGATAGGTCCTGGTTCTATTGTTTCCACTTTTGATCGAGGTTGGGACCACGCAGTTTTATGAAAGAAAGAATTCTGTTTTGCAGATCATAATGGAAATGGCATAGCGCTCTGAGTACAAAACGATTTATTTTTGAAATTGAAATTAAGAATAAGTTCTTGACTAGGTATTAAACCTACAACTGACTACAGTCAAAATGACTCAACAAAGGGAAAGACAAAGTAAAACAACCTAAACACATTTATTTACACTCAAAGCGACTCAAAACAAGAATCGAGACAAACAAAAACAACAAACACAACAAACACAACACTTGGATGTTTTCCACTGGTGGGAGACCTTTCGGTTCACGGGGAACCCACTGCTTCTCCAGGTATTGTTTCCCACCCTTTCTTATTTATGATTATCACATCACTTTGTTACTCAATCTCTTTTTTCTCTGAAAAGCCCTTTTCTTACTTTTCTTCTCAACGCACATCTCTCTATTCTTTAATCTCTCTTATTTTTTATCCCTCCCCTAGGTGATTGATGGATAAGTAGGAAGTTGTGGGCTCTTGCCCCTGGTATTCTGCTAGATTCTCCTTCTTTCGCTCTTAACTAGTGAGCTTTCCCGCAGAAGGGTTATGGTGCGACTGGACGTGCAGCAGATCTACAACTAACATCGGTTGACAATGCCCCTGGCCTAACTTAACCTAGATGAGTTACAACATGTCCCACCGACCAGGTATACAATTGATTGGTCTCACTCATTGCGTTTTCTACATCCCATTCTGGGTCAGACGCCAATTTGGGTGTGATTAAACCCATCTAGATGAGGGGGTCGAATATCCAGCTCCATTTCTAGTTCGTACTTCGCACTTGGCTTGATACCCACTGCTTAGAGGATGAGAGAGCTTTCGGCCCTCTGCTGTTAGCTTCAGTTGTGCCCTTTCTGGCAAGTGCATTGATAATGGGGAAAAGACAAAAAAACCTGACTCGACAGTGCCCCTAGTTCATTATTTTGACCATTTCTTTGTTTTGGCTTTCTGTTAAAACAATTTTGACCAACATGAGAGTTGATTAACATACTTGTTCAACTTTCTGCTTTGAAATCATGTAAGTCAGGCTGTGAGCACTGAAAATTTTCCCTTTTTGGGTCCAAGAAATAGTCCGATTTTAGAAAAATAGAATAATTTCTGAAAAAATTAGTCAACCTCATTAAAAATCCTCAAAACTATTTTTGTAAATGGCCATTGCTCAACCGATGTGGAATTAACCCCTGAGATACACAATCTCAGATCTGAACTTGAATTGTCTTGCAGCTGAATCTTCCAACAGAATAGGATAACTGATTTTGAATGAAGATGAGCCAATTGGATGTGGATAGGATAGCCGAGTTGAACAAGGGTCAGCCAATCAACATGGATGAGACCAACAAGCTGAAAATGATTGGGGCCGAACTTTAGGATGAAGCTGCCTACGTATCCCAAAGATGGGAATCAGGTCGTACATAGTTCTGGATTGAAGGCGCACTCAGGTATTAACACGCTCCTTTTAAACTCTAACTTTTTCCAAAGCCGCCCTTTCGAGTTTTCAACCTTGCGAGCTCTATTTTTCTTTTCATTTCTTTTCCTTTTCTTTTTTCTTCTTTCTTTTTTCTTTTTCTTTCCATTTTTTCATTTTTATTCTTTTTCTCTTATCTGCTCTAACTTTTGCCTGGGTCGCCCTTCCAGGTTTTCGGCCCAGTGAGCCTCTCAAGGATAGAAAAGTTTAACTTGTCCATATTGAATGGCCGTAGGATCTCTAGCCATCTAAATCCATGAGAATGGCTGCTATTGCTGACTAAATAGTCTTGGTAATGTAAGAGCCTATCCAATTGGGGTCTGAATTTTTCCCTAGTGTTGTGGATAAGAACTCAATTGTCCTTCAGCAAAACTTTTCTTTCTCCATTCGTGGGATTTTGGCTTTCTTGCCGATCTCCATTGGCTTGCGGAATGACCCATCTTTTGAATCTTTGAGCACATCTGACATTTTTACCCCTAGTTCAAGGGCTACTTTTGATCTAGCTTTGCAAGCTTCCTTTGATGACATCTAACGTTCTTGATCTAACCTTCTTGCCCCTAGTTCAAGGGTTGCTTCCGATCCAACCATACAAGCCTCCTTTGATGACATACGACCTTATTGCCCCTAGTTCAAGGGCTGCTTCAAATCTGGCCATGCAAGCCTCATATTTTGGTTGATCATTGAACATTTTGATTCAAAGTTCAAGGTTTTGAAAGCAAAGGGGTCGAGTCTTGAGGCCGAGAATGATCCTATGTTGTACAATCTCAAGATCAATTCCAAGCATGTCTTCATGGGACTACGCAAAAATGTTTTTGAAATCTTTTAATAAAGCGACTAGTCGCTCAGGCTCCTCTGAAGACAATGCAGAACCAATCTGGATCAAGCTAGGATCCTTCCCAGTACTCACATTAACAAACATGATCTTATTCATTAAGGGCTTAGCATGCCTCTCTTTCTCTTAATTGATCAAATTTTTGCAAATCCCAAGGAATTCCTCCCTCTTTGTTTTCATCACAGTGTTAGAAAAGTTTTGAAAAACTTAGGTCAATGCAATGATTTTAAGGCACAGAAAAGGCATAGTTTTGGTCAACTACTGCCATCCCATTCAGAACTTCTGGCTCAACTAGCTCGAAGGTAGAAACTGACTCAAAAGAAAGAGTGGAAATGACAAACACAAAACAAGAAAGTGATGTCCAAGGTAACACCCCTGAAATCACCTAACTCTAACACAACAGGACTGACTCGATACAACAAGACAGACTCAATACAACATAACAGAATTGACTCAATACCCAAGTCAGAAAGTACAATAAACAGCATTTTCAAATTGCTCAAAATAGTGTGTGCCATCCACCACATCTGGAGTAAAATGAGAGCATCAGCAGGTGGTTCATCCCCCGATCACATAGTCACATTATCCCCCAAGTTTATCGATCCAGCGCCAATAGACCTTGTAGGACCCGGCGGAGTGATGACCTTGTTATCAATCAGATCTTGAACTTCATGGCGAAGACGAAAGCAACCGTCAATGTCATGACCGGTTTGTTGATGGAAGGCATAGTACTTGGCAGCTTGATGCCTAGCTGGAAGGGGATCTGGGAGAGGTCGAGGGTCAAGGGGTTTGAGATGGCCTTGTCCTATGAGGATTTGGAGAGCTTTGGACAAGGTCATGTATAGCGGATTGAAGGTGCGGTTACCAGTGCCAACAGGTTTGACAGGGGGGGTCAGCAAGTGTTGATTGCGTTTGATGATTTCTTACGAGTGTAGGATTGGAGTTGAAATTGGTGTTTCTGGTATGATAGCCATTTTCCTGGCTTGCCCCTTGATTCGAAATGCCCCCAAAACTTAGTGACAAAAGTGTTTTCCACAGTGTTGGCAACAACTGCAAGCACTTACTGTTTGTTCAGCCCTTTGACCTTCAAAGCCTCAATAACCCACTGAGGATGTTCATAAGGATCAATATTAGCCCCGGCCTTGTTCTTGCGACTTGCTTCAGCTTTGCCAAGGGATTGGATGGCTATATCAAAGCGAGACCCATTTGTTGTCGACATATCATCACCCAAACTTAAGATAACCTCTTTTGGTTGGCTATTTTCAATTGCAGCTCGCCGCAAGATTGGGGAGCCTTTTGGCATGAAATGTCTAGCATGCGATGTGGTCGATGATGGAGCCAGAATCGCAAAGGCTAGATCTGCCAAAGTTCTCTAAAGATCTTCAATCATGCTCATTAGCTCAAAAGTATTGGGTTCATGGGTTTGAGATGATTGAGGTTCGAGTTCATCCATTATACACAAGTCCATGCTTTCTGGAATGAACACCTCAGGCTTGGGTAAATCGGTCGAGGTGACGTATATACTGGGGTTATAGGTGGATGGTAGTGTATGGATGAGGTTAAGGTATGGATAAGATACTTGATCATGAATGGGAAGTGGGTTAGTGATAACATTGGGGTCTCGAGGTGGAGCTATCGTCTGGTTGTCAATGAGATTCTGAACCTTATGATTAAGGCGGTAGCAACGATCAGTGCCATGACCGTGCTATTAATGGTACACATAGTATTTGGTGGGGTTATGTCTGGCAGGGAGTGGGTCAGGAAGAGGTTGAGGATCAAGGGCTTTGAGATACCCTCTTTCCATCAGGACTTTTAGTGCGATGGTTAGGCTCATATAGAGAGGGCTGAAAGTTTGGCCTTGAGCTCGGGTTGGGCCGGCTGTTTATGGGTTGGCATTGGCAAAAGGGTTGGCAGTTTTGGGATTAATGGTGACAGTATTGATTTCAATGGGTTTGGGAATAGTGCTACTGCCAGCATTGGTACTCCCTGAAAACACCCTCTTTGTTGGTTCACTTGTTTTGGGAATAATCCCTTTGTTAAAAGCACTCTCAATCTAAACCCCTAATTCATGCAAATTTTTGAAAGTGAATAGTAAAGCAACTATTAACTTTTGCAGCATATCAGGCTCAAGGTTCTGTACCATTATCCACACTTGGTCCATCTCAGAAGGTTGATCTATCATCTGTGTTGTCTTTGCTCGCCAACTTGCAACAAATTCCACAAAAGGTTCTCCAGGATTCTGGTGGATTGCTTCAAGATCTTGAATGGTCATTTCAAGTTGGGTATTGTAAGAGTATTGATTAACAAACGCCTTAGCCAACTCTTCCCAGTTCTGCTTCACTGTATCCTCCAACTTGGCGTACCAGGTGGCTGCTATACCCGACAGGGTTCTTCCATATAGATAGAGTTTCTGAGGCTTAGTCAGACCCATCTATTTCAGGACATCCAAGAAAAGCCAGATATGTACCATTGGATCTCCAGACCTGTCGAAATGGTCAAAGTGTGGCATTTTGAATTTGTCTGGGAGTCTTACGGCAGCCTCGGTGTACCCATCCTCAATGTCGAGAATGGAGGTAATTCCTTGTGCCTTTTTGAATTGTTTCTCAAGGTTAGCAATTTTTACCAAGGTCAGGTCAAGGTCATTAATATCAAGGGGATAAAGCTCCTCATTAGGCTGCACCAAGGGTCCAAAAACTCGAGCTTGAGCCAACCCTTCTCAGGGATCTGGACCTTGTAAATCTTCAGTTGACGAAGGTGGATCAAAGTTCGACTGGGGGGCCCAAGACTAGATGTGTAGTAGGTGCCCCAGAGGGGCGTTGCAGTTCAGCATTGGTCTCATCCTGCATGGCAATTCCCTGGTTTAACGCCGCTATCATGGCCATAACTTCTTCTGGATTCTATGCCATCACGAGTCTGCTGAGTTGAACAAAGGTGATCTAACTGGTGACTGTCGGATCAATGGAACCAATGAGCCATGTTTGGCCCTTCTTTGCCTTGCCACCGGCGAAGGAAGCACTGGTTACTATTGAACTAAACTTCTGCTCTGACAAAGTCTATCGACACTAGTCCAGAGTACTCGAGGGATATCAGAGCCTTTTGAAGCTATAGTTCTAGGACTACCTGTAGACGCGCCCTCAGGGGCCTCATGCTACAGTTCAGACTCAAATTGTCACGGTTCTTAATCTGATCTCACAATGTGCAATGTGAGATTGATAAATCACCAAAGAGTCCAAATCCGGCAAATCGTTTTGGAAAACTGATTTTTAAGAAAGAAGTGCCAAACATGGACTGCTTTGCCAGATACAGAGTCGCCACCTAAATATTTTATTTTGGGAAAATTTAGGAAACCCTGACTCGTGCCTAAGGCCACGTGTCCGTCATCACCAAAGTTGTCTCGGCTCGGGAACTTGGGTACGATTGGGGAAGGTCATTTATGAGCACCCCCGCTCGCCCGATCCGAAGATCGGCCTGTACTAAGCATGATATTTTGTTTTGAAAACATATGTGTTCTTATTCTGGTTAATTAGATAGAATTACTATGTGATACGCACAACACACAAGTATAGACTAGATCGCCTAATTTGGAACAAAGCATCGCATATCCGTTTATTTGGAAATTGTTTGAAGTTTTGCTACTCGCAAGTAGGCTAAAACGCGGATTTCAATGAATTGTTCCAATTCAAGTAATCCAGCCTTCACCCACATGCATTCAGGCAGTTATATCACATAAGCAATTAGCCTCATGGCAAGCATGTTGTCATGTTAACACTCACATACATGCAAGATGCTAAATCATAAACACTCACAGTGTACTCCGAGCCAAAACAAGAAACTAGTTAGAAATCAATGCATGATCCTAGTTCATGTTAGCAATGGCTAATGCAACACATGCAACGTGCAATTAGAGTAGGCTCGGCTAATCTAAAATGGCATATGAGATGCAACAGCTCAATGCATGCATTCAAATTGGAATTGAAATACAATGCAGTTAGCATGATGCGCCGAGCCTGGTGCATGCAATACAGATGAATGAATGCAAACATGCAAGCATAAGGATGCTAATCAAAACATGACCTAGAACTAACCATCGTAAGCGGTTAAATAAAAAGGGGGAAAGAAGTGGAGGTTGGAAGACATACATCACACACACGCACGCTTATTACACAATTGCGCCCTCTCGACGGAGGGACCGAAAGAATAATACAAATTACATAATTAACTAACTAACAAGCTAATTAATTATTACACAACACTTAACTAATTAAGCAAATTAATTAAGCTACTAAAGCGGTAAAACAGCCTCGGGAAGAGAGATGCATGCATGCTCGGTCAGCTTCGCTCGGAAATCCATCGCCATGTCATGTTGCCTCTGTTTACACTGCTCTGCACCTCTGAAAACTGTGCAAGTCTCAAGGATGCTTCTGAATCACCTTCTGAGCACTGTGGGATGTCACCGGCCGAAAGTCAAGGCCACCGGCCAAGAGGAACTGGTCATCGACCATTTATGGGGATCTCGGCCAATAATTCATAGCCAGCCGGCACTAGAGATGGCCGACCGGCCATCTCTTCCTACAGAATCCTGTTTTTGCTACAACAGAGGACAGACAGAGCATGGCAATGCATTTTCAAGGCAATGTTTGCACCACCACCCTCCTCATCATGTTTGAACTCAAGGAAGTATGGTTCTCGACCCTCGGGCCATCAATCACGCATTTCAATGCGTGATGGCCAAAGGAGCCAAGTGTGCATTTTAATGTCAAATGAAATGCACACAAAACACATGAAGGACCCCAACCTCTATCATGGTTTATCAAGAGGCAAGGGATGTAAACATGCAAGCAAAACTAGTGCGACATGAGCATGTTAATGACAATGCCATACAAGGCTAAGCATGCCAAATGCAATGCAACGTTACCTAACATGCATCCAAACATGCAAGAATATGTGACAACATATTAAGCACATGACAAAATGCAAGCTAACAAGCATGCAAAATGCGACTTAAGCATGCAAATATGCAAGGCATGTAACAACATTCAAGCATATAACAACATGTGAGGCAAACATGTAACAACATGTTAAGCAACTAAAAAAAGAGAATGCATGCCAAATGCATTACAACTTAAGCATGCAACAACATGTCATGGACCAAGTACACAACAAGGCACAATTGAACTAGCATGCTACAACATGTAATTTACCAAATACGCGACAAGCATGCGACAACATGCAAGGCAAGCATGCAACAACATGCGGGGATGGTCTTAAACCGAAATGGACAGCTCTCAAATAGGCCCAAATCAGTGGCCAATTATGCTAAGGGATAAGGGACAAAATCACATACAAACATGCATGGTAATTGGCCTAACACTTAAGCATCGAAAGGCAACTTTTAAGAATATTTAAAAGGAATGAAAAGCATGCAAATGTGACAACATTACATGCTCTGGAATGATGCTAGGAGTGATGTCAAATCACATAAACAAGTCAAGCATGGCATGCTTAAGGCTCAAAGCCTAAGGCTTGTAAAGGGACTTGAACCAAAGCTACACAAAACAAGGAGCATATGGCAAATGTAACCCAAAACAGTCCTAAATCATGCCAAGATGATCCTAAAACATGCAAGGAATGAAGCCAAAACATGCTAGAACAAAGGACCAAAACATGAGGCATGCAAGGCTACCAAAGAGGTGTTACACTACACCTAATACAACCAAACATGGTATGATTTAAACAACCAAAATCATATTTATGGCATGTTAAAACAAACTCAAAAACCCACTTAGATGGCATCTAAATGACCTAAGCATAGGGGCATGCACAATGACCCGATCATGGAGCATAAGACACCAACTCTTCAAGACATTGAAAGGATGATAAATGCAAGCATACAAGCATAAAATATGGACTGAAATAACATGACAAATGATTCCAAATCACTGAAATGGCCCAAGTAAAGCATGCTAGTGACTTAAGCACCCAAAGCTAACAAGCTAGATTGTATGGTAGCTATACAAAACAATGCAAGCATGACCAAAACAATGAAAAATAGAGCTCAAGCATGTTAAAACAAGGCTAGAAGCTTCATAAAGTTAAGCCAAAATCATGCTAAAATGGTATGTTACAACATGATGCATGTTGAGGCAAACAAGAGGATTGCAAGACAAGTATATGAAGCATATAAGAGGCCATCAAACCAACTTGAAACAGAGGTATATTATGGCCAAAAAAAGCCTAATACACACTGAAATAAAGCTAAAACAAGCTAAGCACACATGCTACAAACATAAGCCATTTATGTAAGCATTAAAGATGACAAGGAGAGGGGATGACCCTCTCCTATTTAAGACACCAAAACCACCTCTCCACCACTGAAAATCCTCTGGATTTTAGTGGTAGAGAGGCCATGCAAAGCTAAAAGCAAGGGCCAAGAGGGATGGCTTAAAACAAGGCCTAACGAGGCCTAAGAGGGGGGAAACAACCCCAAACCTCAAAATGACCTTAAACAAAGTTCTAAAGTAAGTAAAAATAGAACTTTTATCAGTTATAATCTAAGCTTAAAACAATAAGCAAGAAGGGCTAAAAGCTTAAGCAAGAATGGGGTATCTAAAGCAAGGAACTCACTCTTGTAGAACCTCTTCAAGAACAAAGCTCCAGCAAGTTTTCTGAGTTCAAACCAACCCAAGAACACTGAAATCAACCTCCTAGCTAGGGGTGTGCATAATACCGTCGAAACCGCCGAAATTGCCAAAACCGCACCGAACCGCACCGCCAAGGCAAATTCATTATTATTTGCCAATCGAACCGCCAGTTTTTGGTAAGAAAAATGGCAAATTCTAGTGACACTTTTATCAATCCGCCGGTTTCTATTTTTCTTCCAAACCGCACCGACCCGCACCGCTATTAAATCATATTTTATAAGATTCTAAAAATTCTTTTTTATTTAAGTTTGCTTGTTGTTCTATACCTTAGAATATAGTATTATATTACTGCTCGAGGGGAATTCAAGATGTCAGTAATCCAAAATAAAGTTAGATTCCAATTCACTTTTCAATCTTTTTTTTTTTTTTTCTGGCCATGTTGCAAACTTGCATCAGCTCAGTTTTCAATCTAAATACTTTTCAACAGTAAACATTTTCAATATATTGTAAACCCTGAATGATATTAATTTTATGTATTGTATTTGATCATTGTAGCTTCCACAGATGCTTGTAATGAATTGATGGCATAGTCGTTGATATTATCATGTTGTTGCTACACTTGCTGCATCAGAAGAAAGCTTCACAAGATGCTTAACATCACGGTATCTCTCGTCTTTTTTTTACTCTTTGATTTAAGTTTTGTAATTTGAATTATATTTTTTATAAACCGCCAATCCGCCCGAACCGCCAAGGCAAATCCGCCATTATTTGCCAACCGAACCGCCTGTTTTTGATAAGGAAAATGGCAAATTCTAGTGACACTTTTATCAATCCGCCACCCGCCATACGGTTTCTATTTTTCTCTCAAACCGCACCGACCCGCACCGCGCACACCCCTACTCCTAGCACCTCAGCAACCAAGGATGGTGTTCTAGTGTGTGTTTGTGTACAATAGTAAGATAAGAGTACTCTTTTAGACACAAAACAAAGCTAAACAAAGAAGAATAGATACAACACTATATCTATCCGCTCAAGAACAATTTTTCTGAACTTGGGAGGAGGGAGGAGGGGCTCCCTCTTTATAGAGGTTCAAATTCTAAGGCTTCCAAGAGAAGCTAAGCAAAGGGCAAATCCCTCCATACACGTGTATGGAGGGGGTGAATTGTGGATGCCAACTGCACCAGCTGGCACAAAATATCTACATAAAGCAGATGAACAGGGTTCGGCCACCAAAAATGGCCGATCGACCAACATAAGTGCCGACCGACCAAATATAGTGCCGACCGGCCAACACTCTTGGCCGATGGCAAGAAAAAGGGGCCGATGGCATCATGCCCTGGCCGATGGGTTGAGGGGATAGCAAACAAGCCACTCTCTTCCCTTAGAAGCAAAAACACAAGTGTTTGGTCCACAACCAAGCACAAAACAGACAAGTTGAGAGATCTTGAGGCAAGGCGCGCAGCCAAGACCTCTGAGAACTCAAAACAAACACGAGCATGGATGATCATCGAGTGTTCAAACGATGACGTCCAAGTCTTGAGGATGGTCAAAAATGGGGTGTCTACACTACCTAGCAAAAAAGAAAACAGACAGCACCTTAGCCTGGTTTCACTAGAACAGACATGATCACAGCTGAATGACTGTACTCTCTACTGAATTCTGCCCCACAATAGATACCAACTTTGCAATTGATATGCACATTTCTGTATAGTTTCACTGTAAAGCACATACCAGTTAAGTGAGAACCAAAACACCCCTATAAGGGGGTAGCGATACCCTATCCTAGTTTCGTCTGGAACTAGGGTTCACTATTCAAACAAAGTGGTTTCACGCAATCCTGCATTCGGGTGAGCATCCTATCCTAGTTCAGAACAGTCTCTATAGCTTTCGATATGCAACTAGGTCGATTGGTCAAAAAGGGTACCTCAGCAAGACTACCTAATATACCTCTCACACCTAACACCGAGAAGTGAAAGGAGGATCAAACGGTACAGCAGTAGTCCAGATCCAAGGGTTGTATTCCCATCGTGGCAGAACCCGCGACCAGTCATCCTTTTGGCAAGCTTTTCCAAGCAAGCCTCCGGCAAACCGTCCAAGAATAGCAGATGCCAAACATAGTGATTTAGGCACACCAATGCAAATACAAATGCAAAGAAACACATAAATGTAGATAAAATTTCATATCATGAGTTCGAGTCAACTTCTCTAAATCCCCAACAGAGTCGCCAGAAACTGTAGCTCGGCTTTTTCACGCCCCCTTTCGAAAGCTCGAAAGAAGCCCTACAATTCGGACTCCCATGGTTATGAATCTAATCTCACAAGTGCAATGTGAAATTGATAAACACCAAAGAGTCTAAATCCGACAAATCGTTTGGAAAATTGCTTTTGAATCAAAAATGCCAAAATTGGACTGCTTTTCCAGATACAGAGTCGCCACCTAAATATTTTATTTTGGAAAAATTTAGGAAACCCATGACTCGTGCCAAAGGCCACGTGTCCGTCATCACCAAAGTTGCCTCCACTCAAGAACTTGGGTACAAGAGGGAAAGGTCATGAATTAAGCACCCCCACTCGCCCAATCAAAAATCGGCCTCTACTAATCATGATATGATTTTTTATCAACATTATGTGTTCTTATTCTAGTTATTAGGCTAGCATTACTATATGATGCGCACAAGCAAGTATAGACTAGTTTGCCCGAATTGAAACAACTCAATTTCATGTTTGTTTTACGAAAAAAGGGTTTGAATTTGCCACTTCAAGTGGGCTTAAAACGTATATTTATTGAATCGTTCCAATTCAATCAACAAGCCTTCATCCACAGGCATTCAAGCAGTTTAACAAGTAAGCATTTAGCCTCATGGCAAGCATGCTAGTCATAGCAATCACACATACTCGTGCAAGTATGCTAAAGCACTAAAAACTTACCTGGTACTCCAAGCTAAGAAGATATGAGTTAGAAAATATGCATGATTCCTAACTATCCTAAATGTCTAATGCAACACATGCAAAAAATGCAACTAATAGGCTCGGCTATTAATATGGCACATAAATTAATCCAAGACATGCGGTTAAACACGTATTCAAAGAATGATTGAAATGACAATGTAGTTTGAATGATACGCCGAGCCTCGGTGCATGCAATACAAGATGAATGGATGCAAGCACCAGGTATGCTAATTGGAACATGACCCTAATCTAACCATCAAAAGCGGGTAAATAAAAGGGAGAAAGACGTGGGGTTGGAAGACATTCACGTTATTACATTATGCTCCCACGAAGGAGAGTCTGAATGAATAACTAAGCTAAGCTAATCTAAGCTAATTATTACAAAACCGAATAAATCGCTAAACTAATTGAACTAATTATTACAACACAAATTAATTAGTTAACTAACTAATTGAATAATTAAAACATAAACTAATTAGCTACAACTAATTAATTTACAACAAATAAATAATTGATTGCTAATTAAAGGCTAATTAAATTAAACTAATTAACTAGATAACTAGTCTCGGGAAGCGAGAGAAGCCCATGTATGCTTGGTTTCCACCCGAAGAACATTCGCTGTCTGCCCTTGAAAGCCTTTGTTTGCACAACCTTTGCATTATTTCCGTCTCTAAATCAACTCTGCCATGCCTCACAAGCATACTGCCCAAAATTCACTAGTGGCCGGCCACCACTAAGGGGTGGCCGGCCACCACTAAGGGGTTGCCGTCCAACACTGATGGCCTGCCGACCAATAACAATGGCCGGTCGGCCACTGATGACTCACTTTTCTTTGCTATAACAAAAAGCAAACAGGGCAAAGAAAGAGCATTCTCACAGGTTGTATGTACTGTGTATCACTGCTTATCATCAAAACATCTCAAATGAGTGATACACTTGGTTCCAAAACCATCAATCAAGCAATTTCATTGCATGATGGCCAAAGAACCAAGATGTACAAGTTAATGAATGCACAAATAAGACTCAACAACCACCACCCTATCATGCATGATCAAAGGCAATGGAGACCTTGGAAACTTGGCACATTTCATCACTTTGAGTATGAAATACCCTAATTCTCCTTGTGTTCAATTAACGCCCGATTAAACACATGCAACACAAACAAATGCTTACCTTGCACAATTTTACTTGCCACTTTTATTTACTCATTTTAATTACCAACCATTACCTAGTCAATTAAGTCCATTGGTGAGAAGTCTTCTAAAGAGAAGGAAGTGTCAAACAAGGGGTAATTTAAGGCAAGAGAGAGGTGTCATGTCGGTGATAATGAACCCCCAAAAGAGGATTAAACCATTAAGCATGGACCTCAATCTCAAGTTTAAACTATCCTAAGGTTGAAACAACTCTCAAAGCAAATAAAGAGTCAAGAAATGAGGGAGATTGAAGAGATTATAAGTGCTGAAATTAAGTGAGAAAAGCACTAAACCATGCAATCAACTCAAATAAGTGGTGTCTAAAGGCTTAAAACACCAAGCTTGTGAGGACTATTACACTACAACTATGCAAAACAAAGCTCAAATGACTTAAACAGCTTAAACAGAGTTAAAGCAGTCCAAAATAAAGCCTAAAATGTGTTGGAATTAAGCTGCAAAAGGCTAGAAAATTAAGCTAACACATGGAGCTAACTAGGCTAGCAAACAAGACACATGGAGGGGAGGCTAACCCCTCCAAATTTGAACTTCAAAACATGATTTTTACCACTGAAAATACTCTGAAATTTAGTGTTTAAAAGCCCCAAAAAAAGATGGTTTGAAAGTGGGAAACAAATGTGGAAAGGCCTTACAAGCATGGAATAAAGAAGGGCGAACCACCCCCTAACCTTAAATGGCCTAAAACCACAAATTTCAACCCACAAAAACAGAGTTTTTTTAAACCCAAAAATAGTGGAAAAAAGATAGAAAAAACAAGTATGGAAAACAAGTTTAAAAGACAAGTGTTATACCTCTTGAAGCAAAGATCAATTCTTAAGGCATAAACCACCAATTTCACACTCTCAAGTGCTTTAAGAGCTCAAATTCAAGCTCAAATAACCTCAGCAAGGAACTCTCTAGGTTGGATTTAGAGTGTTTGGGCAAGCGCTAAGCAAGTTGTAAGAGAGAGAGAATTGTAGAGAGAGAGGATATTTTTTGCTCCCAAAATCTCATTCCCAAAATGTTTCTAACCTTAAAAACAATAGAAAAGGTCCTCTATATATAGAAAATATGAGCTTCAGGTCGAAATATCTATATAGAGACAGGTGGAGCAATTTGGAAACAGCTGGCAACAGTTGGCACGAAAATATCTATTATTTTGCACCAGTGGCCGGCAGGCCACTAATGATGGCCAGCCGTCCACTATTTGCGGCCGGCACACCACTAGTGGCCGGCACATCACTAGGGGGGTCAAGGGGGTCAAAGCACTCAAAAAGGCCAAAATTACTAGTGGCCAGCCATCCAAAAGTGGTGGCCTACCGTCCACAAAAGGGGGCTTGACGTCCACAAAAAAACTGCTCTTCAGGCCCAACTTCAAACGGGTATATCTCCTTCATCCGGACTCGGTTTCAGGTCATTTTTTAGTCTAAATTGAAGTCCCAAAAGTCTAGTTTCCAATGGTGGCAACCTCATATCTAAATTCTAAGTGTGCAAAGATATATGCCTATTTTAGTGAAGGCTAATTAGTTTTGCCCTAACGGATTGATGCCTAACTCTCCCCCCAACTAGTTTTCTTCCCTCCCCTCTTATTTTCTTCAACTCCAAACCTTTAAAAAAGTTGTTTTAAAGATTTTTTCAAAGAGTTCACCTCCTTTTCATTTATTTCCACTTTGTCCTTACTCGGTTTACCGAAAAGTGCAATTTTTAACGAAATGCGAGCCTCGGAACATCATAGAAATATTTTCAAAAATATTTTGAAAGAGAGGGTTTTGAGGTCTAAAATAATTTTGGTCAAAATATTTTTGGTCCAAAATGGGGTGTAAGGTTGGGATTTAGAAGCTCTTCTTGCTGAAGAAATCGAACGTTTGCATAGCATAACTTTCATCATTTGAGTGATCAATTAGTGGCACCCAAGTCTTAAGGGCGGTCAAAAATGGGGTGTCTACAGAAGTACTTTGAGAGTTTCACCATTCACGCCTTGCAGTGCATCCGGAAAGCACAAAGATATATCACGACCTTAGTCGCCAGTTTTGGTGGAAGAGAATGAAGAAGGATGTGGCCGTGTTTGTATCGAGGTGCCTTACTTGTCAACAAGTGAAGGCCGAACATCAGAGGTCAGTGGGTTTTTTTGCAACCCTTGCCTATAGCCGAGTGGAAGTAGAAGCATGTCATAATGGATTTTGTTGTGGGTCTTCCTAAGACTCAACAGAGTAGTGATGCAATTTGGGTGATAGTTGACCAATTGACCAAGTCGGTGCACATTATACCTATGCGCGTGAGTGACTCGGTCGATTATCTTGCCGACCTTTATATTAGGGACATAGTGAGATTGCATGGGTTTCCAATGACGATTGTTTTGGATAGAGATCTACATTTTACAGCTCGATTGTGGCAGAATCTACAGAATACCTTAGGTACGAGGTTGACTTTTAGCACCACGTAGCACCCTCAGACTGACGGGCAATTAGAGCGCACCATTCAGATTCTAGAGGATATGCTTCAGGGTTGTGTTCTTGACTTTAAGGGGTCATGGGAAAGGCATTTACCCTTAGTGGAGTTTGTCTACAATAATAGCTTCCAGTCGAGTATTGGCATGGCACCGTTTGAAGCCTTGTATGACCAACCATGTATATCTCTTGTGTGTTGGGCCAAGATGGGTGATGCACCAATGTTGGGTCCGGAATTAGTTCGGGAAACGACCGAGAAAGTCACACTTATCCGTAAGAGGTTGGTAACGGCCCAGAGTCGACAGAAAAGTTATGCTAGATTTATTGGGCATTTTGAGATCCTTGAACGGATTGGAGAAGTAGCTTATCGCTTGGCCTTGCCGCCACAACTTTTCGGGGTTCATGATGTGTTTCATATTAGTATGCTTCGAAGTATGATCCGGATCCATCGCACGTGTTGGATTGGACCAACTTAGAGGTAGATGAGCATGCCTCATATGAGGAGAGACCAGAGAGGGCCTTAGATACTCGAGACCAAGTCTTGCAAGGCAAGATAATTCCTTTGGTAAAAGTGTTATGGAAACATCACGGAGGCAACTTAGGAACGGGAGTTAGAGGTCCGTGAGAAGTATCCAGACTTATTTGTTGATGTTTGAACATGTATTGAGATTATGTTATGTTAATGAAATATGAAAACATTGTATATGTTTGAAAATATGGAAACATTGTATATGTTTTTGAAAATGTGAATTGTAATTTCAATGTTGGAACTTGTCTATCAAGTTGATGACAATGGATGACCGGAGAATGGGTCATGGTAATGAAATTGATTGATTATCAATGTTGTAATTGGTTTAAACATGGTTTTAAAGTTTGATTTATAATTTCAGGAACGAAATTCCTTAAGGGGGAAGGTTATAGTGATCTGGGCTTAGACCCAATCCATTTATTGCTTTTGAATTCAGGAAACCATATTCGTGATGGTCGTTCTTTTCTCTTCATATTTGGTTTTGGCTTCGGGGGTCGACACCGCCCTTGTTGGGGTCAACACTTCCCTCTTATCTTTGTTTAGTTAAGCTCCAAGGGTCGACACCAGTGTTGGGCCTTACAGCTTAGGGATTTTGACTTGTTCTTTTGGGTTAACTTTGGGACCTTATTCCACTTTAACCTAGCACTATAAATAGGGCCCTCACTTACCCTTTTCTTCACTTTTTCTTCTCTTTTCCCTTTCTAAACTGTGAGTCCCTCATTTCTATCTCCAAACTCACCTTTTCGCTCAAAGATCTTCAAATCTACTCCCTTCGAAGCATTTCCTCACCTTACTCCTTTGAGATTAAGTGTAGAGCTTGGCGAGGGCTTCGTTTTGATTGGAGTAAATCGTCATTTCGTCTCCGTCAACTTTTTGGGCTTTCTTCCTTCTTCCTCTTCTAGGTTTGAGGTAGGGATTCTCCGCACCCTCTTATAAATTTTAACCTAGCTATTTGTTATTTCTAAAACAATATTGTGATTTTTGGAGATTTTGGACAAATCTAGGATTTTGGTTGGAAATCAAAAAGAGGGGTTTTCAAATGGTTTGTTAGAAATGCTTGTAGAAAGGTGTTTATTGTTGATCTATGATGAAGTGATAGGTTTTTACCTTTGGAAATAATTTGTAAAGGAAAAGGGAATTTTTCCCTAGAAATATCAAATGTTGATCTTGTAAAGATAACAGAAATGATGTTGGGTTTTATGTAATTGAAATGATATCTTTCTCTACTCAAAAATGATTTTGAAAGAAAACGAGGTTTTGCTCTAAAAGCATGGGTTTGACATGTGTTGGAAAAATATTGAAAAATGATGTTGGTTTTGTAATCTCACTCACGTCTTGATGATGGTGATGAGGGATATTGATGATGGTGGTGGTGGAGTTGGATATGTTATATTGCTCACATCTTAGAAATGATAATAATGTATATTGTTATTGAAGTTTTCTATTTATTAGAGATATCTATTTTAGGCTATCGATGGAGGATAGCTATGATTGTTGTAGAAATTGCATGAGGATTTAGAGAATTAAAACTATTTTCTCATTCACTTACATTGAGCATTGTTTCATATTTATACTTTGGAAATGTGTATCATTTTGAGAAAAAGGGGTTAATTCGAGAATTGAATGTTGTACATTGAACTTAGTTGGCTGGAGTGTCCAGGGTGAAAGTCTCAAAAATCGCGCGTGTACATGGGTGTCGATCCCGCAGACGAAATTTCCGTGAAATGGCAATAATAGTGCTTGTGTAGCCTACGTTTACATGGGTCCCGTTTTACGGTTTCCTCCAGACGAAATTTTTGAGAAAGGTTGGATTTGTTTTGGAATTTCTTAAGTATGATTCACTGCCCTATTTTGTATTGTAAAGGATATGATTGATAACGGTGTTATTAAACGGGTATCGTATGATCATGAGAAAGAATAAATGAAATACTTTGGCACGAGCATTGCATATGCATTCACCTTATACCTTTGTTAAAATTTATATGTTGTGTTCGATTATTTCTACTGGGCTTTGGCTTATCCTATATGGGAAAAATATTTTTAGGTACTAGTGATATGCCTCCGCCAAGGCAATAGCTTGGGTGGACTTGGAGCAAGAGCTTCATTTTTGTTTATTTGTGTATTTGTTTTGTACAAGCCAAGGACCGTTAAATGTACTAGATTTAAATCAATTTTGTTATAACCAAGTACTGGCTTGGAAAATTGTAAGCCTTTAGGGCATTCTCTTAATTGTTTATCTTTCATTTTACATTCTTCATCATGTAACATATGCTATAGATTCAGGGTTAGACTTGTGAATGTATATCAGCATATGTTGCACTTTTGTACAAGAAACTGGAAGTTAATGAAAGATAATTATTTCATCTTGTGTTGTTGTTCGATTAGTATTGTAGTCTAGTTATTGTATTTATTTCGAGGCGTTACAACAAGCCCCTTGCCAAAGATTATTAACATACGTGAGGGTGGCAAGACAATTTACTACTTATGATGGCCTTGGGGCCCAGACTTCATACCTTGGGAAGATGGCCCCGAAACGAATAAATGTGATAGCAATGAGTCCTAAGAAGGGTCAGTTAAGACGATCGAAATAGCTCCAGAGTGCATGCAAGATAAGCTCAAGCCGCAACAAGAAGTATTTATTGAGGTAAACTTCAGCGACTTACCAGGACAGAGCAAGCCTGTGTTTATCAATGGCACCTGGCCTTAACCCATCTCTTGTCGCCCATCACCTTGACACTTTTCCTAACTCCAAGCCAATAAAGCAGCATGCCCAAAAATACCATCCTGACCTTGAGGCAAAGATTAAGGAAGAGGTAGAAAAGTTGCAGAGGGCTAAGTTCATTGAGCCTATATGGTACCTAACTTGGTTAGCGAATATTGTGCCTGTGAAGAAGAACAATGGCCAGATCAGGGTCTACCTAGATTTTCGTGACCTGAATAATGCCTGTTCGAAAGATGAATTCCCATTACCCTACGTTGACACTCTTGTCGACTTTACTGCAAGCCATCAGATGTTCTACTTCATGGACGAATTCAGCGGTTACAATCAAATAAAAATGGCACTAGGTGATGCAGAAAAGATAACTTTCAAAACGCCATTGGGAAATGTTTTCTACATGGTGATGCCCTTCGGTAAAGAACGTAGGGGCAACCTATCAATGGGCTATGACTACATTATTCCATGATATGTTACATCACGAAGTAGAAGTGTACGTGGACGATTTGGTGGTAAAATCTACCGAAGCAAACCGGCACCTCCGCAACTTGGAAAAAGTTTTTCAGTGTTGTCAAAAATTCTGCTTAAAAATAAACCCTCTCAAATGTGCTTTCGGAGTTACCGCGGGAAAGTTTCTTGGTTTCTTGGTACACCAACGTGGTATTGAAATAGACAGAGATAAGATCAAGTCAATCATGGAGATGCCACCGCCACCGTCTCAAAAGGCCTTGAAAAAATTCCTAGGGAAAGTGTCGTACCTTAGGAGGTTCATTCCAGCCATTGTTGAGATAACCTTTTCCTTTGGGATACTGCTGAAAGGGAATCACAAGTTTGAATAGTTACAAGAACACCAACAAGCATGTGATATGGTGAAGAAAGCACTTACCACGCCACTTACAATGATTGCCCCACAACCTGAAAAGCCTCTGTTACTTTACTTTACCTCTACACCTCGGTCTATTGGAGCTTTACTTGTCCAAGACATAGATGGCATTAAGAAGCCAGTCTATTACATCAGCCGCAAAGTCAATGGTACTGAATCACGATATATCCCAATTGAGAGGCATTGTTTGGCCTTAATCTTCACAACGCAGAAGTTGTGCCATTATTTTTTGGCATACTCAATCCAGGTTGTGACCAGGAGTGACCCACTCCGTTACTTGCTAAGAAAGCTCACTCTGACCGGAAGGATGGCGAGATGGTTGCTAGCCTTAGCAAAGTATGACAACATGTGCATTACGCCAAGGGCTATCAAGAGCCAAGCGCTTGCAGACCTACTAGCACAATTTTCATCTGGCGAACATGAACCCATAGAGATATCTTTACCTGGTGAGGTCCAAGTATTAGCAACAACGATCGAGGCTTATTGGGACCTAAAATTTGATGGAGCCTCTAGAGTCGAGAAAGCTGGAGCTGGCATAACACTAACAAGTCAAAGTGGAAAGAAATTCCACTTACCATACAAGCTTGACTTTGAATGTTCGAATAACAAGTCTGGGCCTAATTATCGCTCAAAAGAAAGGCCTCTGCAAATTGAAAATCTGGGGCGACTCTAAGTTGGTCGTAAAACAAACACTTGGTGACTTTGCATTGAATGAGCCTCTTTTGGCCCCATATTGCACCATAGTCCAGAAGTTTCTTACTCAGTTCGATGATGTCTAGATCTGTAATAACCCTGATCCTTAATTAGCCCATAATACATGATTAAGAATGCCAATGAAGTTTCAAGAATGAGATTATGTGTTAATCGTGCATTTTGTATGTGTTTTGCATTCCTATCTATTAGCCGTAGGAATATTTGTCTGAATTTCTATTTCGATATGGAATTTGAAGGCCTTATCGGCATCTCAACACGAAATTGACTAAGTCTATGTGTTATTTAGAATTTTTAGAATTTTATGGTAAGTTTAATTGGATTTCGATTCGAAATCAAATAATTAGAATAAATAATTACAGTTGATTAGTCTTAATGAATCAATGGCATATAAACCCACTCAAAGTTCATAATTGCTTATCAATCTTCATCATTTGAGAACAAAACGTGAGAGAGAGAGAGAGAGAGAGAGAGAGAGAGAGAGAAGCTAGGTTAATCAAGGGTATATAAAGCCACTTAGAGTTCATAATTGCATATCAATCTTCATCCTTTGAGAACAAAACGTGAGAGAGAGAGAGAGAGAGAATTTGAGTGGGAGCAACAAATTTGTAGGAGATTGAAGAATTGACTTGGAATCAAGCTACAGATTTGAAAATTTGGGAAGATCAACTTAGAATTCTTGCTAATCCAAGACTTTAGGTGAGTAATCCACTCCCAACTTTTGTGTTTAAGTCACAATTATGAGAATTCAAGAGAATTTAGAGATATATACTTGAATTGAACAAAGAATAAAGGAATTTGAGTCAACTCATGCATGCATAATTCACCAAGTTTTGATTTTAAATTTCAACAAATACTTACATACATGGGCCTATACTTGTATAATTTTGAGAATTCATCATAAATTTGCTTATAACACTCCATTTGCTCATGTTTTGAAAGCTAGGAGTTCATATTATTGCATGCATGTACTTGAAAGCTTGGTTTTGAAGAATTGAAGAGTATTTGAGCATGAGTTTAAAGAATTGATTTGATTTTAGGCTTTGATTTTGAGAATTGAACTTCATTTCATGTTTTTCTACAAGTTTCTAAGTGTTTCTTCAAGTTTTGGTCCAAAAGAATGTGTTTTGGTACATTGAAATTAGATTTTGAACTTGGAACAACAATCTAGAAATTCCATAATTTGGTTGCATCGCTCGAGCGACCAAAGCTTCACTCGAGCTTAAATTTTAAGCTCTTAGAAGTTCTGCAGAATTTGATGGTTGCTCAAGCGATCGACAAACCGCTCAAGCGACCACCCTTTGTTTTGAACCTCGCTCGAGCGACCAAAACTTGGCTTGAGTGTGAAATGAGAGCTCACAATACTTGTGCAGACTTTGCAGACTGCTCAAGCGACCAAAGCTTCGCTCGAGCAAACTGCCCTGTTTTCAGAAATTTTGCAAAGTATTTTTAAGTGCATAATTGCATCCTCATGCCATCTTAAGCACTCTTAAGCCATGATTTAGGCTACAATAATGAGGATAAGAATTAAAAACACACTAAGGACGAAACAAAATAAGTTAAGTATTTTTGAAGCATGTATTTCAATATATATCTGTTGTGTGTTTGTGTAGGTCATGTGTTATCATCCGCCTAATCAGTCTGCTCTGTCTGTTTTGCTTCTGGCACTATCTGTAAGTAACAACTCTATAAACCTATGTTTGAATTTTCTGACTGATATGATATGATCTATTTTCTGAAATGTTATTTTGTGAATCATGAATGAATGTCCAATTTTCTGAAATGTATTCGTGGCATCCTTAGCATCATATGAATCTGTCATGTGTTATCTGTTACCTGGTACCAGGGTTTCACATGGGTTCCATTCATGGAACTAATTATGCATAATCAACTATATGATCTGCAAATGGGTCTTTATGACCATCTCATGTGAATATGGGTATATATAACCGCCTACTCTGTACGTGGGTCTTTATAACCAATCTGATCTATTAGCTAATGGATGTACCACGTATAACTGTTTGCAAATCTGAATATGTGTGAGAATCTGTTTCTGATCTGAATTCTAATCTCTGAATTTGCTATGGTATCATTCATCAAAACCTTTACTCTGTAATTACATTATTTTATATATGTATGTAGGTGATCAGGCGGGCAACCAGACTTAGGACTTCAAGTTTGGATTTGTTCTGTTAAGAAAACCACCATGCCTCAAGTGGAGGTTCCTAAAAATCAATGTGGTCTAGTTTTGAAATGAAGTCTTAAGTTTTTGTCTACTTTTTTTTATTTGGACAGGATTTTGTTTCTTTTCTATATATATGGCTAAGTCCCTTTTCTTATATCTATACACGTGATGACGTCATCATATATGTAAATAAAGTTTTAAATTGTCTGTCTCATATAAGTTTGCACAGCTCTATAGACATTGTATTTTGATATTTGCTTCCGCCAGCCCCTTATTTTGTTAATATGTTTCAGAGGCCTTTGGTAATCTTAGGATTACTGGCCGATTACGATACTAAACCTATAAGGGCAAGTTTGGGTCGTAACAAAGTGGTATTAGAGCACATGTTATACCGCACACACGAGTCCATACAAGCTATAGGATGTCTTAGAAAAGAATTAAGGACATTACATCAGCATGTGTGAGTGTGTGTGTGTGTGTGAGAGTTATGTGAACATATTTGAAACAAAATGAAGATGAAATGAAATGAAACTGAACACTGTGGAAACTGTAAAAGAATTATTTGCCTCTGTTTATTATTGTTCTATTTACCTATAGCAAATGAAAAGAACAAGAAGTGATGATATGACTGAATCTTTTGATGCCCGAATGGACTATATGGAAAGAATGCTAGAGGCTCTAACCAAGTCCATGAGACAACAACAAAGCCAACAATCATTACCTCTTTCGCCTTCACCGGTACATGTGGAACTGCTAAACAATGACATTATCAGTTTGACTCAAAAATTCAACAAAATGAAGCCACCGAATTTTCTAAGTGGCATTGGACCACTGAAAGCAGAAACCTAGATGCTAGAAACTGAAAAATTATTTGAAGTGTTTCCATGTTCAGAAACTCAAAAAATTTTGCTGGCAACCTACACTCTAAAGAAGAAGGCTAGGCATTGGTGGATGTTGATCTGAGATAACGATGGGGCTATGACATGGAATCAATTCAAGGAGATCTTTTATGAAAAATATTTTCCTCAATGCTTCAGAGATCATAAAGCTTCTGAATTTGAACAGTTGAAACAAGGCAATCTGTTAGTAGAAGAGTATGAGGCTAAATTCACATAATTAGCCCAATTTGCTCCACATATGGTGGACACGGACTACAAAAAGGCCAGGAAATTTGAAGGAGGCCTTAATTTGGATGTGTTTGATCGGGTAGGTGTGTTAAAGCTAACTAAGTATGTGGATGTATTGGATAGGGCTCTTATGACCAAGGCCAATTTAACAGCCATGAAACAACCAAAGCTCTGACAACTGAATGGAGAGTCAAAAGATTCAGGTTTAATTTCAAAAAGGGCCAGTCATTCTCAAAGAAGCAAAATACAGGATCTACAAGAAGCTCAAGTCAGGGAAACAGTTCTGCACCTAACTGCCCAGAATGTGGAAGGTAACTTAAAGGTGTGTTACCGAAAAACAGGTGCTTGTTTCCGATGTGGTCAAGCTAGTCACATGGTAAAAGATTGCCCACTTTTGACTCAAAATATCAACTGTCCTATGACAAGTTCAACCGAGTCTGCTTCTACACCAAGATCAAATATCAAAACTAACACTAGAAAAGAAACTTTGAGGCAAGGCAGAGTTTTTGCACTTGTTCCTGGGGACGTCCAGAACACCGAATCTGTGGTGTCAGGTATACTTCCTATTTGTGCTCAGAATGCCTATGTCTTAATAGATTCTGGATATACTCACTCATTTGTGTCGCATGCTTTCTCCCAAAAATTGACTAGACCTCTAGAGCCTTTGAATTATTTGTTGTTTGTATCTACACCATCTGGGGGTTCTATGTTGTGTGCCTATGTGTTTCCTGCATGTGACATTATGGTTGGTGATGTGCTGTTATATGTTGACTTGATGCCTATAGCTATTGATCATTTTGATTGTATACTGGGTATGGATTGGTTAACTAAGTATCATGCAACTATTGATTGTGTGAATAAATCTGTTATGTTTCAGCCACCGGTGTTACCTAAGTTTGTGTTTTGTGGCAATGGTGTTGTTTCAACCCTGTACTTGATTTCTTCTATGAAAGCCAATAAACTATTAAGAAAATGGTGTAGACGTTACTTGTGTTGTGTCTTGGCTGTGATTTCTGATAGTGCTTGTGTGGAAAATATCCCTATAGTTAGTGAGTTTCCTGATGTCTTTCTGAATGAATTGTCTGGAGACTTGATTGATAAGGAAATTGAGTTCACCATTGACACAGTACCTAGAACACAACCAATTTCGAAAACCCCATACAGAATGTCAACCTCTGAATTGAAAGAATTGAAAATTCAACTTCAAGACCTATTAGACAAGAAGTTTATTCGACCGACCACTTCGCCTTGGACTGCTCTAGTTTTATTTGTCAAAAAGAAATATGGGACCTTGAGATTGTCCATAGACTACCGGGAATTGAAGAAAGTGACTGTGAAAATCAAATACCCACTGCCCCAAATTGATGATTTGCTTGACCAACTTCAAGGAGCCCAAGTGTTTTCCAAAATAGATCTTAGATTCGGGTATCATCAGTTAAAAGTCAAAGCTAAAGATATAGAGAAAACTGCATTCCGAACTAGATATGGGCACTATGAATTTTAAGTAATGCCATTTGGGGTAACGAATGCACCTGCCGCGTTTATGGACCTAATGAATAGGGTTTTTAAACAATTTCTCGATGAATTTGTTGTTGTGTTTATTGATGATATTCTGATTTACTCCAAAAGTAGGGAAGAACATGAAAATCATTTGAGAATTGTGTTGCAAACATTGAGAAAGAAGAAACTGTATGCAAAACTGTCCAAATGTGAATTCTGGCTTGACAGTGTGACTTTTCTGGGGCATGTAATCAACAAGAATGGCATCTCTGTTGACCCGCAAAAGATTGATGCTATTGTGAACTGGCCAAGACCAACTACAGTGACTGAAGTTCAAAGTTTTCTGGGACTTGCTGGTTATTACAGGAGATTTGTGAAAGACTTCTTTAAACTTGCTTTGCCACTCACTCAGTTAACACAGAAAGGTGTACCATTTGACTGGAATAACCAAAGGGAATCAGTTTTTCAAGAATTGAAAACTAGATTAGTGACTGCATTGATTCTGACTTTGCCTACCAGAACTGACGGGTTTCAAGTTTATAGTGATGCTTCGTACAAAGGCTTGGGGTGTGTGTTAATGCAAAATGGAAAGGTAATTGTTTATGCTTCTCAACACTCCGACCACATGAGAAAAATTATCCGACCCATGACCTGGAACTTCCAGCTATGGTGTTTGCTTCAAAAATCTAGCTCCATTACTTATATAGAGCAACTTGTGAAGTATACACTGACCACAAAAGTTTAAAATACTTTTTCACTGAGAAAGAACTAAACATGAGACAAAGAAGATGACTTGAACTGATTATAGACAATGACTTGCAAATCCTGTATCATCCGAGAAAGGCAAATACCGTTGCAAATGCTTTGAGTAGAAAGGCAATTGGGAATTTGGCATGTTTGCTCACCAGTCAAAAAGAGTTATTGAATGAGTTAGAAAGAAATGAGATGTTGTCTTACATGAACAGGGTGGAGTCCTAGCTACTATTTTTGTACAACCAGCAATCATTAAGGAGATTAAAGAAAAGCAATTAGAAGATGAATTTCTGAAAAAGATTGTGGAAGAAATTGACTCTAAATCGAGACCGGGATTTACCGTTGAAACAAATGTGTTGAAATTTCAAGGTAAGCTTTGTGTACCGGATTATTCAGAGTTGAAGAAACGTATTATGATTGAGGGCCATAACTCTAAATTTTCTATGCATCTGGGAAACACGAAAATGTACCATGATTTGAAATAGAATTTTTGGTGGCCTAGAACGAAGAATGTATTGCTAATTGTGTAGCCAAATGTTTCCATTACCAACAAGTAAAAGCCGAACATCAACGACCCACTAGATTGCTTCAACCGCTTCCAATACCATAATGGAAATGAGAGCATATCACGATAGACTTTATTGTCGGTATGCATCACTCTTCAAGAGGTACAAACTCTATTTGGGTTGTTGTTGATTGTTTAACTACGTCTACTCACTTTTTGCCTGTTAAAACTTTTTATAATGTTGATAAATTGGCTAACATCTATGTAAACAAGATTGTGAGACTACACGGGGTGCTATTAGCTATTGTATCTGACAGAGATTCGAAATTCACATCAAGATTCTGGCAAAGTTTGTAACAGGCCTTAGAGACTAAATTGAGACTCAGTAGTGCATATCATCCACCGACAAATGGCCAATCAGAACAAACTATTCAGACATTGGAAGATATGTTACAAATGTGTGTGTTGAATTTCCAAGGAAATTGGGAGACCTACTTACCTTTGGCCAAGTTTGTGTACAATAACAGCTATCATTCGAGTATTGGTATGGCTCCTTGTGAAGCTCTTTATGGAAGAAAATGTCGATCACCAATTTGTTTGGCCAAAGTAGGCGATAGACCTTTGTTGGGACTAGAACTTGTGCAAGAGACAACTAAGAAAGTGAAATTGATTTAGCAATGGTTAAAAACATCACAGAGTCGTCAGAAAAGTTATGCGGATGTTAGAAGAAGAGACTGAGGATATGAAGTAGGCAACCATGTGTTTATCAAAATGACCCCAATGAAAGGGAAAACCCGATTTGATGCAAAAGGTAAGTTGGCTCTACGATATGTAGGGTCGTATGAAATCATTGAGAAAATCAATCAGGTGACGTATCAAGTGGCCTTATCTCCGATCATGGAACATATGCATAATGTCTTCCATATCTCAATGCTTTGAGATTATTTACGGGATCCACTTCATGTGATTGAACTGACACATGTGTTTTTGAAAGATAACTTCACTTATGATGAACGACCAATACAGATTGTGAACTGCCAGATCAAAAGATTAAGGAACAAAGAAATTCTATTGGTCAAAGTCGATTGGCAACAACACAGAGGAACCTATGCAACGTGGGAAATGGAGAAAGATATGATGAAAAGATATCCAAATTTGTTTCCATTAGACCCAATGTTCTTCCGAAATGAAGGTACTTAAAGTTTGGAGGACCAAACTCTTTAAGGGGGGAAGATTGTAACAACCCCGATCCGTAATTAGCCTATAATCCATTATTAAGAATGCTATTGAAGTTTCAAGAAAGAGATTATGTGTTAATCGGGCATTTTGTACGTGTTTTGCATTCCTATCTGTTAACCATAGGAATATCTGTTTGAATTTTTGTTTCAATATGGAATTTGAAGGCCTTATCGACATCTTAACGCGAAATTGACTAAATTTTTAGAACTTTATGGTAAGTTTAATTGGATTTCGATTCGGAATCAAATAATCAGAATAAATAATTACAATTTATTAGTCTTAATGAAGCTAGGTTAATCAAAGGCATATAAAGCCACTTAGAGTTCATAATTGTATATCAATCTTCATCCTTTGAGAACAAAACATGAGAGAGAGAGAGAGAGAGAGAGAGAGAGAGAGAATTGGAGTGGGAGCAACAAATTTGTAGGAGATTGAAGAATTGACTTGGAATCAAACTAGAGATTTGAAAATTTGGGAAGAACAACTTAGAATTCTTGTTAATCCAAGACTTTAGGTGAGTAATCCAACTCTCAACTTTTGTGTTTAAGTCACAATTATGAGAATTCAAGAGAATTTAGAGATATATACTTGAATTAAACAAAGAATAAAGGAATTTGAGTCAACTCATGCATGCATGCATAATTCACCAAGTTTTGAGTTTGAATTTCAACAAATACTTAATGCATGGGCCTATACTTGTTTAATTTTGAGAATTCAACATAAATTTGCTTATAACACTCCATTTGCTCATGTTTTGAAAGCTAGGAGTTAATATTATTGCGTGCATGTACTTGAAAGCTTGGTTTTGAAGAATTGAAGAGTATTTGAGCATGAGTTTAAAGAATTGATTTGATTTTAGGCCTTAATTTTGAGAATTGAACTTCATTTCATGTTTTTCTACAAGTTTCCAAGTGTTTCTTCAAGTTTTGGCCCAAAAGAATGTGTTTTGGTACTTTGAAATTGGATTTTGAACTTTGAACAACAATTTGGAAATTCCAGAATTTGGTCGCATCGCTCGAGCGACCAAAGCTTCTCTTGAGCATAAATTTTGAGCTCTTAGAAGTTCTGTATAGTTTGATGGTTGGCTCGAGCGACCAAAAGACCGCTCGAGCAACCATCTTTGTTTTGAACCTTGTTCGAGCGACCAAAAGTTGGCTTGAGTGTGAAATGAGAGCTCCCAGTACTTTTGCAGACTTTGCAGACCGCTCAAGCGACCAAAGCTTCGCTCGAGCGAACTGCCCTATTTTCAAAAATTTTGCAAAGTGTTTCTAAGTGCATAATTGCATCAGAATGCCATTTTAGGCATTCTTAAGCCATGATTTAGGCTACAATAATGAGGATAAAAATTAGAAACACACTAAGGACGAAACGAAATAAGTTAAGTGTTTTCCAAGCGTATGTCTCAATGTGTATCTATCATGTGTTTGTGTAGGTCACGTGTTATCGTCTGCTTGATCAGTCTGCTCTGTCTGTTTTGCTTCTAGCGCTATCTGTGAGTAACAACTCTATAAAGCTATGTTTAACTGTAAGTATTTTTCTGACTGATATGATATGATCTCTTTCCTGAAATGTTATTTTGTGAATCATGAATGAAAGTCCAATTTTCTAAAATGTATTCGTGGCATCCTTAGCATCATATGAATCTGTCATATGTTATCTATTACCTGGTACCAGGGTTTCACGTGGGTTCCATTCATGGAACTGATTATGCATAATTAACTATATGATCTGCAAGTGGGTCTTTATGACCATCTCATGTGAATATGGGTCTATATGATCACCTACTCTACACGTGGGTCTTTACAACCAATATGATCTGTTAGCTAATGGATGTGCCATGTATAACTATTTGCAAATCTGAATATGTGTAAGAATCTATTTCTGATCTGAATTCTTATCTCTGAATCTGCTATGGACATCATTCATCAAAACCTTTACGCTGTTGTTACTCACTTGGCTTTAGCTCATTATTTTATATATGCATGTAGGTGATTAGGCGCGCAGCCAGGCTTAGGACTTCAAGTCTAGATTTGTTCTGTCAAGCCAACCACCGTGCCTCACGTGGAGGTTCTTGAAAATCAACATGGTCAAGTTTTGAAATGAAGTCTTAAGTTTTTGTCTGCTTTTGTTTATTTGGACAGGTTTTTGTTTCTTTTCTGTATATAGGGCTAAGTCCCTTTTCTTATATCTATACAGGTAAAGACGTCATCATTTATGGAAATAAAGTTTTAAATTGTCTGTCCCATATAAGTCTGCACAGCTCTGTGGACATTGTATTTTGATATTTGCTTCCGCAAGCCCCTTATTTTGTTAATATGTTTCAGAGGCCTTCAGTAATCTTAGGATTACTGGCCAGTTACGATACTATGCCTATAGGGGCAGGTTTGGGTCATGACAAGATCCAACACACCCCTCAAACACATAACTGTTTTCCTAATACCCTGGCTACCCAGGTGGCAAAAGTGGATATACCAAACGATAGTATAGCCATCATCATCGAGAAAAGAACAACACCGGCAATGTTAGCTGAGAACATGCTGAGCAAGATGTTGAGGGATGGAAAGAGGACACAATCCAACAACTGAAAACTAGCCATGGAACTATCAAATCGGCAAAACTTGTATCTCTCCTGCTCCTTAGAGGAGAGTTATATTTTCATGGCCCTAACAATCTGTTAGCAAGGTGAGCCAGTAGGCAAGAGACAGCTTATAGACTCGAGCAGATCCATGCTAAGTCCTGCAAAGACGGAGATATCAGCCTATACTGACCGATACAAAGGGAGGGGTATTATTGGCTAGAGATGGAAAAGGAAAGCACTAAGTTGCAGAGTCAATGTGCGAAATGCCAATCTCATCGTAAAAAATAAGAAGCCCATTTTTTAAGCAGTGAAGAATGGAGACAACCATACATTCACTATCTTAAAAATGGCATAGTGCCTGGGAACAAAGCCGATGCAATCAGAGTTAAGAGGCAGGCCCTCCACTTCTTCCTTAACAGAGGAAAACTGTATCGGATAAGCTTTGGAGGGGCACCTTTGGCATGTTTATCCAAAGATGAGGCAAATGAAGCACTGAATGAAGCCCACAGGGTAAAGCATTAAGAAGGACATTGACTGTACGAGCACCTTATTCACCTCGTCTACTATTGGCCGACGATGGATGAGGATGCCAAGAACTTTGTAAAAAGATGCCAGTCTTGTTAGAAGTTTAGGAATCTGATACATACATCGGCAGTCAAGCTGTACAATATCAAGACATCTTACCCATTCCATACTTGGGCATTTGATTTAATGGGTCCTATAGCACAGCAGTCCAAAGGCCATAGATGGATACTTGCAGTGACCGAAGTCAGCACCAAATGGGTAGAAGCCATACCAATGAGAAGAGCAGACTGAGCGGGAGTGGCTGAATTTATCAAGAAAAATATCATCTATAGGTTTTGCATACCCAAAGTGATGTTATCTGACAATGGAACTCCCTTTGTGAAGTGCCATGTGGGAAGGTTACTAGACGCCTACCAAATCAAGCACCACAAGTCTACTCCATATTATCCCCAAGGAAATAGAAAAGCTAAGGCAACTAACAAGACCCTCATCTGAATACTGAGTAAGATGATGGATGAAGCAGGGGGCACATGGTCTAAACAACTCCCCATAGCACTCTGGGCATACAGAATGTCAAAAAGGAAACCGAACTAGGCAACCCCATTTTCCCTAGTGTATGGATCTGAAGCTGTGTTACCAGTTGAGTTGGCAATACCCTCAGCAAGAATGGCTATGTCGGCACATTTAGTTCCAGCCACCAAAAGAAACGACATAGAGACAGTCGAGGAAAAAAGAGATCGGGCCTCACGGGCAATGGAAAAGTATCATCAATCTATAGCTCGCACCTACAATCAGTCTATTCAACACAGAGAGTTTAAAGAGGAGGACTTGGTGTGGAAGACGGTGGATGCGATTATACAAGGACAACCAATCCCAAGTTCTCACCAAGATGGGAAAGCTCTTACAAAGTTGCTAATGCAAACAGCAATGGGTATTATAAGCTGGTAAAGATAGATGACTGGTTCAAAACTGGCCCCTGTAAATGCTAAATATATAAATGAATACTTTCCCTAATTTCCTTGTTAACAAACAGTTGCAAGTTTCTTTTGTTGATATTTTCAAACAGAGTGTAAAGAAAGTTTTCTACACTTAATGGAATCTCAGCCATGTAAACACTTAGTCGCAGTAGAATTTTGTTCATAGCAAAAGTCTTACTCATCCTAAGAAGTTATGTAAAGACAGTGTAAGGGAAGCAATGAAATGAAATTCAGAAATGTCTCCAAATATCTTTACTTCTCGTAGAAATCAAAGCTTCTCAAAATATGATCACAATGTTCAAAAAAACAAAACAAAACAAAACAAAAAAAGAAGAAGAAAGATAATGGGGAAAGGAACCATAACAAGACCACAGTACATCAAATCAGATCCTTCATCAAGGAGTCTATCAAGCTAACATCCTGAGGCAATTTAGCGACAAGAGCAGAGTCCTTGTCCTTGAACCGAGTCAGGTTCTTACAGTGCTGCTCCAACGCACCCTCACAATCTCTAATGGTCTCCTCTAAAAAAGCAATCATAGCCACATTATCTGCGTGTTCGAGAAAACCATCGATTGCTTAGAGCCTAGCCCTCATCTATGACAAGTCCAAACCATTCCTTTCAAACCCGCTGAGCTTTGCCTCTACACCCTCTACAAACTTGCTCAAAGTTGTCACAACCCACTTGGTAGCGAGGTCGCGAACGAAGGCAGCACAGGACTCTAGCAGCATTGTTTGCATCATTGGGCTCGGAATATTGAAATCAGTGAAGGTGTTAGGATGCAGTGCCTAGATGCGGACTAGAATAGGGGCAGCCTCAGTAGAAACCCAGTAGTTCAGAAAGGAGACTCTCGCTGACGACCTTGGAGACTCTCTCATGGTACTGCCTACTTGGGTTGCAGGAGGGAAACTTACAGAACGACCAAAAGTCTAGGGCCGACGCATAACAATGGAATGAGTAGAGGTAGGAAGATGGCCAGGAGAACTGATCTCATGGGAAAGGCCGAAGCTGCCATCTCCATCTTGCCGTTTTGTAAAGAGATCACCCATCTGATAGTCCCCAACGTTCAAATTTGGGACAACAATAGTGTCCAACCCAGCAAAGAAGTCTTGTGACCCCCCAAGATTAGCTGGCACTTTAGGAAGATGAATAGGATATAAGTTAGCAAGTTGCTCAGAAGTTGCTGAGGCAACGGGGTCAGAAGTACCCGTGGCGACAGCAGTAGTAGGGGTCGCCAAGTTAATAGCCACCTCCTCAAGTTAGGCCAAACTTGGAGGGTCCATGCTGCGAGTAGCCGCTGCACATTTACCACCCTCGACAACTAGGATAGCATAAGTTATAGTCTGCTAAACCAAGGGAGACTCAGTAGAGTGAGGTGAATCTCCAAAGGCAACTTCTATAGGAGATAGCGCAGCTTCAAGCGGCTCGTTTGCTGCACATTCTTCCCTCAAAGTTTAGGGACAAAATCTTCAACACCAACAGAAGAGTGGTCAGAATGAACAGGATCAGCAGGGTCTAGAATGATAATCAGATCAATAAGGTCTGGGGCCTCTAAGTCTTCAGCGCCCTCAGCAGTCACATCACCATCTGCAACTTCCATGGCAGATGGGGCTTGTCCACCTTCAACAGATAGATTGTCAGGATCTTCCTCCGTGTCCTCTGCCTTAGCAACTGGATCAGCCTCAACAACTGGCTCTACCTCAGTAATTGGTTCTTCCTCAGCATCTAGAAGTATCAATCTATGGGTTTTGGGCCTGGCAACCCTCGAAGCAGTGCTGCGTTCTGAGATCAGCAGGCCCTGAAAGGATAAAGTAATGCAACTGTTAAAATAAAGATGAGAGTCCAAGGAAGTATAGAAGAATACGAAAAATATTCCAAGTGTTAGTACCTTTCAAAGTCTCTTCCTAGTTGGTGAGGCACAGGCCTCGACTATTGTAGCCACTGCTTCTTGGGCTGCCTTTAGCCGTTAGTGGGTCATGTGTATCATTGTGCCAATAGAAGGAAGAGAGACTTGCAGAGGCTGGACAGATATCACCCCGGATGGGTGAGGCTCTTCTAAGGCAGGCGAAGACAACAGTTTGAAATGGCAAAAAAGACTGGTCTACTTCCCATGACCAGAGGGGAGGCATTGTAATGCCCCGAAAATATAATGACAACCCATGACATATAATCAATTGAGATAATGCATTTCCAAAATGAATATCCTTTCCTTTCATATGTGATTTGAATTATACAAAAGATAACACATGCATCTATACATTCACAAGCTCTAACCCTAAATCTATAACATGTGTTACAATAGAAGATATGATATGAAAGTAAAATAGATAATAAATGCCCTAAAGGCTTACAACTTTCCAAGACAATACTTTGTTTCATCAAAAGTGGACTTTAAGTCCAATACAGTTAAAGCCCTTGGCTTGTACAGAATTAAATACAACAAATACACAAATGAAGCCCTTGCTCCAAGTCCTTCCAAGCTATTTATTGCCTTGGCGGAGGCATGTCATTAGCACTTGAAAATGTTTTTCCCACATAGGATGAGCTAAAGCCCAGTAGAAATAATCCAACACAGTATATGAATCTTAATAAAGCTATAAGGTGAATGCATATGCAATGCTTGTGCCAAAACATTTTATATCTCTTTCCAAAATAATGCAATGCCAAGTTAATATCATAATTCATAAATCATTTCCTTCACAATAGAAAATGGGACAATAAATCACACTCTGGGAATCTCAAAACCCGTACAACCTTTCACAAAATTCGTTCGCGGGAAACTGCAAACCGACACCCATGTAAACGTAGGCTATACAAGCACTACTATTGTCATTTTATAGATATTTTGTCCGCAGGATCGGCACCCATGTATACACACAGTTTTTAGGACTTTCACCATGGACACGTAGGCCAACTTATTCAATGAGTCGACATATCATTCCCAGATTCACCCCTTTTTCTCAAAATGATTCACATTTTCTATGTATAACTATGAAATGACACTCGATGCAAATGTATGAGAAAATGGTTTCAATTTTCCTAATTCTCATGCAATTTTTACAACAATCATAGATATCCTCCACTGATAGCCCAAAACAGATATTTCTAAACAGATAAACAGTTTTCAATAAGGATACACTTTCCTAATTTTCAAGAGGTGAGTGATAATACATACCCAACTTTACCATCATCATTAACATCAACCCAATTTCTCTTTTCCAACATCAATTTCATTATTTATATATAATCAACATTTTAGGCATTTAGGGCAAAATCCCTTTTTCTTTCCAAAATCAATTCTACATATCAAAACCACTATTTTATCACAACTCAACCTCATTTCCAACCCCACAACCATTTTCATGAAACCATTAGAAAACCCCTCTTTTGAGTTTTGACCAAAAACCCTAGGTTTGTTTGGAAAATTCTCAAAATCACAATATTATTTAGAAATCGCAAATAACTAAGTTAAAACTCATAGAAGGTGCGAAGAATCTCTACCTCAAGCTTAAAAGATGATTGAAAGAGTAATGGAACTCAAAGACCACCAACCAAGGATTCCATTACTACCACCACGAAGTCACAACCCTATCACAATCATACAAGCAACAACAATTCAAAATAATAACAATAAGATTAAAGAAAACCAACGGATAAGTTTTACTCATGGACTTGGGAAATCACATTCCCCCACAACTACCATTACAATTTCAAGCTCGCAAAAATAATTTTTTTCGCAACTACTCCATTTTGGGGATCACACGAGACCAACTAAAAACAATTACCAAGCAACCCTTGAGTGACACACACTCACCAAACAATCAATTCCCATTCACACACCTCATTTTGTGAATTTTAAATATGTTCTAAGGTGATTCCCTGTCAACCTTTCCTAATACTACAACAATAAGTAACATGCTACCTAAGGAAACCTTCTACACTTGCATCATTTACCTATACTCGCACAACACACTACATTTCTTGGAATCAAAGCCATGATATTAACTCCAAATGACTCCACACCACAATAAGACTATGATGTCCCACAAAATCAACCTGAATTCAATACCTTCTATATCACGAACTTATTCAATGACAAACATTCACATCGTTAATAAATAAATTAATCTCATATTACAAGAGAATCTCTCCAAACGAAAGTCAATATGCATCTTTCACCAAAATAATACTTTACCTCTAATACAAATTTCTAACTAAAATCATATTTTCAGCACTCAAATCTAATCACTACTAAAGTTGCTCCACCCCTGAAAAAATAGTGTAACTCGAAAAGTCATCCACCACAGCTTATCAAAATGACAATAAAATATAATTCTCACAACTGCTCAAGTCACACAACTACAATATCTAACCCACCATAAAAGTCTACACAACTCAAGACGAAAGGTTACACCAACAAATACTCATAGTTGTAGTTATTTTGAAATCTCTTCCGATGTCTCTAATTAGTTCACTTGTACTCCAACTCTAAAGATACTACTATAGGCTATAATGCCACTTACTCGAAGAGATTTTTTCTACCAGTGACGATCATTCCAAAACAATCTTCAACCACATAACAAAAGTATTTCATACCAATTTTTCCCTGACGAGAAGTCGGCCAAATAATTTCTTATAAGATGATATCATCACAAAACACCATGGAATAAAATTAAAATAAAGAATCACCCTCTATTAGGAAAAACTAAATATCTTTTAATTAGGAAAACCACTTACCACTCAAGGTCAAATACACCCAAATTAAACCCAATAATAATATTAGATCAACACACCAACAACACAAATTCTCACCACTCTTATAGCAAAACGAAGGATCAATATAAGGGGTTCACAACTCTTACACCAAGGATACAAAACAATTTTTTTGCTAAAAGACAAGGGATACAAAATAAGTCTCCATTTTAGTTCTCCGAACCGCACCATCACAACACACATCAAACTTAACCCGACACAATCATGTGTAATCTCGGTTTACATAATTTTTGACATATAGCTAAGGGTATCTACAAAAATTAACATTAATCTCTCACGGTAAATCAAGCAAAAATTTCTATAAAAATACTCAAATCACAGTCATATCAACCATCTCAAGGCACCTAATCATAATCTCCGTAAAATCACAACATTCTCACATGATCATTTCAAAAATTTCTCTAAACACATTTGTTTGCTAATACAATTCGCAAGACACCAATCATATCATATCCCTAAACATCCGTATATTGCACTTGAGTACATCAACAACCAACTCTAAGAGAATTGACTCCACCAAACTTGAAAACATTCAAAACTTGGTTACACATTCCAAAATGTCTACCCACAAGCCACCATTCTCACTACTAGAAATTCCACCAAATGGCACAATCCCAATCAAATTTAATGTCATCCCAATTTATTCCAAAATTCTTTACCTAATTCGTTCACTTGTGATTTACAACAAAATTCTGAATAAAAAAAACTCTCTAAAAAACACATCCCTTACCACACTGTACAATTTCTAACATACCATGACCACATTTATTCCCCAAATACGTACCATAATGATTGGCATAAGGCCCAACATTAACCCCCACAAGTGATCAATCAAGCAAGTGAATCAACCTGACTATAAGTAACTTCGGCCATTCCAAGAAACTTTGCACTTAAAAATATTTCCTTTTACGACACTCTTACAATTTCTTTCATCTTAAGACCACACATATTTCTAAATACATATCAAGATAATTGGCTTAAGACCCACACTATCCTCATGAATAGTCAATCGAACAATTAGAGCAATCCAACCACAATTAACTTAGTCCATCCCAAAAAAATTTAGAATTAGCTTTACTTAATTTGACATCATTACTCTAAGTCATTTTACTTTAAGTCACTCTAGTTATCATTAAAGTCTCAACACTTTACTACTACAACTAGTCTAATTTCAAACCCGCTCTACCTCCAAAATCCTCTATATAGCTCACTCCCACAATTTGATGTAAGACTTCAGAAATAGCTACTCCTCATAATGACAAATCATTTACTATGCATCATAGTCTCCACCATTTGAAGGTCACTCTTACACCCACAATTCTACAAACCATTTAGCTTATGATCCAATGTAAATTCTAAATCATATTGACCCATCAGTCTGGCCCTATAGTCTATCTTAACCCTTTTCCTATGAAGAAACATCCTCAAGGTAAAGGCAAAATCAACTCATAGTCTAATACTCCGCACAAATCGCATACGAGTTAAACATAGACCTACACACATATCTACACCACATAAGGCAAACCACATAAGCACATAGTTACATAGAGCACATACAGATCACTCTTCTAAGATATCAACTTGTTCCACGACGCTCAAGGACTTCCAAGTGGAAAAAGCATTGATCGGGTCCCTTTCCAAAAGGATTTCAATTAATGCAATAGGCACAAGTTGTATCCTAGAAGCTTAATCCCATACCCACATAGCCACATAAACACACAAAGCATGTGGTATCCGGGGAAGGGGTAACGTTAGATTCCTCTAAGATTGAGGCAATACAAGATTAGGAACAACCTAAGAATGCCTTTGAGATCTGTAGTTTCTTGGGGTTAGCTGGGTATTATCGTTGTTTTGTGAAGGATTTCTCTAGATTAGCCTCACCGTTGACTAGACTGACAACAAAGGAGATTAAGTTTGTATGGAGTGAGACTTATGAGAAGTCATTTCAAGTACTTAAGGTTAGATTTACCACTGCTCTAGTGTTGATTATTTCGAAGAGAGGTTTGGGCTATTCTGTGTATTGTGATACATCTCGGGAAGGTGTGGGTTGTGCCTTGATACAAGAAGGGAAGGTAGTAGCTTATGGCTCACGGCAGTTGAAAACACACAAGAGAAACTATCCTACTCATCACTTAGAGCTAGTAGTTGTGATCTTTGCCTTGAAGATTTGGAGACATTACTTGTACGTTGAGAGGTTTGAGGTACTCTCCGATCACAAGAGTCTGAAGTATCTATTTTCACAGAAAGATTTGAATCTAAGGCAGAGGAAGTGGATGGAGTTTCTGGAGGATTATGACTTTGAGTTGCATTATCATCTGGGGAAGGCCAATGTAGTGGCCGATGCCTCGAGTAGGAAATGGATTAGTTGTATAGCAAGTATTGGCATCCGGGAATGGGTGATGTTGGGTGTTATTGGCAAGTTTAACTTGCATCTTGGCATGTCTGTTGAGGTGGTAGCTTTGTTTACTATAGTTGCACAACCTACACTTGTGAGCTGAGTTATAGAAGCACAACGGGGTGACCCCGAGTTAGAGTCCATCCGGGGGAAGATATATAGTGGAAAGGTGGAGAAAGGCTTGAATGTGCATTTTGACTCTAATGTTAGATATCTTGACCGTCTTTTCATGCCGAAGTCTTGTAGAGAGGAAGTACTCCGAGAGTTCCATTATTCACGCCTTGCAGTGCATCCGAGAGGCACAAAGATGTACCATGACCTTAGCTGTCAGTTTTGGTAGAAGAGGATGAAGAAAGACGTAGCCTTGTTTGCATCGAGGTGCCTTATTTGTCAACAAGTGAAGGCCGAGTATCAGAGGCCAGCGAGTTTGTTGCAGCCCTTGCCTATAGCTGAATGGAAGTGGGAGCATGTCATAATGGATTTCGTTGTGGGTCTTCCGAGGACTCAACGGGGTAATGATGTCATGTGGGTGTGTAGGCACCCCATTTTGACCGCCCTCAAGGCTTGAGCGCTTTGTTCTATGCATTCAATGATAAAAGTGGCGTTATGTGTGGTTCGAGGTCTCAATGAAGGATCTAAGTTTAAGCTTCGAAACAGTCCCAAACTTTTCATATTCACACTGTTTGTACCCTAGAAAGCCATTTTTGACCATTGTGCCACCCTACACTGAGCTTGAAATAAAGAAACAGGGTAGCACATTGGGCCCCAGCCGTGCCCCATTGGGAACCGCCCGTGGCCATTTGGGGCCAGCCGTGCCTTGGTAGCGAGAAACACTGTTCTAGGTGAGAGCCCACCAGCTATCTATTTTTGAAGATATTTTCGACCTATTTTGCTCAAATTCTATAAATGCGAGGTTATATCTCTGTTTTGAGGGTTGAACAATTTCCAAAAAGCCTATACACTTACTTGAGAGCTCCTTCTTCTTGTGCAAGTTACCTTTGAGCAAGCTTGCCATCCTTATACCATACACACCCTCATACCTGAACCTTAGAGCCTTGGTTCAGCTTTGAGCATCACAATTCAAGCTTAAGAGTGTGCTTAGACCAATTTCGGTTCACAAACAAGAGCTTACCCTCTCCAAGAGGTATAAGCTTACCACCTTTCTCGCGCTTTCATTTCTATCTTTCTCTACCTATTTCTTGTGTTTTTGTATTGTTTTGATCCTATTTCAAGTGTTGGAGCTTGGGTTTGAATAACTATCAAAGGTGGTGAGGATTGACACCCTTACTTACACCTAACTCCATAGCTCATACCCTTGTCTTTACACTTCTTTTTTTTGGTCCTCAAACTGATTTTCAGAGTTTAAAATAAAATAAAAAACATGGTTTGAGGTCTCAAAAATGGAGGGGCTAGCCATCTCTCCTTGTTCTTGTTCACTAGCCTTGTGATTCCTTACTAGTTCCTGTCTTTTTCATGCTCTTCAAACCTCATTTTAGTCACTGATTTTTACATATTAGGGGCTGGTTGGACTTTTTTTCCTTCATTTAATCGGTTAATGCATTGAATACTTTGCCTATCATGTTGTAAGTTCTCATGGTTTTGCTTGTTTAGGCCTTAGACATCAAACCATTTGAGTTGATAGCTTTTATTTGTTTGGTTTTAATATTAAGAGTCTCATTCTTCAAATCAATCTTGCAATCATGTCTGTAACCTCCCTCTTTTCTTCTTTTCCTTTGTTTGTTTGAGAATTATATCAAAGGATTGATGTTATTCAAGGCATGGGAAAGTGACCTCTGCTTAATGGCTTAATCTCTTCGGAGGTTCATCACCAAGGCGTAGTCCCTCTTTCATGCTTCGGATCACTTCTCGTTTGACATTTCTTCTCGTTTAGTGGACTTAACTATCATTTTGGGACAAATTGGTTAAAGAATGGAAAGGACTAATAAAATTGGCTTAAAACCAATGAAACCAACGTAAAGAAAATGAGTAAAGTTGCTTGGATTCGGCCGGACGTTATGCTGAATCCATAGCATCAAGAGTCCTCATGCACCAATTCATGATGTGTTGATGAAACTTGAAGCGTCTCTACCTCTCCCTTTGAGTTCATTCCATGATGAGGAAGGGCCGGTTGTTCATAACATTTATTTATTTTTGTTCGATTGTCTCCGAAATCATCAAGCAATCAACTTTCTTATTGATGGTTCGAAACTCACTCCGTTCTTCTCTTGAGCCTCTCCATGAGAGAGAAGAACAGAAGGGACAAATAGAGCTCAGAAAAACTCTACCTACACTGTTTTCATCTCAGAGCACAAAAACAAGATTTTGCATGAAATTAGGGCACGGCCGGCCTTATTTGGGCCCGGTCAGGCCTCATTGGGGCCAGCCGGCCTTCAATGTGTGGTAAACAGTGTGTTTTGCAGAAACAGAGGGCAGTGGCTGAAGGTAAAACAGGGTAGATTCCAAGGAAGGCAGACAGAGCTGCTTCTAAAATCGTTACGTGCATGCCATCCTTGTGCTTCTTTTGTTAATCAATGTTGTAAATTGTAAATTAATGCTCTCATTATTTTTGTAATTAAATTATTGTTGTAATTAATTATTGTTGTAGTTACATAGCTAGTTAACTTAGATTACTAGCTTATTGCTCATTCTAGAGATCCTTGTTGTAACAACTTAGCTAGTTAGTTATGTAATTCATTCAATCAAATTTGTAATAGTTAGTTTATTTTGGACACTCGGACATTGATCTGCACCCTCTTGTACGAGATCCCAAAAATGTAATAATCGTGTATGTCTTCCAACCCCATTTTCTTTCTCCCTTTTATTTATCCGCTCATAATGGTAGCGTAGAGCATCATTTTACTTAGCATTCCCATGATTTGCATACACTCGTCTCGCATGCATTAGGGTTCAACTCATCATACCAACCGATATCAACTTCATCGTTGCTTGAATACGTGATTAATCGCATGCCTTGAATTGGTTCATATACCATGTTAGTAGCCAAACCTATTAGTTGCATGATTATATTACGTCACATTTGTCATATTGCATAAGATAGGAGCATGCATGTTTTTTCTAATTATCTTGCTTTGTTTGGCTTGCCTCGTAGTACCAGGTGAGCATTTTGTGTTTTAGCATCTCGCATTGTATGTGTTTGTTTCCATGTCGGGCATGTTTCCATGAGGCTAAATGCTTAAATGATATAATTGTTTGAATACCGGTAGATGAAGACTAATTGCTAAAATTGGGATGAATTGATTAATGTACGTACAAACTCGCTTTTTCAAGTAACGTGTATTCAAAACAAATTTCAAATAAGCATAAAATCAAAATGTTCCAACTTTTGCAAATTAGTCTATACTTGTGTGCAACACATAGGAATGTTAGCCTAATAACCGGAACAAAAGCATATAATATAAATAAAAATCACATCATAATTCATAGAGGCCGATCTTTGATTGGGTGAGTAGGGTGCTCAATTCATGACCTTCCCCTCTCATACCTAAGTTCCCGAGCCGAGACACTTTGGTGATGACGGACCAATGGCCTTTGGCAGGAGTCACGGGTTTCCTAAATTTTCCAAAAATATTTAGGTGGCGACTCTGAAATCTAGCAAAGAAGTCCATTTTTGGTATTTGATTCAAACATCAATTTTCCAAAAGAGTTGCTAGATTTGGACTCTTTTTGTGTTTTCACTGTTTCATACTGCACTTGTGAAAATCAGATTCAGAATCATGAGAGTCTGAACTGTAGGGCTAGTCGTATCCGAAAGGAGCATGAAAAGCAAGCTACAGTTTCTGGCAACTCTGCTGGAGATTTAGAGAACTTGACTCGAACTTCATTGGGTTGACCACCGTGGTCACCCTTTTTAGCGCTAGTTGCATTAGACGCAATTGGCCGAGGCTCTAACGCCCTCCCACTTCTCAAAGTGATCACCACTTGCACCTGTTCATGGTGCTTTACATTTCCACTCGACCCCTCCGCCCCATATTGACCCTTAGGGTTGGCCAAAGTCTGACTCGGTAATTTTTCCTCCTCTCTCATATTCATGTTATTAGACATTTGACACAATTGAGCCTCTAACTTGGCAATAGAGTAAGTATGGGAGTGAACTACTGGTGCAAACTCCTTAAGTTCTGAGAGAAATTCTAACACCTGAGTCTCAAAGGTTAAGTTGCCTTGAGGAACAGGTGGGAGTTGTGGTTGCCAGTAAGGTTGCGATGGTTGGTAAGAAGATTGGTTGACAAAATTATTAAAATTCTGCCTTGGTGGTGGAGGGTTGTAAGAAGTGCTTTGTGAAGGAGGTCTCCATGAAAAGTTAGGGAGGTTCCTCCATCCCAGATTATATGTATTGGAATATGGGTTATTACCCGGGTTGGAGAAACCTTGAGCCACATTCACATGCTCTTGGACTAATTCCAAAAATTGTGATGCCGAAGGGCACTCACTCAAGTCATGAGCAGGGCTCACACAAATAGCACATGCCTCATGGAATTGAGGTTGGTCTTGCTGTATAGGGGCATGTCTCAAAACTAATAATTGGTCTATTTTGTGGGACAATGCCTCTACCTGTTGGGCTAACTCTAGGTTTTACCCTACCTTATAAATGGCCCCTTTTTTCGGGGCTCCAACTATTGGCTGTCGGACTTGTCGAGCTGTGGAGGCATGCTGAAGGGAATTATCACTAAGTTCTCAAATAGTTGCCATGCCTTAGCATCATTTTTGGACATGAATGTCCCACCACAATAAGAATCCACCATTTGGTGGTGAGGCTCAATTAAGCCATAGTAAAAGGTCTGAACAAGTTGCCAATCAGGCACTTGGTGGTTAGGACACTGTTGGAGAAGGTCACGAAGTCTCTTCCATGTCTCATGAAATTGCTTGCCATCAATTTGAGCAAAATTGGTGATGGCTCGCCTGAGTTGGTTTGTCTTACCAATGGGAAAGTACTTCTCTAAAATCTTCTGCTGTAATTGGTCCCATGTTGTGACAGAATTAGCAGGTAAGGAGTTCAGCCAATGTTTGGCTTTGTCTTTTAGTGAAAATGGAAACATTCGCAACATTAAGGCCTCATTTGTGAAATTTTGGATCCTTATTGTAGATCAAATTTCCAGAAATTCATGCAAATGTTTATAAGGATCATCATGAGCTAGTCCATGGAATGATGGGAGCATTTGGATGGTGCTGGACTTAATTTCATAATAAGCAGCAGTGGTGTCGGGTAACTGGATGCATGATGGTGATGTATATGCAATGGTTGTGAAGTAATCCTTAAGGGTTCCATTGGCCCATTTAGGTCATTCGGGTTTACCATCTCTAATGGCTCGAGGTATGGGTATGGATATTCAAGCCTAGGAACACGGGGAAAAGGCTCTAAGTTTCCTAATAGTCCTTTCTAGTTTAAGGTCCAAATTCCACAATTCAGGGTGACAAGAACGGCGCCCATGCATACACCACTCATCCACACATACTAAGTTCTGACTCTTGTGCACTAAATTATGAAAGCAAAATAAGAAAGAAGAAAATACTCATAGCGATTTAACGAAAACGCTTTACTCGTCTTACTGGTGCTTAACGTGTAGACGTTGAGCCCAATTTTCACTTGAGCTCTCTAGTTTTAGCACTTTGATGCTTTGCTTGCAAGTATTTGCTTCTTCTTTTTTTTTTTAAAAAGCACTTTGGAGCTGCGGTTTGTTTTTAAAGCTCAATTGCGCTCCGCTTGCACGTCGATGATAGTCCACTTACAAACACTTTACACACTTAGCAACACTAAAATATAAAATCCTAAACTAAAAATTAAACTAGGAATGTAACTTTAAATTACTCAATTTCGCCAGAAGTCCCAGCAACGGCGCCAAAATTTGATGTGTCGTTTCACACACCAAATATAAACACTAAACTATATAAAATTCCTTAGAATAGTAGCAAGTTCAGGTATCGATCCACAGGGACAAAAGGGAAATTAAGCTAATTTAATTGTTAAATTCTTAAATTAATTTTGATAAAAAGATTGAGGGATATTATGACTAAACAAGAATTAAATGAAATTGAGAAAATTGAATTGACAATTAAAATTAGGGTTTGAGATACTGATTTTTGGAAAAATCCTAGGGCAAAGAATTCACCACTAGCCACACAAATAAGACTTAGCATCGGCCATTAGTTGCACTCCGGTTTGAACTACCGAATATTTCACAGCTACAAGTTTGAAACATTGATCAAGAGGATTGTTGTGTTCAACATACAAGCACGAGTCATCTCAAGTAGCACGAAGCATTTGCTCTAAACTATAGTAGCAACATGACCCATCTCTCGTAGTATGACTCATCTCATACTTTGTACACAAACACAAAGAAAACTAATATATGGAAAGCATTAAACAATCACAGAGAGTAAAACACTTGAAGATATGAAAAGAAAAATTGTTTTAAACTTTTAAAACATCCATACATTTATTCAAACCGTTTCACAATTAAAGCTTAAGAAAAATCCCTTTACATGGCTAGGGTTTCATCAAAACCCGAAAGCTGGAAGACTAGCCACTCATGGAGAAGTGGGAAAAGGTAGAGGAGGAGAAGCCACCATGGGAGACATGCTTTAAGCTTTATGTTGTTTTTCTTCCAAACCCTAGCCTCTCTCTCTCTCTTTTCTCTGAAATCTTTTTGAACCCTTCTACAACCTTTTTTTCTATCTTTTATTCCCAGCAGAAGAGCCTAAAATTTTCACGCATGGATCCCTAGGTGGGCCGCTCGACGGCCCATGTGGGCCGCTCAATCGGTGGTGGGCCGCACTTCTGGTGAGGTGACAGGCTGGGATTTTTTGCTTCTCGCACAGAGAATCTGCTTTCGCATCCTTTTTAATTGAATTTACATGTTTTCTGCCAAATCTGTACAAGTGCACAAAACACATCATCTCCACCAAATAAACAAAATTGAAAGACTATAAATGTAACTTAGGTGACTTCAATGTGGTACTTTTCGGCCTACATCACATGTCACAATGGATTTTGTTGTGGGTCTTCCTAGAACTCAACAGGGTAGTGATGCGATTTGGGTGGTAGTTGACCGGTTGACCAAGTCGGCGCACTTTTTACCTATGCGTGTGAGTGACTCAGTAGATTATCTTGCCGAACTCTATATTAGGAACATAGTGAGGTTGCACAGGGTCCCTGTCACAATTGTCTCAAATAGAGATCCGTATTTCACGACTCAATTATGGCAGAGCCTACATAGTGCCTTAGGCACGAGATTGACTTTTAGCATTGCGTATCATCCTCAGACTGATGGATAGTCCAAGCGTACTTTTCAGATTCTTGAGGATATGCTTTAGGGTTGCGTTCTTGACTTTAAAGGGATGTGGAAGAGACACTTGCCCTTAATGAAGTTTGCCTATAACAATAGTTCCCAATCGAGTATTGGCATGGCACCGTTTGAGGCCTTGTATGGCCAACCGTGTAGATCCCCTGTGTGTTGGGCCGAGGTGGGTGATGCACCAATGTTGGGTCCAAAGTTAGTCAAGAAAATGACGGAAAAAGTTGCACTTATCCGTAAGAGGTTGGTTATGGCCCAGAGTCGCTTATGCCGACCATAGGAGGAGACCTTTGTCTTTTGAGGTGGGAGACCATGTATTCTTGAAGATATCACCTAGGAGAGGTTTGATGAGATTTGGAAACAGTAGGAAGCTATCCCCTCGATTCATTAGGCCTTTTGACATCTTTGAGCGGATTAGAGAGGTAGCGTATCGTTTTGCCTTGTTGCCATAACTTTCCGGGGTTCATGATGTGTTTCATATTAGTATGCTTCAGAAGTATGAGCCGGATCCATCACACATGTTGGATTGGATAGACTTAGAGGTAGATGAGGATGCCTCGTATGAGGAGAGACCGGTGAGAGTCTTGGATACTCGGGACCAAGTCTTGCGAGGCAAGACAATTCCTTTGGTAAAAGTATTGTGGCAACATCACGGAGTTGATGAAGCAACTTGAGAATGTGAGTTGGAAGTCCATGAGAAGTATCCGGACTTATTTGTTGATGTTTAAGTATGTGTTGAGATTATGTTATGTTAATGAAATATGAAAACATCATATATGTTTTGAGAATATAGAGACATTGTGTATGTTGTATATGTTTTGGAAATACAGAATTAATATAAACATTGTATATGTTTTGGAAAAATGTGGATTGTACTTTCAATTTTGGAACTTGTGTATCGAGTTGATGAGAATGGATGACCGGAGAACGGGTCATGGTGATGAAATTGATTGATTATCATTGTTGTAATTGGTTTAAACATAGTTTCAAAACTTGATTTGAAATTTGGGGGACGAAATTCCCTAAGGGGAGAGATTATAGCGATTCCGATTTTGACCCGACCCTTATTATATTCTGGATTCGGGTTTCATGGCTTCATATTGTTACTCATACCTTGTTTCCCTTGTATTTCCTTAAACTTTGGCTATAGGGTTGTTATGGTTGCATTTGGGACAGGTTGGTTGCTTAGTTTCCAAACTTTTATTGCCCAAAATTTTGCTCCTCCGCTCGAGCGGCACTTCTTACGCTCAAGCGGGCTTTGTGAACTCTCAATACTTTTGTAGGTTTGCAAAACTACTGGGAGAGTGTATTCTATGCTCAAGCGGTTCTTTCTACGCTCGAGTGGGCTCAGCTCAAGCGGCCTTTCTTGCGCTTGAGCATTGGTCTCTTGTCTATAAAACTACTGGGAGTGTACATTTTACACTCAAGCGTCACTTCTTGCGCTCGAGCAGAACAACTTATTGTATCTGATGCTCAAACATCACTTCTTACACTTGAGCGGACTGTGCATATATCAGTTGATGAAAGTGACTTTTTATATCACTTTTTCATATCTTTTCTCTTAAAACCCTAAAGTTGAGACCCTCTCTCTCTCTCTCTCTAAAACCTACCTTCTCTCTACATTTTCATCTAGTTCTAGTGGTTTCTCCACCCGTGTGCCTTTGTTAAAAAGGTAGAGCATCTTAAGAGCTCCATTTTGATCCGAACAAAACTCGGTTTCAACGTCTTTGAAGTTTTCCCCTTTGCCTTGCTCGTCTTCTCACTTTGATGTAGGACTTTCCACACTCTTCTATGAGTTTTAACTTAGTTATTTGTTGATGTGTAAAGAATATTGGAATTTGGGATGATTTGTAATAAACCTAGGGTTTTGATTTAAAATCAAAAGAGGGGTTTTCAAATGTATGTATTAAAAATGGTTATGGTAGTAGATGTGAGGTCGTGTTGTGATAAATTCGTTGATTTTGATACCCAGGATGGATTCTGGAAGAAAATGGAGTTTTGCCTAAAATGTCTCAAATAGTTATTTTGTATAAATAAATGAAATTGGTATTGGGAGTATGAAATTGGATGAATGTTTATATAAATGGTAGAGTTGGTGATGTATTATCTCTCTCCTATGGAAATTTGGATAGTTTATCTGTCTTGGAGATTGTATATCTGTTTAGAATTATCTGTTTTGGGCTATCGGTGGAGGATAGCTATGATTGTTGTAGAAATTGCATAAGGATTAGGTGAAATGAAACTAAGCTCTTATCGGTTGTCATTGAATATGATTGTGTTTTAATACATTGTATATGTATGATGTTTGGGAGGAGAAAGGGGATGTACTCCATGTTTTGGAGAAGAAAGCAGATGGACTCAAGTAAATTAAGTTGGCATGTGTGTCCAGGGTGAAAGTCCCGAAAATTGCATGTATACATGAGTGTCGATTCCCACGGACGAAATATCCGTAAAATGGCAAATGGAAGTGTCTGTATAATGGTTGTGCTGATTAGAGACCCATTAAGTTGAACCCTCAGTTTGATTGTTTGAATAAAATGGTGAATGACTCATGAATTGAGATAAAACAAATTGAGATATAAAAGTTTGGCATGGCATGGTTTTGTAAAAAAGTAATAAATGATTTTATCATGGGAATTGGATATGCATATCTTACTTATATCTTTGTTAAGATTCATACATTGTGTGAGATTGTTTCTACTGGGCTTTGGCTCACCCTATTTAGGAAAAACCATTTTCAAGTGTCAGTGATATGCCACTACCAAGACAATAGCTTGGAGGGATTTGGAGCAAGAGCTTCTCTTTTGTTGTGTTTATTTTGTATAGCCAAGGACTTTAATTGTGTTGAGCTAGACTCATTTTTGTTGTAACCAAGCAGTGACTTGGAAAGATGTAAGCCTTCAGGGCATTTGAATGTCTGTTTAGTTTTCATTCCTTTTACTACTTGTAACACATGTTGTAGATTCAGGATAAACTATTTATTAATGTATATCGCATGTGTCATCTTTTGTATATTGACACTAATTAATGAAAGTTTGTATTTCATATATGATTACATTGTATTAGCTGCCTTGGGTTGGATTATTGTAATTATTTCGGAGACGTTATAGAATTCGGGAAACCATATCCGTAGCGGTCATTCTTCTTTCTTTTCATGTTTGGTTTTGCTTCTGGGGTCAACACCACCTTGCTGTCTTACTCTTACTGTATCTACTGGTTTTTGGGGTCGACATCACGTTGTTGTTGTGTCTTGGGTGTGACTACTAATTTTTGAGGTCAACACCATTGCCTTAGGTGTCAACCCCTTCAAGTTTTTCTCAGATTTTGGATTTGGTTTGGGCCCTTCTTTTTGGAGGGGGTTTTGACTTATTCTTTTCATTGACTTTAGGGATATTATACTACTACTATAAATAGACCCAAACACCCTTTTCCCATTCATTCTTTCTCTTTCTCTCTCTCTCTTTCTTCTTTTAAACTGTGAATCTCTCTCTCTCTCTTTGAAACTCAACTTTTCTCACATAGATCTCTAGATCTACTCGATTAGAGACATCTTTTCACCTTGGTCCTTTGAGAAAGGTTGTATATCTCATCAAGGGCTTTCTTTTGATCCAAGAGCTTCATGGTTTCACCGACTTTAAGTTTTCCCGAGTTTTCCTCTTCACTTCTTGAGGTAGAGATTACTTTGACTCTTTTTATGATTTTTAACTCAATTATTTGTCTCTCTAAACAAAATTGTGATTTGGGGATTTTTGAATAAAAATCTAGGGTTTTGATTTTGGAATCAAAAGAAGGTTTTCAAAATGGGTTCCTGTATATAGTTGTAGCCTTGTAAAAATGGTTGGGTTGTGATAAATGGTGGATTTTATCCATGGAAATTGATTTTTAAAGAATGGGGGTTTTGTCCAAAATTGTGAAATTTTGATTTTTGTAAACAGAAATGGAATTGATATTGGTTTTATGGAATTGGACCAATGATGATGACGGGAATGGAGTTGAATATGAATTATCACTCCTAATTGGAAATGTTGGAAAGCATATCTGTGTTGAAATTTATTTATCTATTTAGAGATATTTGTTGTGGGCTATCGGTGGAGAATAGCTATGATTGTTGTAGAAATTGCATGAAAACTAGGTAAATTGAAACTAATTTTCTCATCCATTGCATTGAGCATTGTAACATGTTTAACACATTAAAAATGGTTATCGTTTTGAGAAAAATGGGTGAATACCTTAGTGAATCTGGGTAGGAGTGTAACGTCCCAATTTTCAAAGATCAATTAGGCGAAAATTAAATAACCCAAGCATGAGGTTTTAGAAAAATACTTTCATTCTCACTCAATTAATTATAGAAAAAAAAAATCTTTTTCATTAACCATTTTCTTTACTTCTCACAAGTCCATAAAAACAATACCATGAATGAAACCATAAACCCACTCTCTGTGTATTACATTGAATATAACATATTCTTTTACAAACAAAATTCCTCGAAGGCTAACAATAAATAAGAGGGCGTTGCCTTTTACAAAGCATGGAACTCAGCCAAAGAAACAATTAAAAAGCACTACGGCTCATCACCACTTTATAACCATGTTAAGGTAAAATCTATTGTTTGATCCTCAAGTCCAAAAACATTCCCTGTACACATGTACAGGTAGGGATTAAGCAACCACTAGCTCACCAAACAATCTCATATTATAACATTAAAATACATGCGGGTCCAGTGATATAGTGATACCAAACAGATATATATAAAGTCATATCATGCCATAACCTTATGATTTTATTACCTAATTCCTTAAATCCAAATTTAATTAATTAACCACACTTGTTAACTTAAATAAATTAACATACTTCAATGTCAACAAGATATTCTTTTCAAAACAAATATGATGCCAAAGTTTATAATACGATTTATATGCATGTCTTTTCTTCAAAGCAGAAAACGGACGGTAAATACACACACTGGGAGTCTCTATCAACCATAACGTTTCACGAAAATTTCGTCCACAGGAAACCGTAAATCAGCACCCAAGTAAACGTAGGCTATACAAGCGCTATTATTGCCATTTCACAGAAATTTCGTCCGTGGATCGGTACCCATGTAAATGTAGGCTACACAAGCACTACTATTGCCATTTCACGGAAATTTCGTCTGCAGGATTGGCATCCATGTATACGCGTGGTTTTTAGGACTTTTACCATGGACACACAGGCCAACTTAATTTGAAGTAACCACATCTCTTACCCAGAGTCACCAAAGTATTCATTCACTTTTCTCAAAACAATTCATTTCCAATGATTAAGTATGCAACAATGTTTCATGCAATGTGTATGAGAAATTAGTTTCCGTTCACCTTTTCCTCATGCAATTTCTACAACAATCAATACTATCATCCACCGATAGTCAAAACAGTTATCTCTAATGCATTAATTAAAAGATAATAACATGATATACAATCCAACATACAACCATAACTTGGAATCCCCCATGATTCCCAACACTTGGAAACAGTCCATATTCCACTTTTTAAAGCCAAACTTTCAAAACTTACATAGTTTTCCATCAAACTCAACAATTTTAAAACCAAACATAATTTTTTCCAAATAATCCAATAACTCCCAAAACATTAACATTTAGGATCTTTCACAAATTGGGGCTTTCTCACTCTTAAATACCCACATGCAATTTTATATACAGAAAATGCATTTAATAGAAAGATTATAGGTAATCAACTCCCAATTTAACCAAACCCTCAATTTACAAATCAAGTATCTCATATTGTAGACACCCCATTTTTGACCTACCTTAAGACTCAGACGTCATTGATTGAGTGCTCGGTGATCGTGCATGTTGTGCTCGTTTCGAGGTTTCGGAGTTTTTGGCTGAGAGCCTTGCCTCCGGGCCTCTGAACTCTTTGTGTTTGGCTCGGTTTGTGGACCGAACCTTGTTTTCTCTTCCCTGGAGGGAGGAAGAGGTCTTGTAGACCACCTCTTTGTGGTCGTAGACCACTTTTCATGGTCGTAGACCATTTTTCCCGTTTGGAGACCAGTTTTTGGTTTTCGGAGCCTTCGGTCGCGCGCCTTGACTCAGGACCGCTTAACGTTCTCCGTTTGGCATGGTTTTTGAACCACACCTTCTTTCCTCTGCCTAGAGGGACACTGTGGTTTGAAAGACCACTTTTGGTGCCCGTAGACTAGTTTTCGAGGCTCCTGGCCGCGCGCCTTGCCTCCTAGACTCTTGTCTTGCATCCTTTTTGGTTTGTTTTTGGTATAAACCTTGTTTTCCTTGTTTGGAAGGTGGTACAAGGGTGGGAGACCAGTTATTCCCCTCGGAGACCACTTTCCTTCCTGCCAGCCAGTTTTCTGGTCGGGCAACTGGTTTTCTTGGTCTTTGGGCCACCTTTTCTGGTCGACCACCACACCACTGCCTTGCTTTCATGCTGCAGACCATCTCCCCCATAGCTGACCACTTTTTGCTCTGGCCGACCACTTCCACTGGTCGGCCGACCAATAGAAGTAGCTGGCCGACCACTTCAAGTGGTCGGCAACTTTCCATCACCTTTTTGGAGATATTTTCTATCCAGCTGTCACAGCTAGAAGGCACAAAAACCATCCTCCATACACGTGTATTGAGGGATGGCCTTAGACCCTAAGCTTGTCCAACAAGCTTACACTTTTGTTCTCTATAAGAGGAACCTCCCCCCTCCTCCTCCAGGTTCAGATTTTTGTGCTTGAGAGTTATACATACACTTTTGTATCTATCTTGCATCTTCTCTTCATTTTTGTGTTCAAAAGTGCCTTTTTAACACACTATTGCACACAAACACACACTCAAACACCATCCTTTTGTTGCTGAGGCTCTTAGCAGCTGGTTTTGGTGTTTTTGGAGAGGTTTGAGCTCAGAAAAGCTGCTGGAGTTGTAGCTTCAAAGGTGTTCTTCAAGGGTGAGTCAACTAGCCTTTAAACCCTTGTTTTGGTTTAAGCTTTTGGACCTATTTGCATGCTGATTTAAGCTTAACTTTCTACTATAAAAAGTTCTGATTTTGCATGCTTAACATGTTTGTTTAAGGTCACTTTTGTGTTGGGGATAGTCTACCCCCTCTTAGGCCTTGTTTGGTCTTGTTCTTGTGCCTTCGTTTTAAGCTATTGGGACCACCTTATTTTGGCCTTCTCACCACTGAAAATCAAAGAATTTTCAGTGGTGGAAATGGTGTTTTGAGGTCCCAAATAGGAGAGGGTCATCCCCTCTCCTTGTGTTTTGTATGCTTGCTTTGAATGCCTCATGTTTGAGCATGTTTGTTAAGCTTATGTTGGTCATATCTTAGCATGTATTTGGGATTATTTCAGCATGGCATACCACTGTTTTAACTTGGTTTTGTCACCCCTTGCATGCTTTATACACTTGTAGTGTATTTCTCACAAACTAGTCTTGTATGCTTCATGAAGTAGCATGTCTTTCTAGCTTATTTTGGGCCCATCTCAGCATGTTCTTGGTGATTTTTTGCCATGTCATACCTCTGTTAAGGTTTGGTTTGATCATATCTTGCATGCTCCTTGCACTTGTAGTGCAATTCCATGAACTAGCCTGATGTGTACCATGCTTTAGACCATCATTCTAGCATGATTTTGGCTTAACTCTAAGAAGCTTTTGTCCATGTTTTAGCATGCTCTAGCTCTGATTTGTGTTGTTTTGGTCATGCATGCCATGCTTTGTATAGCTATAATGCATTCTAGCTTGTTAGCTTTGTGTATCAAGTCCACTAGCATGCATTACTTGGCCTATTTACATGATTTGGCATCATTTGTTATGTGATTTTAGTTCATGTTTCATGGTCATACACTTGCATTTGTCACTCTTTCAATGCGTTGGAGGGTTTGCCCTTTATGCCTTAAACATGAGTCATTGTGTATGCCTTCATGCCTAAGCTTACGAGCTATCATTTCAGTGTGTTTTTGGGGTTATTTTGCCATGATATATAGTCTGATTTTTTTTGGCGAAGCCATCTCATGCTTGGTCTAGATAGGTGTAGTGCAATCCACCTTATTTGCCTTGTATGCATCATGCCTTATGCCCTTCATGCTAGCTTATTTTGGCTTCCTTCCATGCATGTTTTAGACTCATTTTGACATGTTCTAGGATTGTTTTGGGTTGCCTCAACCATATGCTTCATGTTTTGTATAGTTGTAGTGCAATTGGTCTTGCTAGCTTCAAGTTTTGAGCACCATACAATACTTCATTTGCATTGTGTGCATGATTTGGCATCATTTACCATGACATTTCAGAGCATATAGGACTACCATGTTCCCACTTCATTCAGTCTTTAAGTGCTTTTGAGTGTTATGCATTGTTGCCTTGTTTGTGGCCTAGCATGTATGCCATCTTGCCTAGGTCCTCGAGCCCTCATCTTAGCATGTTTTGGTCTTTGTTTAGACCTAATTAAGCTCTGTCCATGGTTGGTTCATGCATTTGTGCCATGGTTGCATGTCCCTTTGTATAGTCCTCTTTGCTAGCCTTATGCCTTAAGGACCCTAGCATGCCATGCTTGTATTGTTTGAATGATTTGGTATCATTTCTTGCTTAATTTCAGAGCTTATAGTGTTGTTACACTTTCGCATTTGTCACTCTTTGAGCACTCTTGAGGGTTGTGCTCTTATGCCTAGTTGATGGGCCATTGCATTGAGCATGCTTGTCTTGATCTTCATGCCTTAGTTTCATCATTATGGCCACTGATTTGGGCATGACTGAGGTCTACCTATTTTGGTTTAAGTCCATTGAGCATGATATGTGAATGTTGTTACATTGCATCATGTTGTTGCATGCTTATGTTGCCTTGCATTGTGTATGCATGCATTAGCATTGTTTGCATGTCATTAGCTTTGTTAAGTTGATCATGTCACATTGCATTGAGTATGCCATGTTGTTGTTCGCATTATGTATGCCATGTTGTTCTTTGCAATGTGTATGTCATGTTATCTTTTGCATTGTGTATGCCACGTAGTTGCATTGTGTTTTGCATGCCTTGCATTGCATGTTTGCGTGCTTAAGTTGCATTATATGTTTGCATGCTTGAGTTGCATTGCATTTGTTTGGATTAGGCGTTATTCTAAACACGAGGAATGAGGCACGTTTCATACTTGAAGTGATGAAACGTGCCTCAATTCTCGGTCACCGACACTCTTGATCACACATGATACAGTTTAAGGCATTTGTGTGTTTATTTGTGCATTCATTTCATATTGAATTGTGCAATTTGGCTCCTCGGCCATCATGCATCGAGATGCGTGATTGGTGGCCTGAGGGTCGAGAACCGCACTCCCTTGAGCTTATGAAATGATAGGGAGGGTGGTTGTGCACACATATGTTGCAAATACATTGCCATGCCCCTTCTTGTCCTTGTTACAGCAAACTAGAGAAGTGCAGCAAAAACTGGTCGGCCGACCAGTTAAACTAGCTGGCCGACCACTTTTTCTGGTCTGCAGCTATGGCAAGTGGTCGGCCAGTGGCTGGCAATACCCCTAGGTGGTCGGCAGCCCTCCTACAGGTCCCCAAGGTGAGTTAGAAGCTTTCTGGAGCTTGGTGCAAGGTTCTGAGAACAGTTGCAAACAGAGGCAAATCGGGGCATCGCGATGGATTTCCGAACGAGGCGACCGAGCATGCATGCACTCCTCTTCCCAAGGACTTCTCTTTACTGCTTTCCTTAGCTAGTTTATGCTTTGGTTCTGTATTTAAGTAGTTAATGCGTTTAGCTGCTTATTCGTGTTGTAATAACTAGTTAGTTAACTTGTTAGTTAATTAGCTTCATTTTGTACTTAATTAGTTAGCTTGTTAGTTAATTAGTTTTGTGATGTAATAATTAGTTTAATTAGCTTAGATTAGCTAGTTAGCTTCTTATCCGGACTCTCTGCGAGAGGGCCAACTGTTGTAATAAGCGTGCGTGTGTGCGATGCATGTCTTCCAACCCCCATTTCTTTCTCCCTTTTACTTAACCGTTTACAATGGTTAGTTTTAGGGCATATTTTGTTTAGCATACCTTATGCTTTGCATGCGTGCATTCATTCATCTGTCTTGCATGCACCGGGCTCGGCGCATCATACAAACTGCATTGTATTTCAATACATTTACTTGAATACGTGTTCAACAGCATGTTATCAAGTTACATTTCATATGCCATCTTAGATAGCCAAGCCTATTTTAGTTGCATTTCGCGTGTGTTGCATTAGCCATCTTAACATGAACTAGGATCATACATGATTTCTAACTAGTTCTCTATTTTGCCTCGAAGTACACAGTGAGTGTTTATGCTTTAGCATACTGC
>JAPPVO010000017.1:74581897-74849173 GCA_030407325.1 Camellia japonica | reverse complement strand
TCCACTCCTTCCTAGTCCCATTCTGGGCATGTGTTGAAGCTTGTTCATGAGGTAAAGAGATTGTGCACTGACGTACAGCCCCTCATCAACTGCTAGCAAGTCCTGTACCACCCGAGCTATCATGACCCGAACCCGCCCCTATAGATTAAGGTCATAACCAGCCAGTAATCATGAGATTACCTACGGCCTCAAATCAGATTAGAATATACTCCATCATAGTTAAGGGGCCAAACGGAAGCAAACTTAAAAATTTTGTCCAATGAGCTATGCTTACATGGCATATCAAAACATTTCACATGTACTTAATAATAACTCACACCACATATCAGTAGTTAACATCTTGTATTCCCGGGATCATTCAAACACATAGTCAGCTAAACCAAAAGCTTATACACATAAACGGTCTATCATGACCAATAGGAATGGCAGAAGAAATACAAAAGATCATAAACAAAGCCTCTTGCGTGAGGCACCTGGGCTGACTTCACAAAACTCGGGTTCCTTCTTAAATTCCACTAAGGCTGGGGTTGAACATCCCTTTGCTCACCTACATACATATAAATGAGAGTGAGCTAACGCCCAGTGAATAATATCAAATAAAGAGGTTAATGAATGAGATTCGTTCATAAATGAATCATACTTATAATGTGCATATTTGAACCACTATTCTCATTTACACCAGATTTACAAATCTCAACAAAGCAAACAACCTTAGGTCCAACACATCATGTCTATAGGCAAAACGACCTCAGGTCCAATCCTTATATAAAACAATACGACCTCGGGTCCATTTATACGAAATGACCTTTGGTCCAGTTTGAACACATCAAATGGCCTCGGGCCCAATTCAAACATATCAGGCGTATCAGGCGGCCTCGGGCACATTATTTCCATAATCGTGTCCATGCGCATTTCACATTCATGATCATGATCACTTTTCATTCAAACGGCCTTTGGCCCGTTATTTCCATATTCGTATCTATGCACATTTCATATTCATGATCATGATCCTCTTTCATTCAAACGGCCTTTGGCCCGTCATTTCCATATTCGTATCTATGCGCATTTCATATTCATGATCATGATCCTCTTTCATTCAAACGGCCTTTGGCCCGTCATTTCCATATTCGTATCTATGCGCATTTCATATTCATGATCATGATCCTCTTTCATTCAAACGGCCTTTGGCCCGTCATTTCCATATTCGTATCTATGTGCATTTCATATTCATGATCATGATCCTCTTTCATTCAAATGGCCTTTGGCTCGTTATTTCCATATTCGTATCTATGCGCATTTCATATTCACGGTCATGATCCTCTTTCATTCAAACGGCCTTTGGCCCATCATTTCCATATTCGTATCTATGTGCATTTCATATTCATGATCATGATCCTCTTTCATTCAAACGGCCTTTGGCTCGTTATTTCCATATTCGTATCTATGTGCATTTCATATTCATGATCATGATCCCTTTTCATTCAAACGGCCTTTGGCCCATCACGGTATTCCAACATATCAAATGACATATTCAAACGGCCTTTGGCCCATTTTTGCATTCATGTCTAACGACCTTTGGCCCAATCGTTCATATCCAACGGCCTTTGGCCCAATCATTCATGTTCGACGGCCTTTGGCCCAAACATTCATGTTCGACGGCCTTTGGCCCAATCATTCATGTCAAACATATCAACGGCAAACAGCAAACGGTCTTATACAAATTAGGCATATGGAATACTCATTCATATTTCAAATCAACAAGTCCATGGAGCTTATACAGAAGTAGCATTTGAAGAGTAACATACTTGAAAATATCTTTACTAAGATATTACTCACAGTAAGTATCTTTACTATGATATTACTCACAGTGTTCTGCCGGTGGATTTGCCCCTGAGCTTGACCCTACACATTACATAACACATATGGGTCACAAACGATTCAATCCGTTCTTAACTTATACAGTCCTCTTAGGCTCCTTTCTTATCATTTTAACTCATTCACAATGCTCAATGCATGCCTAAGAGTGCTTAGAAATAAAAGAGAACGGATAACGAATCATAAAACCACTTTTCAAAATATCTGAAACAGGGATCCCCGCTCGAGCGCGGCTTTCGCCACTCGAGCGGACCCCTTTGGTCTGCAAAAGTACTGGTTACTTCATTTTCACATTTGAGTGTGACTTCGGACGCTCGAGCTGAGAGTCAAACTACATAGCTCCCCGCTCGAGCGTGAATCTCCCCGCTCGAGCGGACATCCATGTCTGCAAAAGTGCTGGGAACCAGCATTTCACACTCAAGCGGCGATTCCCCTGCTCGAGCGGACATGCCGGATTTTAGGTTTTCCAGAATTCTTTTGAGCTTCAAACATGCGTTCAATCCAATGTAACTTGCATCTCATGGTTCAAGGCTCACATATACATTTACTAACATGCTATAAACACCAAATTTACTACATCATAAGCTCAAATCCCATGAATTAGTCACATGCATGCCCCAAATTACACCAAACTTATTCCCAACACAACAAATTCATGCACCTAAACTCATTCTTCCATGGATTATATTTGCATGTGGAATCTAACTTCCATTTTCAACTCAAATGATGTAAATGATGATCAAGGGCATGAATTGTCATCAAGATCCTACATGGATTATATATTTCAAGCTCAATCATACAAATTCATGGCAATTCCTTTCATGCATGCAATTATTGACTTCAAATTTATTAATCACAACTCAATTCTTGTTCTTGATCACATAACAAGCTAGAGTCCACAAAATATCAAACTTATACAAAATTACCAATTCAAACTTATGAATTCATAACCAATTACTCACCTAGAAGCTCAAATCTTCCAAATTATGGTTAATTCTTGAGTTAAACTCCAAGATCTTCAAGCTTCTCAAGCAATTCTCTAATTTGAGCTCCCTCTCTCTCTCTAACCGGCACACACTCTCTCTAGAGTGTAGTCTCAGCCAAAAATGAGCTCAAAACATAACATGAAGCTATATAGGCCTTTATATAGGATGGCCTAATCAAATTTAATTAAGGCTAAGCAATGGTGCTTAATTTAATCGTTCTGAATCTAATTATTTTGATCCAAATAAATTTCTAATTAAATTTCACCGTAGGCTCTAAAAATTATGCTAACCACAATGGCGTAAGCAATTTCGGTTTCTGTGGTCGATAAGGCCTTCAATTTAAATTCCAAAGCAGAAAATCAAACAGATTTTCCTACGGTGAACAGATACAAAGCCAAAAACACATATAATCTTGCAACTAACACCCAAATCCAAATTAAGCACGTAATTACAAACATAAGCATGATTAATTAACATGTTACAGGACAGGGTTATCACACGAGCCTCAGCCAAGGTGAATCCTGACAGAAAGACATCCTCCACGCCATGCTCAATTTCCAAAACTGGTGTAGAAACTTCTGGCGGCGGATGTATTGAAGAGTTCCCAAAAACTATTGCTACCCCCTTCCCGTGGGGGTACTTCAGCATCTGGTGTAAGGTGGAAGAGACAGCCCTCACCTGGTGCAGCCACGGCCGCTCGAGGAGTAGATTGAAGGTGGCCGGAACATCTAAGACATGAAACTCGATGTCCTATTGGCCCGGGCCAACCTGAGTTTTAATTTGCACTGTCTCCATCACCTCCCGGCTGGTGTTATCATAGGCCGTATTACCTGGGCTGTTGGCACGAAATCTGCGGGCTTCAACCCGATAGCATACGCCGTTCACGACGGACATACATTGATTGTAGATCCCGTATCAACCAGGACCACCGGTATCCACTTCTCCTTGCACTCCACAGAGATATAGAGCGGCTTGTTATGATCAGAGCCCTCAGGAGGTAGTTCCTTGTCCTTGAAGGTTAAGGTCGGTGAAGCTTCTCCCGGGAACACTAGCCCTACCAACTGCTCAGGCATTGTATCAATCGAAAGCTTAGCCTTGTCCATGGCTGAAATGACAGCTTGTCTATGCACCCTGGAGGCCATAAGTAGTCCCCAGATGGAGATGTCTGCTTGAATCTTCTTTAGCTGCTTCAGTACAGCTTCCTCCTCTAACAGTCTGTCCTTCTGTTTCTCAGCTTCTCTGTTTTTCCAGACGCCTCCGGCTGGTCTAGGTGTGGGGGCTTGAAATACCGCCCACTCCGGGTCATATGGTCAACCTCCTCAATATACCAGGTATCATCAGGGAGACTCTGCCCCCAGTCTTCATCTGTATGGGCCAGACGCAAATCATCGTCTTCCCACCACATGCCCTTAGCAACCGATAGACAACTATCCGGCTCTGCTGTAGCTGTTTCCGTGCTCACAGCACATTCTGTCCCCGCAGGGGCCTTGGCTTTTCTAGCCTTGTCATCATTTTCGATTTTCTCTTGTTCGAACCGCCGTATCGCGTCCTCCTGTTCTGTGTCTGCTGTGCATAAACTGCCCAAGTCCCGAGCAAAATTCTTCGCACTGGTGCTCTTCGACGATTCCTCTTGATTCTTGGCCATTCCGGCCACTGCAGATGTTCCCGTTTCTAATGGTGCCTATTTTGATTGATGCTCCTCAACAACAACTAGTTTGTCACTGAGCCACCCTGTGGCATCTGTTGCTCCGTTCGCATCATACCAACCAAGCTGCACATCCCCCAAGTCCTCCTGATCAAAGAACTGTAGGTTGTTGATATCCTCCTCAAGGTTAGCTAGATCATCAAGCCCTTGACTCGGGCCGTCCTCCCGAACAACATGTATCTCTGCTCCAGTTGGCCATTCCACCCTTGGCTTAGCCTGATCTGTTGACACAATATAACCGCACGGGTTGTATGCTTCCTCAGTTAAGCTCGCAGATCCCTCAGGTTCTGAACCAACATTCCCATTCTCCTCCAAGGTCACCCCAGCTTTGTCTTCGACAGTCACCACCACTGGCTTGGGTAGGGTTAGGGAAGTGCTCATCATGCACAAGTCCGTGCTATCTGGAATGAACATCTCCGGCGTGGGCAGGTGGGAGGGCGTAATGTATATGCTAGGGTCATACGGGATGGCCGTGGTTTGGATCAGGTTGATTTGCTTGGGTAGTGGAGCTTGGTTATGTGGTGGAAGTGGGTTAGTAGTGACATTCGGCTTGTCGGGAGGCGCGATCACCTTGTTGTCAATGAGATCTTGAATCTCATGACATAATCTGAAGCACTGGTCAGTATCATGCCCATGTTGCTGATGGAAGGCACAATACTTGGCTGGATTGTGTGTGGGAGGGAGGTTATTTGGCAGTGGGCGTGGTTCTAAGGGCTTCAGATGCCCCTTTTTTATTAGAACCCCCAAGGCTTTGGACAGGGGCATATAAAGTGGGGTGAAGGTCCTCTGGCTCCTAGGCGGCTATTTTGCTGGTTGTATGGTGGCTCCGGATGTGCCGGTGAAAATGTGGCTGTTTTTGAGGTGGTGACCATGCCCATGTCAGAAGTTCTTGCGGCTGCACTACTACTTGTAGTTGCATTCGAACCGCGTGTAAACGCCCTCTTGGGCTGATCCTTTGCCTGGTCGATTAGACCTTACTTCATAGCATCTTCAATCTGTACCCCTATCTCATGCAAGTCAGCAAAGGTAGGGAGGGGTAAGACGATCATTTTCTACATCAGCTTGGGTTGCAGGTTGCGCACAACCATTCTTATCTGATCTTTCTCAGATGGCCGAGTTGGCATCATGGAGGCCTTGGCCCTCCATCGGATTACAAAGTCAGAAAAGCCCTCCTTCGGCTCTTGCCTGGTTGTCTCAAGATCACGAGTCGTGACCTCGATTTGGGTGTTATATGAATATTGAGCGACAAAGGCCTCGGCCATCTCCTCCCAACTCCGTTTCACTGAGTCCTCCAGCTTGGCGTACCAGATGGCCGCAATACCCGACAGGGTCCGACCAAAAAGTGATAGTTTCTAAAGTCTCGTCAAGCCCATCGAGCGTAGAATATCAGAAAACAGCGTCAAATGAACTATAGGATCGCCCAAGCCGTCAAAGCGATCTATGTAAGGCATCTTGAACCTGTCCGGCAATGTCACCACCGAATCAGTGTATCCATCTTCTATGTCCAGGATCGAGTTAACTCCCTGGGCCCGCTTGAACAGTTTTTCAAGCTCACTCACCTTCAGAGCGGTTGGATCAACCTCAAATTTGAACGGTGTGTCCACTGGATTAGCCAGTGCTTTAGACATCTGAGGTGGGATTGGCGGTAGAACTGGCCCTGCTGGAACGTCTGTATTTTCCTGGACGTTTGATGTTTCCCCAAGTGTTGGAACCCTAGGTGGGGTGGGGGTGGATGCGAAGCAGATGCTCCAGCTTGGTTCGGTTGCTGCTGTTGTTGAAGCCTGGCAATTAGTTCCGCCTGTTAAGCTACAACCTCTGCTTGACGTGCGGTAACCTCCGCCTGACGAGCAGCATCCTGCTACATGGCTTGCATGGTCTCTTGGAGTTGGCGCATCATGCCTTCCATACTGACTGTAAAGCGCTGGTCTGACTGGACAGGTGTATGTTCCCTCTCTGAGGGAGAAGCAAATATCTCAGGCCAACTGTGCACAGGTGAGGTAGATAATGACTACTGATCTGGTAACCACTGTACTGATGATCTGTGCCTAGATGACCTCCGTCTCGTAACAGGGGGCAATGCAGAAAACACTGGTTGTCCGTCAACTAGATCCTTAGATCGATGAATTCTCCCAATCCGGGTCCAGAGTGCTTGGGAGGTATCTGCCTCGTCAGAAGCAATGATGCAATACTACCTTGCCAAAAGGAAAATAAAGAAAAATAAGGAAACAATAAGCAAAAAAGCGGACAGCATTTTGGCTAGGATAAAGATAACACACAGTTGATATCAGAAGCTGAACAAACAGTTCTCAAACACTGATCTCTGCCCCAAATCACTGCCTCAAATCTGATACCCCCAAATACTGATGTCCTCAGACTGATACCCAGACTTGCGACTGATACATACAACCTTTAGAGATACACTCTAACAGCATATATCAAGCAAGTAAGAGCCAAAACACCCCTATGGTGGGGTAGGGTTTTCCTGTACTATTTTGTCAGGAGCTAGGGTTTCACTACGCACGCATGCGGTTTCAAACAATCCTGTAATCGGGTAAGCAACCTGTCCTAGTTTGAAACGGTCTCCATGGCTTCCGATATGCACTAGGTCGATTGGTCAAAAAGGGTGCCTCGGCAAAACCAAGGTTTGTGTTTCCATCGTGGTAGAGCCCGTAACCGGTCAGCCTTATGGCACACTTTTCCAAGCAAGCCTCCGGCAAACCGTTCAGGAATAGCAGGTGGCAAACACTGTAACTTAAGCGCACCAATGCAAATGCAATGCAAAGAAACACATAAGTATAAATAAAACAACATATCATGATGTTCGAGTCAAGTTCTCTAAGTCCCCAGCAGAGTCGCCAGAAACTGTAGACCCGACTTTCTTCGTGCGCCCCCCTTTCGGAGAGGGCGCGAATTTGTCTTGCTACAGTTCGGACTCCTGTTATGGTTCTGAATCTAATCTCACAAAGTGCAATGTGAGACTAATAAACACCAAAGAGTCAAAATCTGGCAATTGGTTTTGGAAAATCAATTTTGAATGAAAAAGCGCCAAACATGGACTGCTTTGCCAGATTACAGAGTCGCCACCTAAATATTTTATTTTGAGAAATTTAGAAAACCCTGACTCATGCCAAAGGCCACGTGTCCGTCATCACCAAAGTTGCCTCGGCTCGAGAACTTGTCTACGAGAAGGGAAGGTCCTAAAATGAGCACCCCTACTCGCCCGATCAAAGGATCTGCCTCTACTAAGCATGATATGTTATTTTATAAACACATGTGTTCTTATTCCGGTTATTAGCCAACTTTACTATGTGACGCACACAGCATACAAGTATAGACTCAATCACGAGAATTGGAACAAAACAACTCATGTTTGTTTTCAAAAATGGTTTGAAAGTGCTACTCACAAGTAGGCTAAAGCGCGGATTTGCCACCCTCAAGTGGGCTTTAAAACATGATTTTGCCACTTCGCAAAGTGGGCTTAAAACTCGCATTTGATGAATTGTCCCAATTCAGGCAATCAAGCCTTCACCCACAGGCATTCAAGCAGTTAAGCACTTAAGCAAATAGCCTCATGGCAAGCATGCTATCATGGCAACACCCACACTCATGCAAGGATGCTAAAGCGTAAACACTTACAGTGTACTCCGAGCCAAAACAGAAAACTAGTTAGAAACAATGCATGATCCTAACTATGCTAGATGCCTAATGCAACACATGCAATAATGCAACTAAATAGGCTTAACTATCTAAGATGGCATATGAATGCAACAATTGATACATGCTTCGAAACACGTATTCAAGTAAGTGTATTGAAATACGATGTAGTTTGAATGATGTGCCGAGCCCGGTGCATGCAAGACAAATGAATGATGCACGCATGCAAAGCATAAGGATGCTAATCGAAATATGCCCTAAACTAACCATCGAAAGCCGATAAGTAAAAGGGAGAAAGAAATGGGGTTGGAAGACATGCACACACACACACACCCTTATTACAACATTGTGCCCTCTCGAAGGAGGGTCTGAATAAATAAGAGCTAAACTAAGCTACTTATTACAAAACAACTAATTAACTATGCTAAGCTAATTAATGATAACACAATTGAATAACTAGCTAATCTAAGCTAATTAGTTACAAACCGAATTAATCAATTATCTAATCTAAGCTAATTAGAATATTACAAAATAAACTAAGCTAAATTAATTACAACACATGTAATTAACTACAACTAGCTAATGAAGCGATGAAAATGGCCTCGCAGACGAGGGAGGCATGCATGCTTAGTCGCGTCCTCCTGGAAATCCACTACCTTGCCTTGAAATGCCTCTGTTTGCACTCTTTTGACTTCTAAAAATTGTGCCAACCTCCAAATTGTTTCTGTTTGATCCTAGGAACATGTTGATGAACTGATCGGCTAGAAGTGATGGCCATCGGCCAGTATTGGTGGCCGGTCGGCTGGCTTGGGTGGCCGGTCGGCTAGGGCATATGGCCAGTCAGCCACTAATTCCTGAAATTTCTCGTTTTGCTGCAACAGAGCACAAACAGAGGCATGGCAGTGTATTTGCAAAGAAATGTGTGTGCAACTACCCTCCTTATCATATCTCAAGCTCAAAGGAGTGTAATACTCGGCTCTCAAGCCACCAGCCACGCATCTCAATGCATGATGGCCAAAGAGTCAAGCTTGCACAATGTTAGTGAATGCACACATAAGACTCTAAGTGTCGTCACCCTATCATGCATGATCAAGGGTGACAACGACCAAGAAACGCAACACGATTCATCACTTTGAGTATGAAACGTGCCACATTTCTTGTATGTGGATTAACGTCCGATCCAAACACATGCAATGCAACACACATATGTTATCTTGGCATCTTTAACTTTGCTCGATTCTTGTTTACACATTTACATTGCCAAACCATTTCTTAATTGGTTCAGTCCAATGTGCAAACCCTCTAAGGAGAGGAGGTCAACCAAAAGAATGGCTTAGGACATGAGAGGGATTATGCCCTTTGACTAGGAGGAACCCTTAAAAGAGGGTTAAAGCCATTTGGGCACAAATCCTACTTCATGCTTAAACACAAGCTTAAGGCCAAACAACCCTCAAATCAAATTGAAAAATGAAGAAATGGGGGAGGTTACAGCTGCTTTAGTGCTGAGATGGCATGCTAAAGACCTTAAAGCATGCAAGCAATACAAGCATAACATGTTGAGGGCCAAAAACATCAAAGCTAGTAAAGAGTATCACACAAGAGGCATGCAATACATAGCCTAAACAAACAAACCAGCTCTGGACAGAGCTCAATCATGCCAAAAAAAAAATGGCCTAAACATGCTGAAATGGTAGCCCAAAAGCTTAGACAAACATGCATACAAATTGGCTTTCAAGCAAGGCACAAGGCACAACTCCCAAAAACGTTGAAAGAGTAGAACATGTGAGAGTGTGACTACACTATATACACTGAAATCATGTGAGAAATGAGGCTAAGGCATACAAACAACTCAAGCAAAGCATGCTAGAGACTTCGAAGCTCAAAGCTAGTCAAGGGCCTTTACATTATAGCTATACAAAACAATCCTCATATGACCTAAACAACTCAAAACAGAATTAAAGCATGCTAAAATATGGATAAAAGCATGTTAGAGTGTAGCCAAAATGAGCTAGAATGATGGGCTAAAGCATAAAGCATACAAGGCTAATTAGCAAGATTACACTACAAGTGTAAGAAGTATGCATGAGGTGACTGAACCAGGCCAAAACAGAGTTACAACATGCTGAAATAAGGTCAAAAATAGGCTGAGATCAAGTCAAGTGATGGTAGAAAAACATGCTCAACAAGTAGGCCAACAAGACATGCAACCAAGAAGCAAAGAGGGGAGGTCACCCCCTCCTACTTTGGACCTCAAAACATGGTTTCTACCATTGAAATTTCTCTGAGTTTCAGTGGTAGAAAGGCCAAACAAAGGGTGCTTCAAGAGCCTTAAGAGATGGCACAAAGCTGAAGCAAATAAGGCACACAAGGGGATGAAACACCCCTAACTCCCACAGGACCTCAAACAACCATTCTTAACACTTAAAAAAAAAGATTTTTAGTTGAAAGCTAGGCCAAAAACAGCATGCAAGGGTGGCCGAACCAATGTACAAAAACAAAGCTTAAAGAGGTAGATTCTCGCCCTTGAAGCATAACTTTAAAACAGCAAGCAAACAGCCAACTTCTAAGCCAAAATCACTCCAAGGAGCTCCAACAAGGCCTCCAAGAACCTCAAGTCTAAGGCTAAGGTGTTTGACTAGGTGTCTTGGTGCAAATATGTGAAGAAAACACACTTTCAAGCTCAATATAGCACAATAGAGAGAGAGAGAGAGAGAGAGAGAGAGAGAGAGAGAGAGAGAGAGAATTCTAGAGAGAGAGGGAAATTTCAGCTCTAAAATTTTTTGTAACCCTCAAATAAGGGGAGGGAGCTCCCCTTATATAGGAAATGCAAGCAAAAAGCTTACTTCATCCCTCCATATACGTGTATGGAGGATGAGCTCAGTGTTCAACAGCTGGAACAGCTAGCACCAAAAATATTTGCAAAAGCAGAAAAAAGGTCTTCGGCCAAAACTTGTGGCCGACCGGCCATCAGCACAGCTGACCGGCCACCACTGATGGCCAATGGAAGCAAGGCCTAGCCGATTGGTTGTAGGGCTGGCTAGCAGGCCACTCTCTTTTCCCAGAAGCAAAGATACAAGTTCTTGTTGCACAACCAAGCACAAAACAGGCAAGTCGAGAGGTCCGAAGGCAAGGCACTCCACCAAGAACTTCAGGCGCTCTAAACGAACACGAGCATGGATGATCATCGAGTGTTCAAACAATGGCGTCTAAGTATTGAGGACGGTCAAAAATGGGGTGTCTACACTAAGGTCTAAAACGCCAAACTTATGAGGATAATTATACTACAAGCATGCAATATAAGTCTCAAATGCTATGGACACTTAAAAACAGTGCTAAAATAGTGCTAAATAAGTCCTAAAACATGCTGGAATTAAGACAAAAATGGCTAGGACAATAGGCTAAAACATAGAGCTATGTAAGCTAGTGAACAAGACACAAGGAAGGGAGGCTAACCCCTCTAATTTTGGACTTCAAAAAGTGTTTTTAGCCACTGAAATAACTATGAAATTCAGTATTTAAAAGCTCAAAAAAAGGTGACAACAAGGTGGGAAACACAAGGGTAAAGGCCTTGGAAGCTTGGTAGAAGGAATGGTGAGCCACCCCTTCACCCTTATTGACCTTAAACCACAAGTTTCAGCCCAAAATTTCAAAGTTTAGACAATCCAAAAATAGCCCAAAAATAGTACAAAAATGCGCTTGAATGAAGATAAAAGTAGCTAAAATAATAAGCTAAAACATGGAGCAATTTAAGCTAGTAAACAAGCCAAAGGAGGGGTGGCTAACCCCTTCATTTTTGGGACTTCAAAACCAATTTTTTAGCCTCTGAAAACCTCTGAAAATCAGTGGTAAAAAGCTTTGTGGGGGAGTGGTTTTGGAAATACTCTTTGGATCCAATGGGGCACTCGAGATCCTCAGCTAGTAACCTGAAAAAGAATGAACATTCTGGTCGGGGGTGCCGGAATTAGCACTCCGACGGATAAGTCAGTATATACTCTCTCGATTGCTTGTATCTTAAGTTAAGCGTTCTAGTTCTCACATACCTCTCGTTGGTTGTTGCTCTTCTATTTATATACGCTTCCAGTCCTTAGGATGGGGCCCACTACTAATCCGTCATGTGATTGCTCACTTGGCCCTTTTTTCGTCGTATTCCATCTTCCAATCGGCCCCTCATTCAGCTGGCTTTGTGGCCGACTAATCTATTCGGCATCCAGAACGTACAAGACGAGGGTGAGTATAACATGTACCGATTATCTCAATGTCTATTCGGCCTATCTGCGTCCACTTTTATCCGACTCCCACAATTGCCCCCCAAACACCCCACTAGCACTAGTTAGTTGGCGTGTTTGGTTTCGAACTTGAAAAGTTAAAAATTCGGCAGTTAACCTCAATCCAACATGTGTCAGAACGCACACATTTTTTGGTTATCATTACAAATTCCCGCCTCTTCGTACGCGTCCTCCATTTAATGTGATTTAAAACTCTGTCTCTTCGAATGTATACTCTGAATACTCAAAGTTTCTGGCTCGCCTTCTAGTTCAACTCCTTCACTTCGCGTCCTCTGTAATTTCCTCCTGTCTCTTATTATACCTTATGCTTCCTGTAAGTTTTCTTCTCCTTCACTCCCAACGCTATTTCCTTGTTTACTTTCAATTTTACATAATCCTTAGGCTGGCCGTGATGGCAAAAAATTTGAAAGAGCTCCTTTCTGCGGATTGAATTTTCGGCTTTCGACACCATTATTCCATCCTCGACGACGTCCATCTGTCACTTGTGGCAGACAGCACCACTGATATGGAGAGGACCGATGAGAGTACAATCATCTTTCCTCTCCTATCGATTGCTAAGGGCGAAGTCCGTTTTCCCCTTCACCCATTTTTAAGAGTCGTCCTTCGACACTGGGGTCTAATTCCTTCCCAACCTAACATGAATTTTTTCCGCATCATAATGGAGATTACAGAGTTGAACCGTCGTCTTAGGATTAACTTAGGTATACCTGCAATTCGGCATTGTTATGGCTTGGCCAAGTCTACTGGCCGGCTGGGACACTATTTTCTCAGGGCCAAAGATACTGAACATCACCTAGTGACTATGCTTGCCAGCTCTGGAAGGCGTGTTGATGACGTGATGGTCGTTGTCTGAGGTAACTGGGAATTCGACGAGGGTGAAGATCGCCTAGATCCCGTGCCAAGAAAAAAAAGCGAACCAGGTGGCCGTATAGCTCACTCTAGTTTCTCCGACTACCTTATTTGTATTCGGCTTTCCTTCCATGTGTTTATTGTTTTGTTTTTGCAGGTAGCAATTTGAAGAAAGTGTTGGTTTCAACCGACGACACTGTACTTGCAGACATTAAAGTCACTCTACAGTTCGTTGGCCGTCCAAACTTGCAGAAACAAGGGAGGGCGGCCCATATTCTTTTGCGATACGTGTCATCTTACTCTACGTTTGCAGCAGCAGAACACATTCCAATTCCGAGTGGTGAAGATCATCTTATCGCCCTTATCTTCCCTAGCTTCAAAAACATAAAGGAGGTTGGTTTAGAAGCCTCTGAATCGGAACAAGAGGAAGAACAAGCAGCCGATCTGGTCGCTAAGAACCTGAACCAGTCAGAAGCCGAGAAAGAAGCACTTAATTCGACTTTTAAGGAAGCTGAATTGAATTCGTCTGACACTCCGCCCGCCTCAGGCCAAGGGGACTTTTTCGAAGACATTTTTACAAACTTAGGGGATTTGCTCGGCTCTTACCCTGACAACATGGCCGGCGAGTCGCTCACCCAAATGGCCAAATGGAGGAACGCTGAGAGGATGGCCGCCTGAAGAAGGGCTGAAGCCGAGCGAAACCAACCTCCACCCCCTCTACCTGATGCCAGGCAAGAAACTCCACCCGTTCCTGTTGAAGAGGTGGCTCATAATGAAATGGCCGAAACGGAATTTGTTGTCGATCAACATGAGGGTCAAGTGACGGAGTACAGGGGTGAGAAGCGCCCAGCTGATCACGACACCGTTTATTCGGAAGCTCCAGTGGACAAACGGCCACGCTTGGAAGAATCGGACTTGGTTGTGCTGTTCATAGTGCAACCAAAGATAAAAAACATGCTGGTTACATTCGATTTATCGGCTATAAGGGACCCGGCTGGGCCTTGAGCCTGGCTTCCTCCATTTCACTGCCAACTGACAGAGCAACTTTTAGGGCGGAGGCCGATCTGCTGGCTATCGCGTTAGCTGCTCAATCGCGATATTGGTACGTAGTCCTTTATAGCTCTACAAGGCTAAACAGGAGTTTCTATATTAGCTCACTGTTCCTTTCTTTTGCAGGTAGCGGGGAGAATAGCCGAGATTGGACGTCGCCAACACGACGCAATCGAACAGATCGTCTTCCTTACAGCCGAATTAGAAAAGGAAAAGGGGAAAGCAGCTGAGGCCTCTTTCCGAGCCGAGTCTGAGGTCGCGAAAGCGGCAGAAGAGAGAGCTAGGGCTGATACAGAAGCAAATGAGGCCAGGACTGCTGTCGCACTGAAAATGGCCGCTGAGGAAAAGGCGAAAGCGAATGAAGGAGCGCTCAGACTGGCCAACGAAATGATTGCAAAGCTGGAGGCCGACTTGGAAAAGTCTATTCGGGCGAAGGTGAATGCCAAGTCTACACTTTCCGAGTCGTTCCAAGCTGGCAAGAATGCGGCCTTGGCGGACTATGTCGAAGAAGTGCCGAAATTTGAAAATAGGAGGTTCAAACACGGCTGGCTCAAGGCCTTGGCTGCCGCTAACGTGACATCGGAACAACCGATTCCGTACGAGCAGGTTGACATTGAGCTGCTGGAGTCTGACCCCGAAGATACCGAAAACAGTTGAATATTTTCCATTTTGCTTTGGTATTAAGCGTATGTAGATTTTGTTGTATGTATTAGGTTTTTGTTTTTGATTGTTCATTTTTGTGAGAAGCTGATATAGGGTAGTTTTCATTTGTAAAATGAATTCTATTTGTGCTCAATTTACGAATGAAAATTATTTTTACTATTTGCGCGCAGCTTATGAATGGTAATTATTTTTGCCTTTTGTGCTCAATGAATGTGCTTGTTAGCCGCCAAGTAAGATGTAAAATCATGAAATGAAGGAAACAAGCTGCCGAATTAAAAATAACTGTAAAGTGCTGCAGCTTAGCTGAATATATTAGTGAATATGCCCTTGCGGCAACAGGTTAATGAATCAGTCGGACTAATGAAGCAAGACAGGCTGAAAATGGTAGTTCAGTAATTTGCTGGGGCACAATGGAAATTCGGCTAAGCTCTGATAGTTATGCCGAATAGATTGATTAATCTGCCCTTGCCCCAGCGTGTTAATGAACCAAGACAGACTAAAAACGGCAGTTCAGTAATTTGGTGGGGCACAATGGAAATTTGGTTGAGCTCTGATAGTTATGCCGAATAGATTGATTAATCTACCCTTGCCCCAGCGAGTTAGTGAACCAAGACAGACTGAAAATGGCAGTTCAGTAATTTGCTGGGGCATAATGGAAATTCGGCTGAGCTCTGATAGTTATGCCGAATAGATTGATTAATCTGCCCTTGCCCCTGCCCCTGCCCCTTCCCCTGCGAGTTAATGAACCAAGACATACTGAAAACGGCAGTTCAGTAATTTGCTAGGGCACAATGGAAATTCGGCTGAGCTCTGATAGTTATACCAAATAGATTGATTAATTTGCCCTTGCCCTAGCGAGTTAATGAACCAAGACAGACTGAAAATGGCAGTTCAGTAATTTGTTGGGGCACAATGGAAATTCGGCTGAGCTCTGATAGTTATGCCGAATAGATTGATTAATCTGCCCTTGCCCCAGCTAGCACTTGAACTAGGACGCCGAAAACAGTTAGTTCGTGGCGTGAGGCTTTTGAAGTTTAGCATTATTGATATCGTTTCGGGGGTGCTGCCCCCGTAAGGAATAAATGGGGCGAATGCTTCATGCACGTAGGTCCTATTAATGTGTTCAGACTCAACAACTCAGTCTAGTCCGTTGAGGAAAGTTAGACAAATGTGAATGTCAAATAGATTGTTCTTCAACAGCAGAGGAGAGGGAAGGATATTGGCTGAGCTGGAAGGAGAAATGAATCGAAGTGGCGAACCTATGCGCACGGGAGGTAGGACTTCGAGGGAGGGGAGAGACGCCAGTCCCTTCGTCGCCGAAGTAGGTCACCCAGGAGGGAAAAACAGCAACGGGGTAGATCTCCTCCGGAAGAGAACCCGATGCGACGCCGTGCCCGTTGAGTTTTGCGGTCTTTGTGGGGAATAGACCAATGACAGAAGCGGATTCAATCGTTCGTGACCTAAATGTGGCAGTCGAGTTCGCTCGACAAATTTTTCCACCTGAAGTCCAACAGTCGATGGTAGGCCAACAGGATTTCGAAGTGTTTCGGGAAGGCATTCATGGGGCGATGAAGGGGCTGTACACCGCCTATGAAATCGGCATGCGTCTTCGTGTCGCACGACGGGATATAGAGCAGAGAGATGAACGCATTCGAAGTTTAGAAGCTCGCGTAGAGAAGGCTGAGCACGAACTAAGAAAGGTTAAGACTGTCGAGTCACAATCGACTGGCCATCCTAACCCGATCGTGGAGGAAAAGGTGACTCAGCGGCTAATCAGTCATGCGATTGTCGATCGAGATACGGCTAGCATGTTTGTAATTGAGACTGCAAAGTCTAGGGCCTATGAAAAAGGCTTTCATGACGGCCGGAAGGTCGAGATAGACAAGACCAAGGAAAAACTTGCCGAGGAGGTCTGCCGATGTGAAAACCGTGGATTTAAGCACGGCTGGATCAAGGCACTTCAAGCTACGGACGCTCTCCGGGCAGCAGGCGTTGATTCGGCGTCGCTGTTATATCAAGGTCATCATTTTCCTTTTTCGGCCTTCGAAGTCGAGAAGAGTGATGACGAGGGAGATGCCGAATAGAAGTAGACATTGTAATGCTCAAACGCAGATTGAGTGTAAATTATGTATTTATTGGTTAACCTAATAAAACACTCTATTTCGAATGTTTGCATGTTTCAACTTACATTTATACACTTTGTGCCACTCGATCAATTTAATGAAACATTTCAGCTTGAATGCTTGCATGTTTCAATTTTCGCCGTGTATCGTGGGGTCCACGAAGGGCGCTCGGCATCTGGAGTCTTTATTCGGCCCAAACCTGACCTGCACGGATGGGGCTCCGAATTCGGAGGATCTCTTCTCTTTTTTTCTTTTTTTCTTATCTTGGCCAATCGTGAGATACACGAAGGGCGCTCCGAATTCAGAGTCTTTATTCGGCCCAAACGTGACTTGCATGGATGGGGCTCCGAATTCGGAGGCTCTTTTTCATCTTGGCCAATCGTGAGATCCATGAAGGGCTCTCCGAATCCGGAGTCTTTATTCGGCCCAAACGTGATCTGCATGGATAGGGCTCCAAATACGAAGGCTTTTTTGTCTTGGCCAATCGTGAAATCCACGAAGGGCGCTCCGAATCCAAAGTCTTTATTCGGCCCAAACGTGACCTGCACGGATGGGGCTCCAAATTCGGAGGCTTTTTTGTCTTGGCCAATCGTGAGATCCACGAAGGGCGCTCCGAATCCGGAGTCTTTATTCGGCCCAAACGTGACCTGCACGGATGGGGCTCCGAATTCGGAGGCTTTTTTTTGTCTTGGCCAATCGTGATACACGAAGGGTGCTCCGAATCTGGAGGCTTAATCGGCCCAAAAGTGTCATGCACTAATAGGGCTTCGAATTCGGAGGCTTCACTTGGCCAATCGTGATATCCACGAAGGGCGCTCCGAATCCAGAGGCTTTATTGGCCCAAAAGTGTCATGTACTAATGGGGCTTCGAATTCAGAGGCTTATCTTGGCCAATCGTGATACACGATGGGCGCTCCAAATCCAGAGGCTTAATCGGCCCAAAAGTGTCATACACTAATGGGGCTCTGAATTTGAAGGCTTCACTTGGCCAATCGTGATATCCACGAAGGGCGCTCCGAATCTGGAGGCTTAATCGGCCCAAAAGTGTCATGCACTAATGGGGCTCCGAATTCGGAAGCTTAAACCGGAAGACTTTTGAACTGAATTTCGCAGTGAGAAAACAGGAAACTTTGCATTGCAAAAGTGAAATATGTACATGGTGAACCATTCAAAACAAGTATCATGCCCCACAGGTCGGGTTTAATGATAGAATTTACGCAATTACGTTGAATTCCAAGGCTGTGGCAGACTCCTCCCAGACATGTCTTTGAGCCGATATGCCCCTACTCCCGCGATTGAGTTGATCTGATAGGGGCCATTCCAGTTAGGACCCAATTTTCCATCAGCCGGATTCCTGGCAGCTGGAAGCACTTTCTTCAGGACCAACTCTCCTAGTGTATAGCGGCGTAGCTGAACACGTTGATTATACGACTTAGCAAGCTGCTGCTGGTACCGTGCCATGGATGCAAGGGCACAGTCTCTTCATTCTTCAATCAGGATCAAATCCAAGGCCAGCATCATGTCGTTTCGGCCCATATCAAAAACTTTTGATTTCAAGGTTGGGAGGCCGATCTCCAAGGGGATGATTGCCTGCGTTCCAAAGCACAAAGCGAATGGCGTCTCCCCAGTGGACCGCCTCGGAGTAGTGCGATGAGCCCATAACACACTCGGCAATTCGTCGACCCATCTGCCTTTAGCTTTCTCCAACCTCTTTTTGATGTCGTCCGAAATAGATTTGTTGGAGGCTTCAGCTTGGCCATTACTCTGAGGATAAGCCGGGGTGGAAAAATAGGGCCGAATACCATACTTGCTGCACAGTTCTCGGTAGACACCACAATCAAACTGGATGCCGTTGTCTGAAATAAGTGCTCTCGGAATGCCGAATCGTGTTATGATATTTCTCCATACAAAATGCTTCACATCAGTATCTCGAATGTGCGTCATTGCCTCTGCTTCCACCCATTTTGTGAAATAATCTGTTGCGACAATCAAAAATCGATTGTTGCCCGGGGCGCGAGGCAATGGTCCTACGATGTCAAGTCCCCATTGGGCGAACGGCCAAGGACTAATTATAGAGCTTAAATCTTCCGCAGGTAGATGGGTTAAGGGAGAAAACTTCTAGCACTGTTCACATTTTTTCACATAACATTCGGCATCAGCTCTCATTGTCGGCCAATAATACCCCTGTGTCACAGCTCGATGGGCCAAAGAGTGCCTGCTAGAATGGGCACCATAGCTACCTTCATGTATTTCAGTCAGGAGTTCCTCGACTTTATCCAGATGAACGCATTCTAGGTATGGGCCAGAAAGGGATTTTTTTGTAAAGCTTTTCTTGCGGATCCAAGTAGTATCGCAGGGCTTTGTTTCGCAGCTTGTGTGCTTCTTTCTTATCCGACGGGAGCTGTTCGGAAGATAGGAATGCAGTAATGGAGTCCATGCAACTCGGACTTGACTCTATGACATTGATCTGGACTTCCTCTGAAGGGCCAATGCTCGGCTTAGGGATGAAACCCACTTCAATTGTCCGTTTAATCTCTGAGTTAATGGCGGAGGCTAGGCAAGCCAGGGCGTCTACATGTGGTTTCTGATCACGGGTTATTTGGTTCAATTAATGATGATCAAATTTTTCCAGCAAGGAATTTGTCGTTTTCATGTAAGCGGCCATACGGTCGTTTTTGGCCGTGTACTTCCCCTTTAGTTGATTGATCACAAGTTTTGAATCACAAAATATAAGCAAACGCTGAGCCCCAGGAGATGTGCATTCTGCAAGTCGGTTAGCAGGGCTTCATATTCCCTCATTTCGATGCTTCGAAGCCGAGTTTGACAGCCTGCTCAATTTTTCTCCGTGGAGCCATGATCACTACTCCGGCTCCGCTGCTGCGTTGATTGGACAATCCATCACAGTACAACTGCCAAATGTCCCCAACATAAATTCTCCAGTTCGGCTTAGGTTAAATTTGATCAGACTTCAAGTCAGCAAGACCTCCAGTGAATTTGGCCACAAAGTCGGCAAGCACTTGCCCCTTGATTGAGGTTCTAGGCAGGAACTGAATATCGTACTGGCCGAGTTCAAGAGCCCACTTTGAAACCCGCCCTGATGCTTCTGCACTGCGGAGTACTACCCAGAGGGGGTAGTCCGTTAGTACCCCGATGGTATGCCCCTGAAAGTAATGCATCAGTTTTCTTGCTGCCATGATGAAGGCTAGAATGAGTTTTTCCAACGGAAGGTAACGTGTTTCGGCGTCAACCATTGCCTTGCTCGCATAATACACTAGTCGTTGCTCTCCAAGCTCTTCCTTTAACAGTACGGCGCTGACGGCCCGGTCGGAGACTGCCAGATATAAAATGAGCGGGTCACCTGCCGAAGGTGTTGTTAAGAGTGGAACTGATTGGAGGTAGGTCTTCAGACCGTTGAAAGCGGCTTCACACTCAGAGGTCCATTCAAAAGCCTTACCCTGCCGTAGGGTATGAAAGAATTGTCGGCAGCGATCTGTGGAACGACTGATGAACCTGTTGAGTGCGGCGGCCATCCCTATCAACTTTTGAACCTCCTTCACCGATCGAGGGGAGCCGAGTTCCAAGATTGCTGTGATTTGCCTCGGGTTGGCTTCGATTCCTCAGTGGTTGACAATATAGCTAAGGAATTTGCCGGATCTGATCCCAAATGCACACTTGGAAGCGTTTAGCTTCATTTTGTACTTTCGTGAAATGCCGAATGTCTCCTCCAAATCGGCTAGATGAGTTTGCTCTTTTTTGGACTTAACCACCATATCGTCAATGTACACTTCCATAGTACGGCCGAGTTGCTCCTTGAACATGGCGGTGACTAGTCTTTGGTAAGTTGCCCCTGCATTCTTCAGCCCAAAAGGCATAACCTTATAGCAATAGGTTCCTCTTGGGGTGAGGAATGCAGTTTTGTCTTGGTCCTCCGGATGCATGGCGATTTGATGGTCACCTCTGTAGGCATCGAGGAAGCTCATACGTTGATGACGCACCGTGGTATCTACAAGTTGGTCTATTTTGGGGAGAGAAAAACAATCCTTGGGACAAGCTTTATTTAAGTCCGTGAAATCCACACAAACACGCCAAGTCCCATTTTTGTTCTTGACAACCACAGTGTTCGACAACCATGTAGGGTAGGTAACTTCCCGGATTGCCCCGGTATCGAGCAACCGGTCAACTTCCTCAACAACGGCAGCAATGTGTTCTGCGACTGACCGCCGACTTTTCTAAATAATCGGCTTGAATTTAGGGTCAACGTTTAAACGGTGCTGCGAAACAGACGGATCCACACCCGGCATCTCATATGGTGTCCACGCAAATACATCAAGGTTGCCGAGCAAGAAGGAAATTAGCTGCTGCCTGTCGGCTTCATTCAGGGAGGCGCCGACCATGAAGAACCTGTCTGGATTCCCGTCAATTTCAACTCGATCCAGGGCTTCCGTGGCCCTTTCACTTGGGAGCCGCCCAACATCGTCGAGGCTCTCTCGATTCGGCACCTCAATAGAATTCACTTCCAAGTCTTTTGGTGTCTTTGCAGTAAGGAGATAACATGCTTGTGCCGATTTCTGGGAACCACGGATTTGCTCAATGCCGCGTTCTATCGGGAAGCAGAGCAGTTGATGATAGGTGCTTGGCACGGCCTGCATGGTATGCAACCAAGTTCGCCCCATGATGAGATTATACGGCGAAGGCAGTTTGATGACCAAGAATTCCACATTCACTGTTCGGGAGCCCGCTCAAACTGGTAGTGTGATTTTGCCGAACGGGTATTCTGGATTAGCGTTGAAGCCAAATAATGGATAAGGAGCCGGAGACAGGTCTGACTCGGCGAACCCGAGTTTGATGAAGGTCTTGTAATACATAACCTCTAGAGTACTCCCCTGGTCTATGAGAACGCGTTCAACGGTGAATCGGTTTACGTGTAGTTCGATAACCAATGGATCAATGTGGGGGAGTGTTACGCCGATCAAATCAGAATCGTCGAAGGTAATATTCGAAGCTTCATGGGGCCGTTTTGCTAGTGTGATTTGCTTTTGGGGGCCTGGATGCGACTGAATTGCATGCACGGTTGGGGCTGTTGGCAGGCTGTATATCATATGGATGATGCCGAGCGAAGGTCAATCCTGCCGTAGGGCAACTGTTTTGGTTGAGTTGTTCTTTGGGACGTGTTGCTGGAGCCGATCGTCTTGTACCAACTCCTCAAGGTGGTCTTTCAAAGCATAGCAACTGTCGGTATCATGACCGTGATCTTTGTGATATTCGCACCGCCTATCCCGTCTCTTCGTGTCGGGAGGTCCCACCATTTTTTATGGCCATTTGAAGAGCGGAAGGTGTTGAACCTTAGCCATAACCACACTGATCGGCTTCGATAACTCCGTGTATTTCCTGTCGGTGCACCTCGCGTGCCTGCTATCCACTTGAAACTGCTCATTAGCTCGGTGTAGACATTGGTCGTCTAATCGGCGTGAATCCCATCTTCTATCTCGCTTAGCCCGATTTCGTGATTCAGGGCTCCGTGGTGGTACAGCATTTATCGGCTGCACGACTTCAGGCGAGGCCGACTTAGTGGCTTTATGCTCGTCTTTGACTCGAAGGGCATCGTCTTCTACTTCGCAGTATTCCTTAACTTTTTTCATCAACGACCAGACCATTTTTGGGGGCCATTTGGTCAAAGAGCTGCGGAGGGCACTGTCTAGATGTAACCCCATCTTGAAGGCCGTAATGGCCATAGAGTCATTACAGGCATCATCTACTAGATTAAAACATACCCAATACTGCGCCGAATACGCATGAAAGGTTTCCCCTGGTTGAATTTGCATTGCCCACAGAGAATCAGCTTGCTTCGGCTGGACCTCATTTGTGATGAACCTTGCCCTGAAGGATTTTTGGAGTTGGTGGAAGCTCTTGATCGAAGCCAGCTCCAGTTTATAATACCACCTGACAGCCAGTGGTTCCAAACTACTCAAAAATATTCGACATATGAGTTCCTCGTCGTCTACATGGAGCGTCATGGCTTGCTTGTAATGGCGAATGTGATCTGTGGGGTCTGATTTACCATCATACAAGGTGAATGACGGTGCTTTGAACTTTTTGGGTAGCACTGCCCTTGCAATCCGTCGTACAAAGGGGTCATGCTGATCTTCTTCATCTGAATCATTTCTTCTTTGCTTCTTCTGTGCACGCGGACTTCCCTCAGAAGAACTGGAGATGTCGACTCGTCCCTTCTTTGTAGATTCTGGGGATGATGAGTCAGAGCCACTACCACTATCATGTCTCCGAATTCGAGATTGTCGACCATCCCTTCTCAGAGGTCGTCTCGGGTCTTGGTGCGCGGCTTGTTGGGATTTTGCCACTTTCAAGGCCAAATCTTGTCGAAAACGCTCGTTCTTAGCCATCATGTTTTCCAACCTCTGTTCGTTTTGCTTCGCTTGCTCCATAATCGCTTGCATTGTCTCATGTGCTGATGTCGAGGGTGAATCGAAGTTCAAGACCCTTCTTACGGTAATATTCTCTAGCCCAAGCATGTTGCTTGGAGTGGTTTCGTCTTGTGGTGTAGGGTCGCTAGCGACTACATGTAATAACCCCGACCCGTAATTAGCTACTAATCGGTAATTAAGGATGTTAATTAAGTGAATCAGATTGATGACGGGATTAATGTGTAATTTGCACCATAATTGGTCGTCTAACTGTTGACCGTTAAATCATCTGTCCATGTTTAATGGTTTAAAATGAAAATTGAAAGCTTTATCGGCATCCAAACCCGGAATTGATTATACCATTGTGTTATTTGGAATTTTTAGAACCTTATGGTATATTTAATCAAAATGTGATTTGGTATGATTAAATTAGATTAAATAAGCTAATTAAAGAGTTGGACTTATTTACCGTTTTGCCACCTAGTGGCCAAATCCATACAAAACATATTTTAGCCCCCTTTAGCTCATTTTGAGCTCATTTTTCATCTCCTTAGTGGAAAATTCTGAGATAACATCTTAGAGAGAGAGTGTGTGCAATTTTAGAGAGAGGAAGGAGAATTCAAGAGAGATTGAAGGCTAGAGTTTGAATTAAACAAGGATTGTGCTAGAACAAGAGAATTTGAGGGCTCTAGGTAAGAACCTAAGCTATAATGCTTGTAGATTTTATGTTTAATTGTTGAATTCATGAAGATTATAGGTTTAGTCATGTAATGGAGCTTAGAATGAGGAGTTGAGTTTCAAATCATGCATGCATGTATAAATTCTTGCATTTTGTAGTTAATTTCATAAAAATCTACATGCATGTTTATAATTATGTTCAAGGCCATGGATTCATCATGTTTTGAAAAGATGGGCTCATTAGAGCATGTATTGGAGCTTGGTTGTTGTTTTAATTCATGCATGTATACATTTACATAGTAGGTTGTCATTGAGTTTGATTTTGAGCATCTATGTTGCTATCATGGGTTATTGGTCACATGCATGGGTAATTCATCATATTTTAAAGTTTAAATCCATGTTTTGAAAAGGGTTTCTTGCATGCATGGAGTTTAGGAGCTCAAATTTAAAGTTCCATGAGTGTTGAAGACAAGAGTTTTAAAGAATTCACATGCATGTCTTACTTCTTGAAATTCAAGTTGAAATTGTGAGTTTTGACAAACCTTGGGCCATGATTTTACCAATTGATCTTTAAAACTTTCATATTCTACAAGTTTTCTGGGTTATATCAAGTTCTAGGGCCCAAGAGAGGTGTTTTGGAGGTTTTAATTCGAGTTTTGAAGTTGGAGGTGCAATCTGGAAATTCCAGATTTTGCAGCCTCGCTCGAGCGAAGGGGTTCTCACTCGAGCGACCACTCTGAGATTGTGCACTTCGCTCGAGCGACCAAAAGTCCGCGCGAGCGTAATTTCGAGCTCCCAGAAGTTTGCATCATTTACAGATCGCGAGCGAAGGAATGTGCGCTCGAGCGACCAGTCACATTTTTGCATGCTCGCTCGAGCGAGGAAAGCTTCGCTCGAGCGAGGACTTAAAATTCTGAAATTTTGCCTAAGTGTTCCAAGGCATGTTTTGACATCCTCATTGCATCTTAGGCATTCCTAAGCCTTAATTAAGCCATAGTAATGAGGTTATGGGCTAGAAATGCACACTAAGAAAGAATGTAACGAGTTATTGAATGACAAGTGTGTGAGTTGAGCATTGAAGTAAGTATGAATCACGCTAAGAGATTGCAAGGGTGTGTGTTCTAAGCCATGTGATAAGAATAAACATGAACCAACGTGATGTAAGCTAAGCCTTAATGGCCACATGAATAAGTAATGATAAAATTCGTTGGTGCTATGTATTTTGTGATTGTAGGTCAACGTCCGAGAAGTGATTGACCATCTACGGAACCACTGTGGTAACGTTATCGTAAAGATACGTTTATATGAAATTATGTTCCAAATGAAATGTGATAAGCTATGCTTTCTGAAATGATATATGTTTCTGTGAACGAACATTCCAAGTTTGAAATATATTTGGCATCCGATAGTCCCAAGTCATGGGGGACGGCATGATAATGCGGGTTCCATGACATTTACAAGATCTCATTAGCCACTTCATTGTGGTGATATGTGTTTAATCGGTGTCCGGGACCGGTTACTCTAGTCGGAAGACGTTATGTGATATGTTCGATATGTTCTATGGGATATGCCATTATTATGTTTTGATATGAGATGACTATGATTATGCTATGATCTGTTTTATACATATGAAATGTTCGAATTTCGTTCACTAACCCCTTTACCTTAATGTTATTCACTGGGCTTTAGCTCACTGTTTGTATATATATATTATAGGTGAGCATTCTGGAGTGCAAGCCCGAAGGTTTTGTGGGGGACTGTGTTTCTGTTGTCAGCCAGCCTTTGTGCCTCACATGGAGGTTCCCGAAGTGTCTTGGGTTCAAGGGTTGATTAATTCTGTTTATGCATGGGACTTTATTTTAATCATGTTGTCTGTACGGAAAATACTGTAATGTGTGCGGTATAATATAATGTATGGTTGACTTATGGCTATGTAAATAAAGTTTTAAATTATTCTGTTTCATGTAAGTCAACACAGCTCATTGGACAATTATATTTTTGTATTTGCTTCCGCTAGCCCCTTATCATATGCTTATCTGTTCAGAGGCCTTTGGTAATCTAGGGATTACTGGCCGGTTACGATGCTAAACTATAGGGGCGGGTTTGGGTCGTGACACTACCGGAGGATCTTCCGTCACGCCCGCCATGGATCGATGTGCTTGAGTATTCCCACAGACGGCGCCAATTGTGGGGGAGTGGTTCTGGAAATACTCTTTGGATCCAATGGGACACTCAAGATCCTTAGCTAGTAACCTGAAAAAGAATGAACACTCCGTTCGGGGGTGCCGGAGTTAGCACTCCGACGGATAAGTCAGTATATACTCTCTCGATTGCTTGTATCTTAAGTTAAGCGTACTAGTTCTCACATACCTCTCGTTGGTTGTTGCTCTTCTATTTATATACGCTTCCAGTCCTTAGGATGGGGCCCACTACTAATCCGTCGTGTGATTGCTCACTCAGCCCTTCTTTCGTCATATTCCATCTTCCAATCGGCCCCTCGTTCAGCTAGCTTTGTGGCCGACTAATCTATTCGGCATCCAGAACGTACAAGACGGGGGCGAGTATAACATGTACCGATTATCTAAATGTCTATTCGGCCTATCTGCATCCACTTTTATCCGGCTCCCAAAAGCTCAAAAAAAGTTGATGAAGAGATGGGAAACACAAGTGTAAAGGCTTAGAGAACAAGGTTCAAAAAAGGGTGATTAACCCCTCTACCTTTAATAGCCTTAAACCACAAGCTTCAGCCCATAAAAACAGTTGAAAAAGAGTTCAAAATCAGCAAGAAAAGATACAAAAGAAGTAGTGCAAAGGAGCTAAGTTCTCACTCTCAACAGCTGAAATTTGGACTCAATAATCTCAGCAAGGAAAGCTCCAATATTGGTTTAGGAAGTGTTTGGGTAAGGTGTGTGTGTGTTGCAAGATAGAGATAGAGAAAGAATTTCAAGAATTGGAACTTTTGGAATTTTTTTCAACCTGAAACCATGAAGGAAGGCCTGGTATTTATAAAAAAATAGCCCCTCGGGTCAAAAATATCATGCTTGGAACAGCTGGAGCTTTTGGCGGACAACTGGCCAAAAATATTTGTGTTTTTCACCAGTGGCTGGTAGGCCAGAAGTGTGAATTGCCGGCCACAAATGGTGGCTTGCCGGCCACAAAAAATCTGTTTCCAGGCCCGACTTCAAATAGGCATATATCCTTAATCCGGACTCGTTTTTAGGTCATTCTTAAGTCTAAATTGAAGCCCCAGAAGTCTATTTTCCAATGAAGGTGGCCTTACATCTAAATTCTAAGTGTTCAAAGAGATATGTCTATTTTAGTGAATGTTTCTCATTTTTATCTTAACCGGATTGATGCCTAAATTCAAACGGCCATATCTCCCTCATCCGGGCTCGATTTTAGGAGATTCTTGAGTCTAAATTGAAGCCCCGGAAGTCCATTTTCCAGTGGTGGTGAACTCACAACTAAAGTCTAAGTGTACAAAGAGATAGGCCTAATTTAGTGAAGGCTGCTCAGTTCTCTCTTAATGGTTTGATGCTCAACCACTTCCCCAACTAGTTTTCCTCCCTCTCCTCCAATTCTCTTCAGCTCCAAACCTCTAAATAAGAGGTTTTAAAGATTTTTCAATGAGTTCACCTCTCTTCCATTTATTTCCACTTTGTCCTTGCTCAGTTCACCGAAAAGTGCAACTTTAAATGAAATGCGAGTCTCGAAACATCGTAGAAACATTTTCAAAAATATTTTGAAAGAGTGGGTTTTAAGGTCTAAAAAAAACTTTTGGTCAAAATAGTTTTGGTCAAAAAAAATGGGGCGTAAGGTTAGTATTTAGAAGCTCTTCTTGCTGAAGAAATCGAATGTTTGTACAACGTATCTTTCATCGTCAAGTGATCAGCCTAAGGTGCCCAAGTATTAAGAGTGGTCAAAAATGGGGTGTCTACAACTGCCCACACTGATAACATATAGGCGGCTGCCCTCTCCCTTGGCTCTGGCTCTGGCTCTGGCTCTGGCTCTGGCTCTGGCTCTGAGAGCAAGCCAAAGACGGTGTAGCCTGCTACCCTCCTATCTACGGGCAAGCTGGCGATTTGTAACCCAATTGGCCACATTTATAACAAGTGAAACTCCCCTGATTACCTCTTCTCAAACCTGCACTCGGCATAGGAAAGGTGAATCGACACTATGCTCCATAGGTCTGCTGTGGGGTAGAACCCCTCTATTTCTTATTGCCTTTTGCCGCACTCTGAGCCTCCTGACTCCTCCTGGAGCCTCTTATCCACTCCTCTTCAGTCTGGATCACAGTCTCCAGATGAGCCGCCGCCTCCACAAGGCGTTCGTAATCCCTAATCATTGACGCGGCCACCCTAAAAAGGAGTCTGGTCCTTAACCTCTTCTCAAACTCCACACAACGATGTTCCTCCGTTGCCACAAGCTCAGGTGCAAATCTGGAGAGACTAGTAAAACCTGTCTCAAACTCGACTACTAGTGTGTTGAGCTACTTGAGCTTCAGAAACTGCTCCCTCAACTTCTCCCTAGCCGTGGGAGGTAAAAAGTTGTCCTGGAAGGCGTTGACAAAAAGCCTTCCAAGTCACTCCAATGCGGCCACGCTCATACTTCCATCACTGACCCACATCTCCCTTCAGCTGGAAGGATGCTAAGGTCACTCTCAGTCTGTCATCCTCACAATGCCAAGCATCTCAAACGTCTTCACAATCTGCTCCAGCCACTCATCCGCCTTTAGTGGCTCCTTCGGATCACCTAGAAACTCATCCAGATTTGACCAAAAAACTCCTTCTTCAGAAAAGACGGCCCTGTCTCAGTAACTTGGGCCAGTACTTGATTTTTAGCTCTGAGAATGTCCATAGATTCCCGCAATGCTCTGGCCATTTCGCGGGCCAAAGCGCCCATGACCTACTGACCAACTAGCTTAGCTACATTGGCTTGACCAACTCCTTCTTCTTTTGTCAGAATATCATCCGGTAAAGGCACCTCATGCCTTCTAGGCCTACCATGCCTACCACCACCACGTCCATGTCCTGACATCCTAATAAAGGTAACAAAAGAGATTAGCACATTTACAAATGTGCCAAAGCTAACTCACTCATGTCCTAATGCGGTGGACAATAGTAATTCACTCCACATAAGCATATAGTCACATAAACACATACGAATTTTCCTTCCTAGATAATGACTTCCTCGCGGCGTTGCCAGAGTTCCAATTAGAAACAGCAGTATGTAGACACCCCATTTTTAACAACCCCTAAGACTTGGGCGCCTCAAGTTGATCACTCGATGATGAAAGATACGTTGTACAACCGCTCAATTTCTTCAGCAGGAAGCTTCAGTTTTGAGTTTCAAATCCCAACCTTACACCCTATTTGACCAAAACTATTTTAGACCTTAAAACCCTCTTTTTCAAAATATTTTTTGAAATGTTTCTACGATGTTCTGAGGCTCGCATTTTGTTTAAAATATTGCATTTTTCGGTAAACTGAGTAAGGACAAAGTGGAAATAAATAGAAGGGAAGTGAAATCTTTGAAAAATATTTAAAAACACCTTATTTATAGGTTTGGAGTTGAAGGACATAGAACGGGAGGGAAGAAAACTAGTTTAGAAAAAAGTTGGGTATAATCCATTAAGATAAAAATGAGCAGCCTTCACTAAATCAGTCATATCTCTTTGCACACTTATAATTTATTTGTAAGGCCACCGCCATTGGAAATTGGACTTCTAGGACTTCAATTTGGACTCAAGAATCATCTAAAACTAAGTCCAGATAAAGGAGATATGGTCGTTTGAAGTTGGGTATCAATCTGTTAAGATAAAAATGAGCAGCCTTCACTAAATTAGGCATATCTCTTTGCACACTTAAAATTTAGATGTGAGGACACCACCATTGGAAATTATACTTCCGAGGCTTCAATTCAGATTCAAGAATCACCTAAAACTAAGTTCGGATGAAGGAAATATACTCATTTGAAGTCGGGTTTAGGAGCAGTTTTTTGTGGCCAGCCGTACAAGTCAGTGTCCGGCCAGCGAAGTGTCCCATAGGCCAATTGTGGTGGCCGAACGCCCCCCAAGTGGCTGGCCGGCCTGTTGTTCCGGTAAAACAGATATTTCGTTGCCAGCTGTGCCAACTGTTCTCACAGGTGCATGCACTGCACCAACTGTCTCTATACAGATATTTCCGAGATAGTAACATGTTTTTCTATATATGGAGGACCTTCCCTTATATTTTCAAGGTGAGAAAAAATTCCAAAAGCTCCAATACTTGCATAGCACTCTCTTTCTCTATCTTGCAACCTACACACTCTCTCTACACTTCCTAAACCAAAAATTTGGCTCTTCTTGCTAAGGTTCTTAAGCTCAAATCTCAGCCCTTGAAAGTGAGAACTAGTTGGCTTGTGAACAAAGGAGTTACCTCTCTTCAGGAGGTATAACTTCTAGCATCTTTACACTACTTCTTCCCTATCTTACTTGCTATTTTTGGACTATTTTTCCACTATTTTTATGGGCTAAAACTTGTGGTTTAAAGCTATCAAAAGTGGAGAGGGTAACCACCCTTCTTTGAACCTTGTCTCCTAAGCTTTTACCCTTATGTTTCCCATACCTTCTTCAATTTCTAACCATTGATTTTCAAAGTTTTTTGGAGGCTAAAAATGTGGTTTTGAAGTCCCAAAAATGAAGGGGTTAGCCACCCCTCCTTATACTTGTTTACTAGTTTCATTTCATTATTATTGTAGCTAACTCTTTCAAGCTTTTCCATGAGAATTTCAGTATCATTTTTAGCTATTTTAGGACTGTTTTAGGTTGTTCATTTGACTTTTGCTTTGTATAGTAGGCTTGTAGTGTAGTGGTCCTCATAGGTTTGGTAGTTTAGGCCTTAGCCACCAACCTATTTGAGTTGATAGCATTTATTTCATGCTTTCCATACTTGTCCTCACCTATAATCACCTCTGCACTCTCCCACCTTTCTTGGCTTTTATTTCTTTGAGAGTTATTTCAAATGAGTGTTGTTTAAGCTTGAGAAAGAGACCTTTCCATGCTTAATGGTTTAATCTCCTTGGAGGTTCATTACCAAGGCATTACATCTCTCTCATGCCCCAAACAACTTTTTGTTTGACAATCCATTTAGTGGACTTAACTTTCATTTTTGGACGAAAATGACTAAGGAATGGAAAGGTAATTAAAAGAGGCAATAAAATTGGATTAAAATTGAATAAGATAATAAAACGGTCTGGGTTCAATCGAACGTTAGTTGAATCCATTGAGCCTTGAGCCATTTCATTATCGTTTATTGAGATCTTGCCCCTTTGATTCATAGACCATCATGCAATCAATTTGCGTCGATTGATGGTTTGCGAATCAAGCCTACCCTTTCTTTGATCTGTTTGATGATAAGAAGAGGCAGGGTGTACAAACTTTCCCTAAAAATACTCTGTTTTTGCTCTGTTTCATGTCTGTTGCAGTAGGGTAGTAGCAAAAACCAGTGGCCGGCCGGCTACCTCACTGTACAGCTGACCACTTTTATTGGCTGGCCGGCCACCTCTTTTCAGCCAAACAGTGTCTTTTCCCTTGCAAAACAGAGGAAAGGCTGAGGCAAAAACAGTTCCATTTTCTGACTACAAAACAAAAACATTTTGGCAGCAAAATAGAGGGCATTTTCAGGTGGAACTTCGCATTCATGCATGAACAATTCTTTATTCTTCGTGGCCCGTTAATTTATGCTAATAGTAGTGTGTTGTAATTAATCAAGTGTAATTACTTAGTTAATTATTTCTGTATTGTAACTGATTAGTTAGTTTTACTTGGATTTGTAATAATTAGTTAGTGTAACTAGTTATTTTGGCATTGGAATAATTAGCTTAGCTAGTCCATTTATTCGGATCCTCTTGTGCGAGGCCAAATATGTAATAATATGTGTATGTCTTCCAACTCCCGTTTTTTCTCCCTTTTATTTACCCACTTATAATGGATAACATAAGTATGACAACCCCATATTATATTTGACACTTCATTATTTAAGGAGATTTGGATTTTAATTAGTCGTTATTCTGATTTAATTTGGGATTTACGAGGATTATGGAGCTCAATCAGTAAGTGATTTTAATAATGATTTATTTTGAGATTAGAAATTGAATGTCCAAATGACTTAAGGAAGTGAAATTAATTAGTGGAATCAATTTGATTTCAAGTATTGACCCATTTGGGAGCTTAATTAAATATTTGATTCAGTTTCAATTCAGTTTGGTAAAATTAAGATTTGATTAACTGGGTTCGAATTGGAGTTACTTAAATTTACTACGTTAAAAGGATTGAGAAATTATGATTATTATGAATTAAATCTATTTATGAGGTATCCAATTTGAATATGAAATTTATTGACAAGGATTTTGGGTTTAATTTGAAATTGAAGGCCTTGGTGATTTACGAAACCAAAATTGATGATGATAATAAGTTCAATTTAATATTTGGAGCCTTTTGGGGTATTGATTAAAAATCTGATTCGGATTGATAAATTTAGTAATGATTGATTGGGACTTAATTGAAGTCAATTGGACTAATTGAGCTATGTGGAAATTTATCAATCATGATTAAGTATAATTAATTGTGGTTTAATTAAGTTAATGTGTAATGATGTGCCAAACCAGTCCTAATCAATTAAATAAAATAAAAATAAAATGAAGATGAAATGAAAGTTAGGGAGAGTTCTGGAGCCATTCTTTGGCCGAAGGAATAATAAATAAATAAAAAAAGAAGAGAAAAGGTAATGGAATCAAAAACGGAGCTGCTACGTAGCTCGAAAGTGCCAAGCTCGAAATTGGCTCGAGTCCAAAACGACGTCGTTTTGGAGAAAATTTTTTTTTTTTTTTTTTTCATTCATTCTCGTTTTTGTTTGATCATCTTCAGCTGTGTTTTCTGCAAATCTTGTTCATCAGGGGAGATGAAATAAGAAGAAGAAGAAGAGAGATGGAGCAGGGGAGACATCATCATCAACAACCAAAATCAAAAAACAACACAACAACTATTCAAATCATCATCAACAACAATCACAACAACACACAACATCATCACAATCAACACAAATTTTCAAAATCAAAATAATAAAAAAAAAAAAAACAGATCTAAAAAAAAAAAAATCAAAATCACAGATCTAAAAAAAAAAAAAATCAAAAGCGCGATTTGTTCCCAAATCAAACACAAAATTGGCTCGTTTTCGGCGATCGGAGGGAGACCCAGATAGTCGTCGTTGCGATCGTCGGCGGGGGAGGAGAGGAGCCACGACACGTCGCCGATGGAGTTCTCCAGCTGTTGCGAGGTTTTCCGGAAGATGATCGAAGATATCACCGCCGATCACCGACCGCCATCACCGCGCCATCACCGATCTTCCTTCTCTTCTCTCTTCTTCTCTCTTCTTCTTCTCTTCTCTCTATCTTTGCTTCCTCTTCTCTTCTCTCCCTCCTCTCTATCTCGCCTCTGTCTGTTATTGAAGGGAAGGAAAAGAATTAAAAAAAAAAAAAAAGGCATTTCGAGCCAGTTTTCGAGCCCCAGTGTTCGAGCTACGGGGCATTTTCGGAATCAAAAAAGTGTAAAAGTGTGTTAACCCTCTTGAATTCAAGAGTTCTGCTAAGAAACCGAGAGGGAGAGAAAAACAGAGAGAGAGAATGCTGAGAGAGAGAGAGACGACTCAATTTCTTTGAAGAAGAGAATTACTTTTTGCTGGAAATTGTAACAGGACTCAAGAAATTCAACCATTGAAGACTTAAGGTAAGAAATTGAAGCCTAGATTTTATAAATAATTTCCCTAAAAGTTGAAATTAAGAAGTAATTTGAAGATTAATTATATAAATTGATAGAAAATTGGGTTTTGAATGTTAAATCAAGTTAGGTTGAAAAATATGAGTTATGATTCTTAGAATTTGTTAAGTTTGAGTTTAATTTTGAGAATTATTCTTGAATTGAGTCCCATAAATTACATGCAATAAGATTTATTTGAAGATTTGATCTATGTAATGGAGTTAGGTTCAAATTTATGAAAATTAACTTAGAAATTAATCACTTTGGGTTTGAATTTAGTTGTCTTAACATGAAATTGAGTTTCAATTGTGCATGCATCATGAATTTTCAAGAGCCTTGGAAGTTCAATTCATGATTTAAAGTTTGTGGGTTTGAAATTAGACAAGATATAAATAAAATGAATTAAATTTAAATTTGGACAAATTTATAAATAAATTATAATTTATGTTTGAGAATCAAATTTGATTTGATTTTGATTAAGATTCCATACATGCAAATATTTGTGAAGGGCTTTATAGATTCAATTTTATGTTTCATAAAACAAAGAAAAAAGTGAAAGATGAGTTTTAAAACATGAAATCCAAGGTTTACATTTTAATTGAAATCATGGAATTTTGAAATATAAGTGGAATTAACTTTAAATATATGTAATTGGGAACATTTTTGCACATTTGAGTGAGTCATGCATGAATTTTGAGTTTTGGTAATGTGTTTTGAAGTTTAAACAACATTCTGGAAAACTCAGAATTCGCCATCATCATTGGAGTGAAGAAGTTGTTGCTCGAGCGTAGAATACAAGCAACCAGTATTTTTGTAGACCAAGGGGTCCGCTCGAGCGACCAATATTGCGCTCGAGCGAAGAACCCTGTGTCAGAAAATTTTGAGAAGCTATTTCATATGTTGATTTCCATTCTCTTTCACTCTTAGGCATGTACTAAGCATTATAAATGAACTATAGAGTTAGAAAGAGCCTAAGAGAATTAAACACATTAAAGAACAGAATGAATTGTATTGTGACCTGATTTCTATGTATATTATGAATTGTGTAGGGTTAACTACAAGGGTGAACCAGGTATCTAAACACTGTGAGTAATATCTTAGTAAAGATATTTTCAAGTATGTTATTTTCCAAATGATACTTCTGTATAAGCTCCATAGATTTGTTGATTTGAATTACAAATGAGTATTCTATATGCCTAATTTTCTATATAAGCTCCATGGATTCGTTGATTTGAATTACGAATGAGTATTCTATATGCCTAATTTTTGTATAAGACTCTATCAAGAATATGATTTGGGCCCAAGGCCATTTGATGTGAATGAATTGGGCCAGAGGCCGTTTGATACGTTTGATATGTCTAGATTGGGCCAAAGGCCGTTTGCATATAACGATGGGCCAAAGCCCGTTTGAATATTATGATGGGCCAAAGGCCGTTTGAATATAATGATGGGCCAAAAGCCGTTTGAATATAACGATGGACCAAAGGCCGTTTCAATATTATGATGGACCAAAGGCCGTTTGAATATAACGATGGGCCAAAGGCCATTTGAATATTATGATGGGCCAAAGGCCGTTTGATATGATGATTGGGCCCGAGGCTGTTTGATATGATTGGACCCGAGGCCGTTTGATGTGAATGAATTGGGCCAAAGGCCGTTTGAATATGAATGTAATGGGCCAATGGCCGTTTGAATGAAAAGGTGCCCATGAACATGAATATGAATATACGCATAGATATGAATATGGAAATAATGGACCTGAGGTCGTTCTAATTTGATTTACATGTAATATGTATTAATGTGATTTAATTGATTAAGAATCTCATTCATACAGCCTGTTTACTTTGGTATTATTCAATGGGCGTTAGCTCACTCTTTATATAAATATATGTAGGTGAGCAATTAGAGGATCAACGTTAGAGTTTTCCCTGGAGTCTGCCTCTTTGTCACGCCACCCAAGAAGTACCTCTGTGTAGAGGGGCTTTATTTCATTTTGTCAGGCTTGAGTTGGTGTTTGTATTTTGTTAAAAGTCCTCCATGAAGTATGTGAGATATGTTATAAAATATTTCTTCATACATGTATATATAAGTGTGTTAAAAGTGTTTCAATTACTACAGTTGATCATGTACGCACAGCTCAATGGACAACATTATTTTTGTTTTGCTTCCACTTCAGGCCCCAATTATACTTAAATATTTTGAATTTTGTCTTTGAGGCCGTAGGTAATCTGCGGATTACTGGCCGGTTACGACGCTAAACCTATAGGGGCGGGTTTGGATCATGACAATAGGGCATCATGTTTCTTTTAGCATTTTCCATGATTTGCATTCATTTGTCTTGCATGTATAGGGTTCGGTTCATCATTCTAACAACATTGTCATTTATTACTTCATTGAATACATGCACTACCGCATGTTATCAAATGATTCACATGACATATTCAAAAACGAACCTATTTGTTGCATTCTTGCATGTATGGCATTAGGCACTTGCATATTAGAGCATGCATTTTTCTAACAATTTTGTTTCTTGTGGCTCGTCTCGGTTGAGTACTAGGTGAGCACTTATTGCTTTAGCATATTGCATTCGTACGATTGTTGCCATGTCAAGCATGTTTTCCATGAGACTAAATGCTTAAGTGATATACCTATTTGAATGCCAGTGGATGAAGGCTAATTACTCAAATTGGCATAGTTTTCAAGTAGCACATATTCAAAACTCTTTTCAAACAAACATAAAATCAAAGTGTTCCAACTTTTGCAAATTAGTCTATACTTGTGTGCATCACATAGTAAAATAGCCTAAATAAATCGGAACAAGAGCATATAATGTAAATATGAATCACATCATGATTAGTAGAGGCCGATCTTTGATCGAGTGAGTGGGGTGCTCAATTCATGACCTTCTCTCATACCTAAGTTCCCGAGTCAAGACACTTTGGTAATGACAGATAAGTGGCCTTTGGCACGAGTCTCGGGTTTCCTAAATTTTTCAAAAATATTTAGGTGGCGACTCTAAAATCTAGCAAAGCAGTCCATTTTTGGCATTTTGATTCAAAATCGATTTTTTAAAAGATTTGCTGAATTTGGACTCATTTTTATTTATCTATTTCACATTGCACTTGTGAAGTCAGATTCAAAACCACGAGAGTCCGAACTGTAGGGCTAATCATATCTGAAATGAGCACAAAAAGCGAGCTACACAGTGATCAAGTGCTCTTCTAATGGGACTTCAAGAAACCGGTAGACCTAATCAACATCTTAGGAATTAAATCCCATACCCATATAAGCATGTTATCACGTAAGCATAATATACATACAAACATCTCTGCTAAGCGAGACAACCCATTACGGTAATAGCCACTTCCCATGTACCCAAAGTATTCAAACCCGGTACGCTCTGATACCAAGTTGTAACGCCCCGAAATAAATACAATAACCAACTACAATACTAATTGAACAACACAAGATGAAATAATTATCTTTCATTAACTTCCAGTTTCTTATACAAAAGTGCAACATATGCAGATATACAATCACAAGCCTAACCCTGAATCTATAGTATATGTTCCATGATGAAGAATGTAAAATGAAAGATAAACAATTAAGAGAATGCCCTAAAGGCTTACAACTTTCCAAACCAGTACTTGGTTACAACAAAATGGATTTAAATCTAGTACATTTAATGGCCCTTGGCTTGTACAAAACAAATACACAAACAAACAAAAATGAAGCTCTTGCTCTAAGTCCTTTTAAGCTATTGCCTTGGTGGAGGCATATCATCAGTACTTGAAAATGTTTTTCCCATATAGGGTAAGCCAAAACCCAGTAGAAATAATTCAACACAAAATATGAATTTTAACAAAGGTATAAGGTGAATGCATATGCAATACTTGTGCCAAAGTATTTCATTTTTTCTTTGTCATGATCATACGATACTCGATTAATATCACCGTTATCAATCATGTCCTTTACAATAGAAAATAGGGCAGTGAATCATACTTAAGAATTCCAAAACAAATCCAACCTTTCTCGAAATTTCGTCCAGAGGAAACCAAAAAATGGGACCCATGTAAATGTAGGCTATACAAGCACTACTATTGCCATTTCATGGAAATTTCATCCACAAGATCGACACCCATGTACACGCACGATTTTCGGGACTTTCACCCTGGACACTCTAGCCAACTTATTTCAATGTACACCATTCAATTCGCAGATTCACCATTTTTTCTCAAGATGTGAGCAATATAACATATCTAACTCCTCTATCATCATCATTAATATCCCCCATCACCATCATCAAGACGTGAGTGATATTACAAAACCAACATCATTCTTCAATATTTTTCCAACACATGTCAAACCCATGGTTTTAGAGCAAAACCTCATTTTCTTTCAAAATCATTTTTGAGTAGAGAAAGAAAAGGGTAAGTGAGGGCCCTATTTATAGTGCTAGATTAAAGTGAAATAAGGTCCCAAAGTCAACCGAAAAGAACAAGTCAAAATCCCCAAGCTGTAGGGCCCAAAACCGAACTAAAATCTGAAGAAAAACTCGCAGGGGTCGACCCTTATGTAGGTGGTGTCGACCCTTCAGGAAGAAATGACAATGCTGGCAGCAGACAAGGTGTCAACCCTTCTAACAGAGGTGTCGACACTAAATTTCAGCAACCAAACCCAGATTCTACTGTATACAAGGATTGACCCTTCCCAGACTGGTGTCGACCCTTGAGACCAACAACAAAAGACAAGTGTCAACACTACCAAGGCTGGTGTTGACCCTAAATTTCAGTAGCTATTCCAAGAACATAGCAACAAGATGGTTTCAACCCTGCCAACACTGTTGTCGACCCTTGGAGCTTAACAAAACAAAGATAAGAGGGCAGTGTCAACCCCAACAAGGGCGGTGTCGACCCCTGAAGCCAAAACCAAATATGAAGAGAAAAGAACGACCATCACGAATATGGTTTCCCGAATTCAAAAGCAATAAATGGATTGGGTCTAAGCCCAGATCACTATACTTGTGGACTTGCTGCTCCTCTTTTTCCCATTACTTGCTGAAGCAACCTCCGCATCTCGAATGTCTTCCCACTTTGGCAACTTTACCCTTGCAACTTTGCCAGTCCTTGGGGTTTCATCTGTCGACTGTTCAATAAAGAAGACTGCATCAGAATAGTGTGCCTCCTCTACTCCAAATGGCTTTTCAGACGCATTCATGGTCACTGTTCTCTTTCCCAGTTTTGCCTTCACACATTGGTGATAACTCGATGGGATAACGCCATATCGGTGCATCCAAGCTCTACCAAGTATCATGTGGTAATTTGTATCTACTTCAATCATATGGAACTTAGTTGCAGAGTGGATGCCAACTGCTAAGTCCACTACAACATAGCCCTCAGACTTTTTTCTCACCATTGAAGCCCATCACAGTAATGGGTTGGCAAACCATTCTGGACTCTGGAATACCAACTTTTGCAAAGGTGTCGACAGTGATGATGTTTATCGATGCTTCGCTATCAGGGAAAGCATGCTTGAACTTTGTGTCATTGATGTAAGCTGTGACGAAAATGGGATGGTTATGGGGTAATGGATATGCTCTGTTTGCTTTTGAAAAAGTAATGGACCCATAGTTTTTCAATATATGCCAAGGCACATTGTCACCACCCCAAACTCGTCCCTATAGGTTTAGCATCGTAACCGGCCAGTAATCCTAACATTACCAAAGGCCTCTGAGACAGATTCATAATATAAGGGGCTAGCGGCAACAAATAACAAATACACAATGTCCATAGAGCTGTGCAGACTTACATAAGACAGAAAATTTCAAACTTTATATACGTATATTAACGCATCATTCTTATATCATCCAAATATGGATAAAACAAAAGGGGCTTAGCCCTATTATAAATAACCAAAAACTTGTCCAAAAGACATAAGAAAATAAAACTTAGACTGTTCACTTGACATAACACTGGACACAAGACTTCCGAGAACCTCCACGTGAGGCGCATTGGTTGGCTTGACGGAAACAGAATCTAGACTAGAAGTCTCAAGCTTGGTCACGCGCTTGATCACCAACATACAAAATATAAACAATGAGGTGGAGCCCAGTGAATAACAACAAATTAAAGGTTTTACGAATGATGTCCATAACATAGTCGAAAATCAGAATTCAGATCAAAAACAGATTCATATACTTATTTAGATATGTAAACAGTCATACATGGTACATCCATTAGCGTTAACAGATTAGATTGGTCATAAAGACCCATATACAGAGCAGATGGTCATTAAGACCCATATTCATATCAGACAGATGATTGTGCATAATCATAACAGATAACCATATAGGTTTCACAGATAATTCCATGAATGGAACCCACACAGATCCTTGGTACCAGGTAACGGATAGCAAATAGCATATTCATATAATGCTAAGGATGCCATGATACATTTCAGAAATTGGACAATCATTCATCTATACGAAAAATATCATTTTGAAAAAATAAAGCTTATCATATCTGTCAGACAATATTTATAATCAAACATAGCTTTACAGAGTTGTCACTTACAGATAACTCCAAACGCAGAACAGATGGATCAGACAGATCAAATGGACAATGGCGCATAACCTACACAATCACATAATGGATACATATTGAAACACACACTCCATATTTAGCGAAACATAACTTAATTCCTTTTAGTGTGTTTCTAATTCGTTTCCTCATTATTATGGCCAAAACCATGGATTAAGAATGCCTAAGATGGGATGAGGATGCAATTATGTACTTTGAAACACTTTGCAAAATTTTAAAAAATAGCGCAGTTTGCTCGAGTGAAGCTTTGGTCGCTCAAGCGGTCTGCAAAGTTTGCAAAAGTACTGGGAGCTCTCATTTTACACTCGAGCCAACTTTTGGTCGCTCGAGCCAAGACTAAAAATAAAAGGTGGTCACTCAAGCGGTCTTTTGGTTACTCAAGCCAACCATCAATCTCTATAAAACTTCTGAGAGCTCGAAATTTACGCTAGAGGGACGGTTTGGTCGCTCAAGCGATACGACAAAATTCTAGAGTTTCCAGATTTGCATTCAAGATTCAAACCTCAATTCCAAAGCTTCAATCTTGATCATTTGGGCCAAAAACTTTAGAAAATACTTGGAAACTTGTAGTAAAGCAAGAAATGAAGGTTAATTCATAAAATCAAAGCTCAAAAGCAAGTGAATTCTTCAAAGCTCAATCAAAACTTTATGTGTATCATATATATATACAATGATAGGAATTCAAAACTTTCAAAACATGAATAAATGAAGTGTTCTCATGGAAATCATGGTGAGCTCCCAAGACATAGCAAAGATATGCACTTGTATGTCAGAATTTGTTGGAAATAAAACTCAAAATCCATGATTTATGTATGCATGCATGCATGAATTAATCTCAAATTCCATAATCTAAGCTTAACTCTCATGCTAATCACTTAAAGCTCTTGAATTTATACACTAACGTCTTGAAAGCAAAGTTTTAAAAGCATGATTCTTAACTAGAGTCCTCAATTTCCCTTGAATCCTAGCAATTCTTGTTTGAATTCTCCAATTCTCTTCAATTGTCTAGCTTTGAGCTCAACTCTCTCTCTCTCTCTCTCTCTCTCTCACACACACACACACACACACACACACACACACACACACACGTTTGTATGCTCAAGAGGGTGATTGTGAAGTGTAAGTGTATAGATATGGAAGGTTCTTGAGTAACATTAGCCTTATATAGGCTTAATTTGATTAAGCTTAAGCAAGTGTGCTTAAGATAAGTAATTTAGTTTAATTCTAATTAATTTATTCCGAATTGAATTCCAATTAAACTTACTATAAATTCTAAAAATTTAATTCAACACATTGATGTAGTCGATTTCATGTTTGGATGTCGATAAGGCTTTCAATTAATAGAACAAAGTAGAATTCTAAATAGATATTCTATACGAAATGCACAATTAACACATAATCTCATCCTTAAAACTTAATTAGCATTCTTAATTATGGATTATGGGCTAATTACGGATCGGGGTTGTCGCAGTCTTCCCCCTTTAAAGAGTTTGGTCCTCCAAACTTAAAGTTACCTTCATTTCAGAAGAATATACGATCCAATGGGAATAGTTTTGGATATCTTTTCATCATGTCTTCTTAGGTTTCCCAAGTCGCATATGTCCCTCCATGTTGTTTCCAATCAATTTTCACTAACAGAATTTCTTTGTTTCTCAATCGTTTAATCTGGCGATTAACTGTTTGGATTGGCTGTTCCTCATAAGTAAAATCGTCTTTCAAAAACATATGTGTCGGTTCAATCACATAAAGCGGATCCTGCAAATAATCCCGAAGCATTGTGATATGAAAGACATTATGCATATGTTCTATGATTCGAGGTAAGGCCACTTGATACGTCACCAGATTGATTTTCTCAATAATTTTATACGGTCCAACATATCGTGGTGCTAACTTGACTTTTGCTCCAAATCGGGTTTTCCCTTCATTGGAGTCACTTTCATAAACACATTGTCACCCACTTTATACTCTCAATCTCTTCTTCTAACATCTGCATAATTTTTCCGACAACTCTGTGCGGTTTTCAGTCGTTGCTGAATCAACTTTACTTTCTCAGTTGTCTCTTACACAAGTTCAGGTTCCAATAGCGGTCTATCGCCTACTTTGGCCCAACAAATTGGTTATCGACATTTTCTTCCATACAGAGCTTCATAAGGAGTCATACCGATACTCGAGTGATAGTTGTTGTTATACACAAACTCGGCCAAAGGCAAGTAGGTTTCACAATTTCCTTGGAAATTCAACACACACATTCGTAACATATTTTCCAACGTCTTAATAGTTCATTCTGACTGACCATCTGTCTGTGGATGGTATGCACTACTAAGTCTCAGTTCAGTTCCCAAGGCTTGTTCTAAACTCTGCCAGAATCTCGAAGTAAACTTGGAATCTCTGTCAGGCACAATAGATAATGGCACTCCCTGTAGTCTCACAATCTTAGTAATATAAATACTAGCCAATTTGTCCGCATTATAAAAAGTTTTGACAGGTAAAAAGTGAGCAAACTTTGTCAAACGATCAATAATAACCTAGATAGAGTCCATACCTCTAGAAGAACGAGGTAGACCGCTAATAAAGTCCATCATAATATGCTCCCATTTCCATTCCGGTATTGGAAGCAGTTGAAGTAATCCAGCGAGTCGTTGATGTTCAGCTTTGACCTGTTGGCAATGCAAACATTTAGCTACAAAATCAGCAATATATTTCTTCATTCCAGGCCACCAAAAATTCTATTTCAGATTTTTGTACATTTTCGTGTTTCCCGGATGCCTAGCAAATTTGGAACTGTGGGCTTCTATCATAATACGCTTTCTCAGTTTTGAACAATTCGGTACTCAAAGTCTACCCTGGAATTTTAACACATTGTTCTCAAACACAAACCCCGATCTCAGTTTTGAATTGAGTTCATCAACAATCTTTTTCAAAAATTCATCTTCTAGTTGCTTTTCTTTAACTTCCTCAATAATTGCTGGCTATGCAAAAATAGCAGCTAAGACTCCACCCTGTTTGTGCAGAATGACTTCAATTTCATTTCTTTCTAAGTTACACAACAACTCTTTCTGACCGGTGAGCAAACATGCTAGATTCCTAATGGATTTTCTGCTCAAGGCATCTGCAACTGTGTTAGCTTTCCCTGGATGGTACAAAATCTGCAAGTCATAGTCTTTTATTAAATCCAACCATCTTCTTTGTCTCATGTTCAGTTCTTTCTGAGTAAAGAAATATTTTAAACTCTTATGATCAGTAAATACTTCACAAGTTGTTCCATACAGATAATGGGGCCAAATTTTCAAAGCAAATATTACAGCTGCAAGTTCAAGGTCATGGGTTGGATAATTCTTCTCATGAGGTCGAAGTTGCTAAGAAGCATACGCAATCACTTTGCTATTTTGCATTAACACACACCCCCAAGCCTTTGTACAAAGCATCACTGTAGATTTGGAACCCACCGATACCGGTAGGCAAAGTCAAAATTGGTGCAATCACTAATATGGTTTTCAATTCTTGAAACAGTGATTCTCTCTAATCATTTCAGTCAAATGGCACACCTTTTTGTGTCAACTGAGTGAGTGGAGAAACAAGTTTGGAAAAGTCTTTCACAACTCTCCTGCAATAACCAGCAAGTCCTAGAAAACTTTGAACTTCTGTCATTGTAGTTGGTCTTGGCCAGTTCACAATAACTTCAATCTTTTGCGAGTTGACAAATATGCCATTCTTGTTGATAACATGCCCCAGAAATATCACACTGTCAAGCCAGAATTCACATTTGGACAGTTTTGCATACAGTTTCTTCTCTCTTTATGTCTGTAACACAATTCTCAAATGATTTTCATGTTCTTTCCTGCTTTTGGAGTAAATCAGAATATCATCAATGAACACAACAACAAATTCATCAAGATATGGTTTGAAAACTCTATTCATTAAGTCCATAAATGCGGCAGGTGCATTAGTTACTCCAAATGGCATTAACAAAAACTCATAGTGTCCATATCTAGTTCGAAAAGTAGTTTTCTCTATGTCCTTAGGTTTGACTTTTAACTGATGGTACCCAGATCTAAGATCTATCTTTGAGAACACTTGGGTTCCCTGAAGTTGATCAAACAAATCATCTATTCTAGGCAATGGGTATTTGTTTTTCACAGTTACTTTGTTCAATTCCCGATAGTCTATACACAATCTTAGGGTCCTATCTTTCTTTTTGACAAGCAAAACTGGAGCACCCTAAGGCGAAGTACTCGGTCGGATAAACTTCTTGTCTAACAATTCTTGCAGTTGAATTTTCAATTTTTTCAGTTCAGTGGTTGACATTCTATATGGGGTTTTAGATGTTGGTTGTGTTCAAGGTACTACTTCAATAGTAAATTCGATTTCTTTATCAATCAAATCTCTAGGTAGATCATTAGGGAAAACATCAGGGAATTCACTGACTATAGGAATAGTTTTCACATCAACACTATCTGCAGGCACATTCAAAACACAACACAAATAACCCCTACATTCCTTCTTAAGCAGTTTGTTTGCTTTCATAGCAGAGAACTACACCATTCCCAGCAAATACAAATTCAAATAGCCCCGGTGGTCGAAACATAACAGATTTAGTAACACAATCAATGGTAGCATGATATTTAGTCAACCAATCCATATCCAATATGCAATCAAAATGGTCTATATCCAATGGCAGCAAATCAACCTATAAAAGTAATTCCCCAATCATAACATCACATGCAGGATACATATATGTACACATCATAGAACCCCCAGATGGTGCAGATATGTATAAAAAATAGTTCATAGCTTCTAAGGGTCTAGTCAACTTTTTAGAGAAGGCATGTGACACAAATGAATGTATAGATCCAAAATCTATCAACACATATGCATTTTGGGCACAGATAGGAATTATACCTGACACCACTAATTCGGTATTCTAGAAGTCTCCTGGTATAAGTGCAAGAACTCTACCTTGCCTCAAAGTTTCTTTCCCAGTATTGGTTCTCACTTTTGATCTTGGTGCAGAAGCCGACCCGCTTGAACTTGTCGTAGGATGGTTGGGATTTTGGGACATTAGACAATCTTTTACCATGTGGCTAGTCCTGCCACACCGAAAGCAAGCACTCATTGATCGATAACAAACACCTTTGTGTTTTCTTCCACAGTCTGGACAAGTAGGTGCGGTACTGTAACGCCCTAAATAAATTACAATAACCCAACCATAATATCAATAACAATAAAGTAATTATCTCCTATTAAATCCAAGTTTAGTTTACAAAAGTGTGACATATGCAATTATACATTCACAAGCCTATCACACATATCACAACGTGAGATAAGAACTGAAGATAAAACAAATAATAAATGCCCTAAAGGGTTATAACTTTCTAAGATAGTTCTTGGTTACAACAAAAGTGGATTTTAGGCCCAATACATTTTAAGCCCTTGGCTATACAAAATGAATACAACAAGAAGAGAAGCTCTTGCTTCAAATCCTTCCAAGTCACTACCTTGGCGAAGGCATGTCATCAACACCTGAAATGGTTTCCCCAAATAGGGTAAGTCAAAACCTAGTAGAAATAATCTAACACAACATATGAATCTTAACAAAGATATAAGGGTGAAATGAATCTACAATGCTCATGATCGAAATGTTTTACATTTTCTTTTTAAAAACAATGCCATGTTCAGTTTATGTCACAATTCTCAAATCAAGTCCTTTACCATAGGAAATAAGGGGGAATTCTCAAACCGATACCACCTTTCATGAATATTTCGTCCGCGGGAAACCGTCAAACGGCACCCATGTAAACGTAGCCTATACAAGTGCTAATATTGCCATTTTACGGATATTTTGTCCGCAGGAATCAGCACCCATGTATACATGCATTTTTTGAGACTTTCACCCTGGACACACAGGCCAACTTAATTCGGTGATACACACATCTTTCCAACATCCACCACTTTTTCTCAATTTCATATACATATGCAATGTATTTAAATGAGCAACAATAATCAATGCACATAGATCAGAAATTAGTTTCAATTCACCTAATCCTCATGCAATTTCTACAACAATCATAGCTATCCTCCACCGATAGCCCAAAACAGATATTTCTAAATAGATATAAGATCTCCAATACAGATAAACTTTCAAAAATTCAAGATGTGAGCGATAATACATATCCAACCCTACCATCCATGAAATATCCATCCAATTTCACATTTTCAACATCAATTCCTTTTATTTATACAAAATAAATACTTAAGACATTTAGGGCAAAATCCCTCTTCGTCCAAAATCCAACCCAAGGGTCAAAATCAACAATTTGTTTACAACTCAACCTCATTTCCAATCCCACAACCATTTTTCCATACAACCATTTGAAAATCCCTCTTTTGATTTTAAACCAAAACCATAGGTTTGTTCAAAATATTCCAAAATCACAATATTGTTTATGAAAACAAATAGCTAAGTTAAAAATCATAAAAAAGTGTAGAAAATCCCTACCTCAAAGTTAGAAGACCAAAGGAAGAAATGAGACACCTCAAGGAAGACGAAACCCAACTTTGCTTGGATGAAAACGAAGCTCTACGTGAGCTCTACCTTTTTAACAAAGGGAGTAGGGTGGAGAAATGGATAGATCTTAGTGTATTTGTAGAGAGAGAGTAGGTTCTAGAGAGAGAAGCTCTAGATTTAGGGTTTTGAAATGTTTTAGAGAGAGAAAGAGATGAAAAAATGATGTAAAAAGTGACTTTTACGAACTGACATGCGCATAGTCCGCTCGAGCGCAAGAAATGACGCTTGGGTGTTAGACACAATAAGTTGTTTCATTCGAGCTCAAAAAACTTAGCTCGAGCGCAAAATACACACTCCCAGTAGTTTTACAGACAACAGACCAATGCTCGAGCGCAATTAAGGCCGCTCGAGCCGAGACCACTCGAGCGTAGAATACACTCTCCCAGTAGTTTTGCAGACCTACCAAGGTACTAAGAATTCACAAAGCCCGCTCAAGCGCAAGAAGTGACACTCGAGCGAAGGAGTAAAATTCTAGGCAACAAAAGTTTGAAAACCAAGCTACCATCCTGTACCAAACGCAGCCAATACAACCCAATAGCTAAATTCAAGGAAGTATAAGGGAAGTAAGACATGAACAACGATGTAACACAACGAAACCCGAATCTAGAATAACAATTGGGTCGGGTCTAAACCAGAATTGCTATAGGTACCACTACTTTGACTTGAACTACTAGAAGATTCTGTATTTTGCTTCTTGTTCATTGAAAATGACCAGCCTTTCTTAAAATTAAATCCAGATCGTTTACCTCTCTAATCATTTGTCGGAGCTTTGGCATGTTTCATGGCTGCTAAATTGGCCTCACTCATGAGGGCTTTATCTAATACATCCACATACTTGGTCAATTTTAATACTCCAACCTGATCAAAAACATCCATAGTAAGGCCTCCTTCAGATTTTCTAGCCTTTTTGTAGTCTGTGTCCACCATATGCGGAGCAAATCGGGATAATTCGGTCTCGAAAGCACTGAGGGAAATATTTCTTATAGAATATTTCTTTAAACTGATTCCATGTCATGGTTCCATTGCTATCTTAGATTAACATTCACCAACGTCTAGCTTCCTCCTTTAGAGTGTAGGTTGCCAGTAAAACTTTCTGAGTTTCAGAACATGGAAACACTTCAAATAATTTTTCAGTTTCTAACATCTAGGTTTCGACTTTCAATGGCTCAATGCTACCTAGAAAAGTCGGTGGCTTCATCTTGTTGAACTTTTGAGTCAAGGTAATAATATCATTATTTACCAGCTCTACTTGCACCAGCAAAGGTTGCTGTCTTCGTTGCTGTCTCATAGATTCTGTCAAAACCTCAAGTATTCTTTCAAGTTGGACCATCCAAGCATCAGATGATTCAGATTCATCATCATTTCTTGTTATATCCATATTCTATAGGTAAACAAAGCACTAACAAACGTAGGCAAATAATTCTTTACAGTTCTTATAGTGTTTAATTTCGATTTATTTCATCTCATATTATTTCAGATATGTCATATAATGACACACACACACACTCACACATGCTGATGTAATGTCCCTACTTCTTTTCTAGGACATTCCATAGCTCTTATGGACTTGTGTGTGTGGTACAACTTGTGCTCTGATACCACTCTGTCACAACCCAAACCCGCTCCTATAGGTTTAGCATCGTAACCGGCCAGTAATCCTAAGATTAAGGGCCTCTGAGACAGATTCATAATATAAGGGCTAGCGGAAGAAAATAACAAATGTACAATGTCTATAGAGCTATGCAGACCTATAAACCAAACCAAACCATGCCTTAAGTCCCATCAAATGGGGTCGACTACATCAATCCTTTTTCTCCACGCGGCCCTGTCAAAGGCCATTTTGTTAGTCAAATTAAGTAGATCTATGTCTCTATTTACAACACTAACCAACGTTAATCTAGGCCTACCCCGTCCCCTAACACTTCCATCTACCGTTAAAGCATTGCATCTGTTCACTACTACCTCTGTTGGTCTCTGTTGAATATGACCAAACCATCTCAATCGATTCTCTCTCAACTTATCTTTTATCAGTGCTACTCCTACCCATTCTCGAATACACTCATTTCTAATTCTATCTTGTCTAGTCTTGCCACACATCCACCTTAGCATTCTCATCTCAGCCACACTCATCTTATCTACCTGTTATTTCTTGGTTGCCTAACACTCCGTCCCATACAATATCGCTGGTCTAATAGCCGTTCTATAGAACTTACCTTTAAGTCTAGTGGGTATTCGTTTATCGCACAATACCCCAAATGCTATTCTCCACTTATACCATCCCGCCTTAATCCTATGGGCCACATCTGCATTAATCTCCCCCGCTGTTGTGATAATCAACCCTAAATAATGAAAATGTTCACTCTTAGGCAGTTTTTGGTTCTCAATATTCACTTCTCCTCTGCTTTCATTGTTACTGTTACTAAATTTACACTCCATGTACTCTGCCTTAGTTCTGCTTATCCAAAATCCTTTAGGTTCAAGAGCTTTTCTCCACATCTCCAACTTTATATTAACTCCTTCTCTAGTCTCATCCACTAGCACTATATTGTCTGCAAAAAGCATAAACCATGGCACGTCATCTTGGATATTTCTCGTCAACTCATCTATAACTAAAGCAAAAAGATAAGGACTTAAGGTAGATCATTGGTGTAACCCTACAGTAATAGGAAATTCATTTGTCTCTCCAGCAGGTGATCTAATAGTGGTCACCACCCCTTCATACATATCTCTAGTCACATCAATGTAACCTTTTGTCACCCTTTTCTTTGCTAGCACCCACTATATTATATCCCGAGGCACTTTATCATATGCTTTCTCAACGTCGATAAACATCATAGAATGTCTCTTTTCTTTTCTCTATACTTTTCTATTACTCTCCTCAAAAGATAGATCGCTTCCATTGTTGACCTGCCAGGCATGAACCCAAATTGATTCTCTGATACCTCTGTTATATCTCACAATCGACGTTCTATCACCCTCTCCCACACTTTCATTATATGACACATTAGCTTGATTCCTCTATAGTTGTCGCAATTCTGGACATCTTTATTCTTATAGATTGGCACTAAAATACTCTTCCTCCACTCATTTGGCATGTTCCTAATCAACAAAATTTTGCTAAACAACCTAGTCAACCAAGCAACCCCCTTTTTACCCAAACACTTCCAAGCTTCAATAGGGATATCATCTGGTCGTAAAGCCTTATTTGATTTCATCTTCTTAAGTGCAATCTCCACTTCAAAGTTTCAAATCCTGCGATAGAACCTATAGTCTTGGTTTATCATATTACTGGCTATTTCTTCCCCTATTGCCATACATCTATGTTCCTCATTTAATAGTTTCTCAAAATAGTTCTTCCATCTTTCCTTAATCTCTTCATCCCTCACCAATACCTTAGAATCCTCACTCTTGATGCACTTAACTTGATTAAAATCTCTTGTTTTCCTCTTCTGTATCGTAGCAAGTTTGTATACCCTTTTCTCTCTCTCCTTACTCTCTAGTCTAGTGTATAGGTCATCATAAGCTTTCAACTTAGCCTCTCTCACTACTTTCTTGACCTCCTTATTAGCCAATCTATAGCTCTTAAGGTTTTCTTCAGTTCTATCATTTTGCCACTTTTTAAAGCACTCTTTTTTTTGCCTTAACTACCGCTTGAACCTCTTCTCTCCACCACCAAGTTTCCCTAGAGCTGAGTCCTGTTCCTTTCGACTCTCCAAGCACTTCCCTTGAGATTCTCCTTATACAATTGGCCATCGAGTTCCACATAGTGTTAGCATCATGTTCCAAGTCCCAAGTACCTTCCTTATCCATTCTATTCCTAAATATTTCTAATTTATCCCCTTTTAGGTCCCACCATCTCGTCCTATGATGCCCACCATCCTTCCTAGCTTGGTATTGCCCTCTAAAACATAAATCTAGTGCCAAAATCCTATGTTGAGAGGTCAGGCTCTCTCCAGGAATCACCTTACAATCATTGCATTTTAGGCAGCCCACTTTTCTCACTAAGAAGTAATCTATTTGGCTCTTAACTGACCCACTCTTAAGGTTATCAAATGCTCCTCCCTCTTCTTATACATAGTATTGGCCACCACCAAGTCAGAAGCCAACGTAAAATCTAAAATACTCTCTCCAACCTCATTTCTGTCACCAAAATCGTATCCACCATGCACCCTTTCATAGCCTAGTTTATCTATGCCTACATGGCCATTAAAATCTCCACCTATAACCAGGTTCTTTCCTATGGGTATCTCCTATAAGATCTCATCCATTTGCTCCCAAAAATCCCTCTTAGTCTGATCATCTAATCCTACTTAAGGGGCGTATGCACTAATAATGTTCACTATATTCCATCCAATAACTAGTTTAACTAACATAATCCTATCCTTTTTCCTAATGACTGCTACTACATTCTCCATAAGACCCTTGGCAATTAAGATTCCTACCCCATTCCTGCGTCTATCCTTACCACTATAATATAGTTTAAAATCGGTATCCTCAATTTCCCTAGCTTTCTCACCCGTCCACTTAGTTTCTTGTACCCAAGCTATGCTAACTCTCATCCTAATCATAATATCTACCAACTCCATCGTCTTACTAGTTAAGGTTCCTATATTCCAAGTGGCTACCCTAAACCTATAGTCTTAGACTAGTTTCTTTACCCGAGCTCGTCCAGAAAAACGCAGGAACCTTTGCCCATTTTTCATTCCACCCAGGCGTCACTGCGGTGCCCTTTGCTTACTTTTCAAAACACTTGGAGGCAGGCGCAATGTGTCACTTGAGGGGAATGACCTAGCATTTAAATGATTCAAAGTAGGATTCATTGTCATAAGGGAAGAACCTTCTGAGTCTCCGAGAAGGGAAATACTTCATTTAATTTTTCCATTGCAAGTAGCCATGTCTCTGCCTTTAATGGTTCAATACCACCTAAGAAAGTTGGCGGTTTCATCTTCATGAACTTCTGAGTTAGGTTGATGACATCATTGCTGTCCGGTTAACTTGCACTGGTGGAGGCAGAGGGGGCAAAGGTTGTTGCCTCAAAGATTCTGTTAAGGCTGCAAGAATTTGTTCCATTCGGCTCATTCAGGCTTCGGAAGATTCGGTTGTACCATCACATCTTGTATTTTCCATTTGCTATAGGTATACAAAACAATAGTAAACAGAGGCAACAGTTCTTTTCGCAGTGTTCACATTCAATTCATTATATTTTAGATTAATATATTCTTATTGTCGGTTCTCTTATTTACAGAATTGTACACACACTCACACATGTAGATACAATGTCCCTAATTCTTTCCTAGGACATCCTATAACTCACATGGACTCGTGTGTGCGACATAACACGTGCTCTGATACCACTCTATCATAGCCCAAACTCGCCCCTATAGGTTTAGCGCCATAACCAACCAGTAATCCTGGGATTACAGAAGGCCTCTGAACAAATTAACACATAATAAGGGGCTGCGAAAGCAGATATATAAAACATACATAGTTCATTGAGCTGTGCAGACATACATGAGATAGAAATTTCAAACTTTATATACACACATGTGACATCATATTTACATTAGTCTTATGCCACGCATATCTACAAATGAAACCAAAAGGCGACTTAGCCTAATACATAAATAAATAGAAACTTGTTTGAAATTTACAAGGGAAAACAAAGTCTTAAACTTAGTTCACAAAACACAACCATATGACTTTTCCGGAACCTCCTCAGGAGGCACAAAGGTTGGCCGACAAAACGGATTTCCAGGCATTCATCATTGAGCCTGGTTACGCGCCTGATCACCTACACATATAAATAATACTGTAAACGGGAGCCTAGTGAATAATAACAAAGTAAAGGGTTTAGTGAATGATGTCCCATACCAGATTCGAAAATCAGAAACAAATTCATATACAGAAGTCAGAGATTCATGCTTAATCATGCGTGGTACATCCATTAGTGCTAACAGAACATATACAGAATAGATACAAAGCAGATACAGAACAGATGGTGTTTATGAGTAACCAATTCCATAAAGGAACCTCCGGATCCGGGTAACAAATGACCGATATGCTGAGCTCCATAATTGAGACTCTGGTATGGGTAACAGATAACAGATATACTAAGTTCCATAATGGAAGCTCCGATACCAGGTAACAGTTAACAGATATCACATAATGCTAAAAATGCCACAAATACATGTCAGAAATTGGACAATCATTCATTGTACAAAACATAACATTTCATAAAACAGATCTTATTTCATCATACAGAAAATAAATAAAGTTGAACATAGCTTTACTAAGTTATTACTTACAGATGGCTCCGCTAGCAGATCAGATAAGGCAGACAGATCAGATAGCTTACGGCGCATGACCTACACAAACACATAATGGATATACATTGAAACACACGCTTGGAAAGTGCTTATTTTATTTCGGTTCATTCTTGGTTTGTTTCCAATCTTTATCCTCTTTATTATATCCTAATTAAGGTGTAGGAATGCCTAATATGCAATGAGGATGCCAAAATATACTTTAGAACATTTAGTCGAATTTTCAAAAATAGGGTAGTACGCTCGGGCGCAACATTGGTCGCTCGAGTGGTCTATAAAAGTTTGTAAAACTTCTAGGAGCTCGCATTCTCCACTCGAGTACAGACTCCACCGCTCGAGCAGAGGGTGCAAATTTTGGAATTTCCATATTGCTCTCCAAGCTTCAAAACTCAAATTCAAACCAACAACACACATCCTTTTCGGCCCAAAACTTGAGGAAATATATGTAAACTTGTAAAACATTGTGAATTCGAAATCATTTCGCAAAATCAAAACCCAAAAGTACGCCAATTGTGGACAATCAGACTTAAAACTTAAAGAACATAACATGAAGATAACATGCATGAATTGTCTTGACTTCAAAGCTCCCAAAACATAATCAAATGAGGTGTTTAACTCAAAAAAAATGTTGAATTCTTAGAAAAAAAAAAACCAAAATGAGGACATGCAAAAAGGAAATTCTTTGAAAACATCTCCAAAACACAATGAAATGAGCATGCATGCAAGTCCTAAGCTTTAATCCTATAATATGAGTTCAATCCTTGTCTTAATCTTGAATTTCTTTCGAACTCATGTATTAGCTAACTTAATTACATAATCAAAGGCTTGAATTCTCACCTAAACTTCCTAATTGAGCTCTAGTTGGCTAATTGTTGGAATTTCTAAGTCCAAAACCTTGAATTCTCTACAAATCTTCTTTTTATCCTTTGGTTTCCAAGCTTAACACACTCTCTCTCTCTCTCCCCCTCACATTTTGAGCTTAAATATGAGAAAACGAAAGTTTATCTAATGATCCTAAGTCAACAAGTTGCCTTATATAGGCTTGAATTAATTAAGCTTAATTAAACTTGATTAGGCTTAGTTAATTCTATCTATTTTATTCTAATTAATTCGTTCCGAATCAAATTTCAATTAAACCTACCATAAAATTCTAAAAATGCTAAATAACATGTATTCTCAGTCAATTTCACATTCTGTGGCCGATAAGGCCTTCAATTCGTAGAATAGAACAGAATCACAGATAGATATTTCTACGACAACAGATATAAACACAAATAGCATATAACACATGCAATTAACTTGAGATTTCATCTCAATTACTCATTAAAAATTCTTAATCATGGTTTAGTGGCTAATCACAGTTCGGGTTGTTACACTTCCCAACTCTTGATTGAGCTAGAGGCCAAGTTCACGTACCAACTATAAGCCCTTTTAGTGAGTGATTTGGAAAACTCCCAGCGGCACAGATGGTGGTCACTACCATGGACACCAAGGGTCTCAATGAACCTTACCATGTGTTCTCTAGCATTACCTTGTTTGCCATCAAACTTCACAAACTCGGGTATTGTATACCCAGCTGGATATGGCATGGCTAGTATCTTTTAAGGGTATAGGGGCTTCACATCCGGATCTGGAAGAGACGGTAGTTTCTTCTTGTTACTCTCTTACTCGAGCATAGCCTAGACATTGGCTATAGTAACGAAGTGAGTGGGTTGGTAAGAGCCAGTCTGCCCCTGTGTAGTTGAACCAGTAGCCTTACCATTCACCTGAGGTACCGCCGGAGGCACCTGGATCGGAGCCCGATTCTCAAATAGTGGGTTAGGCACTAGGTTTGGGACTGCTACAAACAGAGGCCCTGTATTGGAACTGGCCTGGACGCCATGGCCATAATAGTGTAGCTTGACTTTTTGTGCTCCCTTTGGAGACGACTAGCCCTACAGTTCAGACTCCCGTGGTTCTGAATCTGATTTTCACAAGTGCAATATGAAATAGATAAACACAAATGAGTCCAAATCCGGCAAATCTTCTGGAAAATCAATTTTGAATCAAAATGCCAAAAAATGGACTGCTTTTCCAGATACAGAGTTGCCACCTAAATATTTTTGAAAAATTTAGGAAACCCGAGACTCGTGCCAAAGGCCACTTATCTATCTCGGCTCGGGAACTTAGGTACGAGGGAGGAAGGTCGTGAATTGAGCACCCCAGCTCAATCGAAAGATTGGCCTCTACTAATCATGATGCAATTGTTATTTACATTCTATGCTCTTGTTCTGATTATTAGGCTATTTTACTATGTGATGCACACACAAGTATAGAGTAATTTGTAAAAATTAGAACATTTCGATTTCATGTTTGTTTTGAAAAATGGTTTGAATACGCATCACTTGGAAAAAGTTAGTTTGTATGTATATTGATCAAATTGGCCCAATTTAAGCAATTAGCCTCCATCCATAGGTATTTAAACAATTATATCACTTAAGCACTTAGCCTTATGGTAATCATGCTTAACATGGCAACAATCACATGCATACGATATGCTAAAACTCAAAATGCTCACCTAATACTCCGAGGTAAGCCAAACAAAGTAAAGGAATTAAAAAACATGCATGCTCTCAACTAAAGCAATATGAAAAATGCAACACATACGAAATGCAACTAATAAGCTTGACTACTAATTTGAGATGTGAATTAACTTGATAGCATGCAGTTTAAGCACGTATTCAAGTAAGAAGTAATAAACGACAATGTGTGTTAGCTTGATGAACCGAGCCTAATGCATGCAAGACAAATGAATGCAAAGCATGAGAAATGCTAACAAACATATGATATGATACGCTATCCATCATAAGCGGATAAATTAAAGGGAGAAAGACGTGGGGTTGGAAGGCATACACATTATTACAGTTTCGCCCTCACGTAGGAGGGTCCGAATAAATGGACTAGCTAATTAATTAACTAATTAACTAACTATTACAAACCAAAATAAATTAGCTATACTAACTAATTGACTAATTAACTAATTATTACAACACCACAAATTAATTAACTATTCTAGCTAATTATGTACAATATGAAAAAACCTAGTTACTTATTACAATACCAAAATTGGAATTGAAACTAATTAATTAATTACAAATCCACTATTCGACGAGTCCCGAGGATCAATGAAATGACTTATGCATGCAAGCGGTTTTCCCACCCGAAAATGTCTCTATTTTGCTGCCAAAAAGGGGTTCTGTTTTGCATACAAAAAATTGCACTGATTTTCCACCTCAATTTCTGCCTTGTTCTTTAAGCAAAAGGTACTGACTAGTTGACAAAGGTGGCAGGCAGGCCAGAAATGGTAGCCGGCCGCCTACTAAAAGTGGCCTACAGTACAAAAGTAGTGGTCGGCCGGCCACTAATGTCAGGTTTCTCCTCCTACAACAGAAAACAAACGGAGCACAAACAAAGCATTCGAAGGAGATGTGTGTCCGCCCTGCCTCTCCTTATCATCAAACAGCTCAAATGAGGGGTAGGCTCGATTCAAAAGCCATCAATCGACACAAATGCATTGCATGATGACTCATGAACTAAGGGACACAATTTCAATAAATGCACAATAAAAGACTTACAAACCTCCTCCCTTTCATGATTTGATCAAGCGAAGCGGTTGACCTTAGAAACTTGAACCATTTCATCACTAATAAGTATGAAATGACTTAAGTTTCCATGTGTTCAATTAACGTCCGATTGAACACTAAACTAGGTTATTATCTTATTACCCCTTTTAAGCCATTAATTACCTCTTTTAGTTACCTTTCCATCCATTAGTCATTTTAGTCCAAAATGAGCATTAAGTCCACTAAAAGAGGGAAGTGTCAAACCAAGTGTTGTTTTGGGCATGAGAGAGATGTCATGCCGTTGGTAATGAACCTCCGAAAAGATTAAACCATTAAGAACAACAATCTCCATCTCAAGCGTAAACAAGCAATCGGTTTGAAACAACTCTCAAAGAGAGTAAAAAAACCAAGAAATGGGGAGGGTGCAGAGGTGATTAGAGATGAACACAAGTATGGGAAGCACTAAATAAATGCTATCAACTCAAATAAGTTGATGTCTAAGGCCTAAAACACCAAATCTATGAGGACCATTACACTACATGCCTACCAAACAAAGCATGAATGAAATGAAAAACTAAAAACAGTCCTAAAACAGTGAAAAAAGTGCTGGAATTAAGATAAAAATAGCTAAAACAACAAGACACAATATTGAGGAATTAAAACTAGCACACAAGCACAAGGAAGGGAGGCTAATCTCTCCATTTTTGGGACTTCAAAACATGATTTTTAACCTCTGAAAACCTCTAAAAATCAGTAGTAAAAAGCTAAAAAAAATTGATAAAAAGGTGGGAAACACGAGAGTAAAAGCCTAGAAGACAAGCTTCAAAGAAAGGTGGTCCACCCCTCTACCTTTAATGGCTTAAACGACAAGTTTCAGCCCAAAAATATAGGTGAAAAACAGCCCCCCCCCCCCCAAAAAAAAAAAAAGGATGGAAAAGAAAGGATACAAATAAGCTAGGGCATATACCTTTGAAGAGGAATGACCCTTTGAGGTTATAAACCACCAATCTAACACCCTCAAGGGCAAAGATGCAAGCTCAAACACCTCAGCCAAGAACCCTCTAGGTTTGGTTTGGAGAGTGTAGGTTAAGAGTGTATAAGTTTCAAAGGAGAGAGAAAAATATAGAGAGAAAGAGAGAGTGTACAAAATTTTTGCTCCACAAAATTTTTCTAACCCTATATCATAAGAGAGGGTCATCTATATATAGAAATATATGAGAGACCCCTAGAAATATCCATACAAACATAGCTGGAATGGTGCATGCATTTGTGGAGACAGCTGGCCAAAAATATCTAGCTTTTGCATTAGTGGCTGGCAAGCCACTAATAGTGGGCGACAGGCCCCTGGATGATCCGGCTTGAAAAGCTGTTGTTTTGGTCTAAAAACAAGGCACAAGGTTTGTATGTTTCTGAGGCTTAAAGATGAGGCTTCCTGCTGAGGAATTCGAGCATTTGACAAGCATATACATTCATCATTAAGTGACCAATCGGTGGCACCCGAGTCTTGAGGGCTGTCAAAAATGGGGTGTCTACAAATAGCTTCGACGAGAGTTTGCAAGGCCAACAGGATTTCCCTCTGCGTGTCCTGAAGTGACTAGACTACTTTGACTACAACACTGTGGTCATAGTCTTCAGCATGTGCTGCTCTGCCATTAGAAGAGCCTTACTGCCGTGGTTGCTCCTGAACTTTATCTTTCGCCATCTTTTCCGATGAAGTATGAAAACCATTACGGGTATGGATCATCAACCAATCAGCCTCCCCAGTGGAGTCGTCAAAAATGTAGGGAGGTTCGAGGTAAACAATGATTAGGAAAATAATTAGAGAGGCAAAACTATGTTAATGGTCCAACAAAGATGGAATGGCTAGAGAATGATTCAACAAAACTCTGGGGAAGTTAGAGAATGAGCAACTGGGTGAAGGTAGAGCAAGTGACTCAAGAAGAAAGGAATGGCAGTGCACAAATGGGCAGCATCTCTCCTAAATTCCCAAAAAATTCTCGCCCTAGACCTTGGGAAATGGGTCTTATTTATAGGCTTTTCCTTAGTACCAAAGGATACCAAGTGCCCAAATAAAGTAAGGACATGTGTCCTTAAAAATCACATGGAATATTCTACCTTGAGCTACTAGGCTGAAAGTGCCACGCGTCCCTTTGCATGTACAATGTACTATCTGTTTAGCACAGATGCCTCAGCAAATGCACTTGCGGTGAGAGTGTTTGCTGCTACAACTTGCCTTCTCAACTTGAACCTCAGCAAGTGCACTTGCGGCGATAATGTTTGCCTCTGCACTTGCCTTCTCAATTCAGTTTAGCTATGACATGCATTCTCAAGACTTCATAGCCTGCTAGTAGCCATGTTTTCATATTCACCTCAGCGAAGCCTCCACCCTTGGCCACCTAACCACGAACTCCCCAGCTTCCCAGGGCGAAGGCCACAGCCAAGCCTGCTATCACCCATGCATCAACCATCCAAGGGGGCTTCCTTGGTCCTGCATGTGCGACCAAGGTGATAAGTGCCATAACATTACATATTTGGCCTGCTAATATACACTTTATTAGTCTAATAACAAGTATTATTTTATAATTTTGTGTGATTTTGAGTGTTGTATACATATTATTATAAATGATATATTTTATAATATTATAATATAATATAAAGAAAATATAATAAAAAAATGAAAAGCCACCTGTTTGTTTGTTTCTATATAAATATATATATATATATATATATATATAATATTAAACAAAGAAGGAGTAAAGAATAAAAAAATAAAAAATAAATAAATAAGAAAGAAAAGAGAAAGTTTCCAACCACTCTATTGACTTATTAGCTGCGCAATTTTGCAGGTGCAATAAAATCATTTCCTCAGACTCATGAACATAATCTCTGAACATTATCTTTGAATTGAAGACCGAACGCAGTTACCGAAGACAAGGAGCCAAAGAATGGAGACAAAGATGGAGGCGTGCGATCTGTTAACGGAAATCGATGCATCAAATTTCAACAATTTTAGCCTCGAAATCTCAATAATACCAGTTTCTAAAGATTAGACAACTTTAGGAGTGTGTAGTGAGTTCTATAAATAAGATGAATTGAATGTGAGAAATAGGGAGTTTTTGGAGGGGGAAAAAAAAAGATTGGAGCCCGGTCTCGTATTTTGGTGTAATTTTCTCCTTTCAGTTGTAAGTTTTATTTTCATGTTTGATTTTAGTATGTATGTTAAAATAATTATGAGTAGCTAAATTATTAGCTAAGTTTAAGGACGAAGCCTCCTGTATGTAGTAATTGAATACATGATCCGATCATATTTCCTATATTGAGGTTTTAGTGATTAATTGTTCTTGTCTCTTCTAAATTAATTCAGTAAATTTTGGATATGAATTTAATTCGGTTTCTTTCATGTTTTGAAATTTTCGAGTTAATTTACTTGCCATGATCATATCTTTGTTAAAAATCAAATATTGGATATCTATTGTGATTTGTTGCCAACAGATACATTAAATGATTTAATTTGGAATGATTTGACGAGGAAGAACATACATAAGATTATTATTTTAAATGAACTAAACGACAATATCTTCCATAATAATTAAGATTGAATTCTAAATTATTGTGTTGGACATTAAGGGAATTGATCAGATTATGTTATTTGATTATTATTTATATTTGATTGTGGATTCTGAAACCTTAATCTCGTTTATTTGATTACTTTATCAATTTCAACTTTATCTTTGTCATTGTGTTGCATTAGTAGAATTTAGAATAAAAAATTTCAGATTATGTAACTAGGTTAAGGTAATTTAAATTCCAAAATAATTAATTTTCACAAGTCCCTATGGGTTCGACCTCGCTTTCATTTGCCTATACTATTATACGGTTCGTGGGCTTGCGAGTACATTTAAAATTCACAACAAGTTTTTGGCATCGTTGTCGAGGATTTGATATAAGAGAATTGATTAAAGTTGAGTTTAATATACCTTTCTACTAGTTCGTAGGACTTCAAAAATATTTTTTTTAAAAAAAATTTATATAATTAGAATTAGTGTTATGTGCTTGTTTTATTACATTGTTATCTATTTATTTCTGTTCTTATTGTGAACGCTTTTTTGAATCGTTTTGTTGCATAATATATATATATATATATATATATATATATTCTGCTGTAGTATATTCTAGTCATTTGCTTTAGATTCCCTTAACACCCTAAGTTAGAATAACATAGACAAAAAATTTGTTTTATTTTATTTAGGATCACTTTTTATTCTTGTGTATTATATAAATATAAATATTAAAAAAATTATTCTTATATATAAAAAAATTTTAAAAAAAATTCTCCTTATAGGGTGATTAGTGCATGCTTGGTCATAGATCAAAGAAATTAGAAATAATACCTTTTGGGCATGTTTGATTGGGTGGATTAGAGTATGAGATTGGGATTATTAATCCGTAGGCCCAATTATCCTATGTTTGTTTTAACATTTTGGTTTAGGATTATTAATCCAATGGATAATTAATCCAACAAATTTGTAGGATTATTAGTAATCGGGTAGGGGTGGGATTATTAATCCAATGGATATTAATCCAATTGAATAGTGAATACCACACTAATTTAATAGGATTATTAATACTTCACTATTAATCTTGTAAATCAAACATGACCTTTAATCCTGAAATTGAAAGAACATTTAGAAAAAGGTTAAGAAAACAAAGAGAGTTGCATAATACCAAAATGGGGGATAACATTGAAGAAGCTGATGAATCAAAAGTCCTTAGACTTATTTTCACCAATCACCACTAATCCTCCTTTGTGTAAAAAAGTTTCTCTCTAAATTCTTTCCAATGGCAAAAACTAATGCTTTAAGAAGAGAAATTTCTGATTTTTCACAAAATGAACATGAAAAATTTTATGAAAGTTGGGAATGATTTAAAGACTTGACTTTAAAATGTGCCCACCATGGCCTTGAAACATGGAGACTTGTGCAATATTTCTATAACGGTTTAACTCAGTCTTATCAAAACATGATTGAATCCATGAATGGTAGAAGTTTCTTGAGTCTTAGAGAGGATGCAGCCTATGAATTCCTTGAAAAATTATCTAAGAGTTCCCAACAATGGGATTTCAATTCTTATAGAGATAAGTCAGATTCGTCATCTAAGAGAGGGGGATTATATATGAAGTAAAAGATGATTCTGAACTTAAGATGAAATTAGATAATCTTACTCGAAAAGCAGAGGCATTAGTTTTGGAGTCAGCCAATCAAGTACAAAGTGATGTATGTTCTTTGTGTACTAGTCCAATGCATACCACCGAAATGTGCTCATGAATGGTAGGATATTCAACATGCTATGCTGAACAAGCAAATGCATTAAATAATTATAGAAAGCCATTTCCTAGTCCATTCTCAGAAACATACAATCCTAATTGGCGAAATTATCCTAATTTTCCATGGCGGCATAATCTGCCCATCCAAAATGTTAGTGGACAACATACACAACCTCACAATCAATATCCACCAGGGTTACGTCCTCCAACCCAAACATTTCCTAATCAACCTTATGTTAATCAACCTTCTGTCTCTCAATCCAATTTTCAGTCTGCTATGCCTCAGCAGCAGAGTCGATCTTTAGAAGATACATTAAATGCATTCATGCAAATGACTGGCCAATCCATAGCAGAAACAAACTCAGCTATTTCAAAATTAGAAAGCCAAATAGGCCTGTTAGCCAACCAGATGTCTGAGAGAGAGAAAGAACGGTTTCCTAGTCAACCTTTACCAAATCCTAAAGAGCAATTCGCCATAAATTCCCCTGACACTTCACAAGAGCAAGTTCAATCTATTGTTACCCTTAGGTCTGGAAAACAAGTAGACAACCAAGTACACATGCCGGAGAGGAGAGACCAGTTGAGTTAGATAAAGGAAAGAATCCAAAAGAACTTGTTAAAACTCAAGAACCTTCTATCTCACAACCTCCTGAAATAGAACCTGAAGTTGGGAGTTACATTCCTAAATCTCCTTTCCCTCAAAGGTTAGTTGCTCCTAAGAAAGGTGCACAACTAGGAGATGTTCTAGAAATATTTAAACAAGTTCAAATTAATATTCCATTCCTAGATTCTATTCAACAAGTACCTGCATATGCTAAATTTTTGAAAGACCTTGTAACTGTGAAAAGAAAGACTAACGTCCCTAAAAAGGCATTCTTAACAGAACAAGTTAGCTCCATTATTCAACGAAAAGTACCTGTCAAGTATAAAGATCCTGGTTGTCCCACAATTTCTTGTACAATAGGTGACCATCATATTGAGCAAGCATTGTTAGATTTGGGGGCTAGTATCAATTTACTTCCATATTCAGTCTACTTACAATTAGGTCTAGGAGAGTTAAAACCTACCTCTGTGACACTTCAATTGGCTGATAGATCTGTTAAAATTCCTAGAGGAGTCATTGAAGACATTTTTATTCAAGTTGATAAATTTTATTTCCCAATAGACTTCATAGTACTAGATACTCAGCCTGTCCACAATTCAAATAATCAAATTCATGTTATTCTAGGTCGGGTATTTTTAGCTACTTCTAATGCGCTAATAAACTGTCGGAATGGTGTTATGAAAATTTCATTTGGTAATATGACAGTTGAGCTCAATATTTTCGATATTAGTAAACAACCACCAACTAAAGAAGAAGCTAGTACTGTGTGCCTGATTGATAATCTTGTTCAAGATAAGTTCATTGAATCTAGTTATGAAGATCCTTTAGAGACCTGCCTAGCTCTTTTTGGATGTAATTGGGATATTAATGAGTCAATTGAGCAAGTTAATGCACTATTAGGTTCTATTCCAATAATGAGCATCAATAAATGGCATCCAATTTCTTTAACACCATCACTTTCGTCCCTAGTGAAGCAACCTAAATTGGAATTAAAACCATTTCCTAATACCCTTAAGTACGTATTCCTTGGTCCTTCTAAGTCTCTTTCTGCAATTATTGCTTCTGATTTGGAAGATGCTAATGAACACAAATTACTTGAGGTCCTAAAAGAACATAAGGAAGCAATAGGGTGGTCCATTAATGATATTAAGGGAATCAGTCCTTCTATTGTTATGCATAGAATTCATTTAGAAGAGGATGCTAAACCCTCATGCGATCCACAAAGACGCCTAAATCCTCACATGCAAGAAGTAGTTAGGGCCGAGATTCTTAAACTTTTAGATGCAAGTATAATTTATCCAATTTTTGATAGCACCGGGGTAAGTCCTGTTCAAGTGGTACCCAAGAAATCTGGTGTTACAGTAGTAAAAAATCAGAACAATGAATTGGTTCCAACTCGTGTGCAAATGGGGTGGTGTGTCTATATTGACTACCGAAAGCTAAATGCAATGGCACGAAAAGATCATTTTCCCCTTCTGTTCATGGACCAAATGTTGGAAAGGTTAGCAGGTCATGCAAACTATTGTTTTCTCAACGGATACTCTGGTTATAACGAAATTCTTATTGCTCCAAAAGACCAAGAGAAAACTACGTTCACTTGCCAATGGTTATAAAATTCTAGTTAAAATCAGAATTTTTTCCTAAGTTTGGTCTAATTTTTAGGTGGGCTCCGTGCATCGATTTACACGGGTCAAAGTGGTAACGCGTTCTATGCCGCGTTGTGATTCACGTGGTATATTTGGTTGCTCAAAACCATTACCGAGTGAATGGGAAATTGAAGCCAAAGTATGCTCCATGGAAATGGAGTTTTGGTGGAAATACCTTAAAAGGTTTGAATAAGGCTTGTCCCACATTGATTTGGGGGAAGGTTTTGAAAGGGTTTATAAGGCATGGGTTTGGTACTTGGGGTGTGCCCCAAGGGGTACCCAAGTGTTTTAGAGGGAGAGGTTATGGGCAAAATGGGCTAGACCCATTGGACACAAAAAACCACCACACGCGCGCGCGCCGCCGCCGTCCGTCCGGTCGGGCGGGCTGGGCTTGGGCGCTGGTGTGAGGTTGGGTTGGGCTTGTTCGGCCTAATACTAATCTTTTTGGGCCAAAAATATTTGAAAGAATTCAAATCAAATTTGTTTGGATTTAAGTTCATCCAAACAAGGCCCTTCCCGTTTCCAAACAGAATTAAACTGGTTTGGATTTATTGTTCATCCAAACAGGGCCCTTCCCCTTTTTGAACCCAACAGATTTAAATTTGTTTGAATTTCAAACCAAACAGTGCCTAACCTGTTTGTATCTGTTTAATTCAAATTGAACAGGTATAGTACCTGTTTAATTCAAAACCTAGAGCCACCATTCCATCTATAAAAAGGACAACCCTCATTTGGATTTAGTAATCTGAAATTTTCGTCCTTCATAATTCTGCAAACATCCTCTTCATTTTGCTGCATTATTTTCTTGTCAGAGAGAGTATAAACACTTAGTGTGTTCGTTAGGCAAACAATTTGTAGTGCTGCTATTGTTTGTAGTAGATCATTTTATCCTGGGAGATAGACGTCCAAATTCTGAAAGCACCGTGGAGAGGACGAATCTGTCTTAAGGACACAGTGTCTAACACTGGACTTGATCAGTTTTTAATTCGAACAAATTAAATCAAGTAAGTTGTTTAATTTATTATTATGTTTTATTTATTTAAATCAGATTTTAATTTTATTTTTGTAACAAAATAAAATCTGTTTTTATTTATTTATTTATTATTTCAATTTTGATTTTTGTAATCAAACAAATTCTCTTCTTTTCTTTATTTCTTTAAATTCTAATTGTTGTTTTGTACACAATAGAATTTAATCTATTTAAATACAGTGAAGATTGTCCAACAATCTTAAGACAGAATCCTTTTTGGTATCTTCATTGTATTTAATTTTCTGTGTTTTCAAACTAATATTCTGGTTGGAAAAACAAATAGTCGTTTATGCTATTTAATATACTGTCTCTTTTCTTTGACAACTAGTAGTAATATACTGGTGTCATTAACAATTGCAGAATATTATTTGGTGTTACAGAAAATTATTTTGGTATTTTATTTTTCTAGTTTTAGTAACAAGGAAAATAAAATTATTTTGTTGTTATAATTTATTTTTTGGTTTTTGTAACTAGAATTTATTTTTTGGTTTTTGTAACTAGAAAATTATTTTATGTTTTTCTGATTTTTGTAATCAGATATTTTTGTGATATTTTATATTCTAGTTTTAGTAACAAGGAAAATAAAATTATATTATTTTCTAGTTTTAGTAACAAGGAAAATAAAATTATTTTGTTGTTATAATTTATTTTCTGGTTTAAGTAACTAGAAAATTAATTTGTGGTTTGGTTTTCTGATTTTTGTAATCAGATATTATTTCGGTATTTTATTTTACTAGTTTTAGTAACAAGAAAAATAAAATTATTTTGTATTGTAAATTATTTTCTGGTTTTAGTAACTAGAAAATTAATTTTGTTAATCAATCATGTAACTTTGTGACTTGGTCACAATCTGTTAATTTTGTAAGTGACTTATGGTTTCATTTGGTAGACCACTTATTTTTGAACCCTTTGTGAAAATGTGTTAATTCTTTTGACTTTATCATAGTTCATCGTGAGTATACATGGAAGAATTTGTTTCTAGAGTAAAATATTAGTTTTACAAACTAATTTTATTTTTATTACAATGTGGATTCATAGTCTTGAATTGTTTCTGCACTTGAGTCAGGAAATATATATATATATATATATATATTCACAAGAACATTTTAATGCATATTTAATTTGTTTATTTATGTATAAATCAAACTTATTAAATGAAGGTATGTTTTGTCATTTTGAAGTTTAAAGTTTAAATGCGTTAAATTTTATTTATGAGTTGAGAATCCTTTTATTTCATGATGCAAGTGATGGGATCATGCATGTTTGATTTATTTTGTTATTTGATGTGTTTGATATGCATGTATGATATCAACTCAAATTATTTCTTAACAATAATTTCAAGTGATTTAGGATGATAAATTGTTATGTTGACTTTGGACATAAGCAGGTTAATTTGAATATTTCTAATCAATTTTGAATGGGTGTTTAAACACCAGAGAAATTTAAACATGAAGATGTATGTAATTATATCGTTCCGTTTAATTGGGAAGTAATTTAAGAAATCTTCTATGTTGATTATTGGTTTATTTTGAATGAGATGTCATTAATAATTATTTTACTTGCGTAGTAGAAATTTTTAAACCATAAACCATTTTATTAATATGGGGTGTATCTCTTGCATTAGTTGAGATAATTTAATTTTCTTCTATCACAAATATTTTTATGACAGTGACATTTATTTATAAATGAGTTGCAAGAATGTATACAATCAATTGGGTTTTTGAATTGTTCGTTTCTTAGGCAAATTTTTATGAGGATATGATTTTGTCATAACATTAATTCTGATTTGTGTAGTCATAATTATTTTGGATTTTTGGATTTGAAATTTATGAATCAAGTACATCGTAGACAACAAATGATGAATGGCATGTTACTAAATTCAGGCTTACCACAGAACTTGTGGGGGAAAGCAATATTGTCTGCTAATTATGTTCTTAATAGAATACCCCACAAGAAAACCAAAACATTCCTTATGAATTATGGAAAGGTCGACCACCTTCCTACAAATACTCAAAAGTGTGGGGTGTTTGACAAAAGTGGAAGTTCCTGTTCCTAAAAAGACTAAGATTGGACCAAAAACAGTAGATTGTGTGTTTATTGTTTATGCTCAGAATAGTAGTGCATATTGGTTTCTGACTTATAAATCAGCAATACCTGATATGAATGTGAACACTATTATAGAGTCAAGGAATGCTGTGTTTTTTGAACATGTCTTTCCTTACAAGAAAGGACAAGAATTAAGTTCATAGAAAAGAAAGTTTGTCGACTTGTAAAATCCCTTATGGATTAAAACAAGCACCTAAGCAATGGCAAGGAAAATTTGATCATGCAATGCTTACTAATGGGTTTAAGATAAACGAATGTGACAAATGTGTCTATGTTAAAAAACACTGACCAAGGATATGTCATAGTTTGTCTTTATGTGGATGACATGCTTATCATTGGAAGCAGACAAAACATGATCAAATCAACTAAGCAAATGCTTAATAAAAGATTTGATATGATAGATATGGGGGTCGCAGATGTTATATTAGGAATGAAAATTACTAAAACATCTGACGGATATGCATTATCTCAATCTCATTATATAGAGAAAATTCTTGATAAATTTATCAAGGATGATTTGAATTTAGCTAGAACACCTGTAGACATCAGTCTTTATTTATCGAAAAATAAAGGTGATGCAGTGTCTCAGTTAAAATACTCTCAAATCATTGGAAGCCTAATGTACCTAATGTATTGTACTCGTCCTGATATAGCTTATGCTATCAGTAAATTGAGTAGGTACACTAGTAACCCCAGAGAAGACCATTGGAAAGCGATCATTCGGGTTCTTAGATATCTAAGATTCACCCGTGCTCATGGTTTGAACTTTACTCGATATCTAATAGTACTTGAAGGTTATTGTGATGCAAATTGGATATCGGACACTAAAGATTCAAAATCCACTAGTGGATATGTCTTTACTCTAGGAGGCGCTGCTGTTTCTTGGAAGTCCACGAAACAAACTTGCATCGCACGATCCACAATGGAATCCGAGTTCATTGCTTTAGATAAAGCAGGTGAAGAAGCAGAATGGCTTCGTCACTTCTTAGAAGACATTCCAATGTGGCCAAAACCTGTGCCAACTATTTGCATTCATTGTGATAGTCAATCTGCAATAGGCAGGGCACAGAATCATATGTATAATGGTAAGTCACGACATATTCGTCGTCGACATAATACCGTAAGGCAATTGTTGTCAAACGGGATAATCTCAATAGATTATATAAAATCTAAAGAGAATATTGCGGATCCGTTAACAAAAGGTTTGACAAAAGAGCTAGTGTATAGTTCATCAAAGGGGATGGGATTAAAGCCTATTACATAAGAGTCGTCATAATGGTAACCCTACTTATATGACTGGAGATCCCAAGAACTAAGTTCAAAGGGACAACTAAGTTATGTATGGCTCGCCAAAAATCACCAAGGGATTAAAATTCCCTACCCATTCCTATGGTGAGAGTGATATCTGCAACATATGTTGTCTGCAGGGGTATAAGGATAAGCTTTGCTTTTAATGATTACTTATATCTTGATTAAGGCATAAAATCAAGACGAGTATGAGGAGATACTTACAATAAGAATCACCTATATGAGTGTTGAACTGGGGCCGGTTCTATGAGAATGAAAGAGGCTACATTCTCTAGAAATACTCATGAAAACCAGGTGCGTTCAAGGCCAAAATGAACACAACAGTGAGAACCACGATGTGTTAGAAGATATTTTGTGTGAAATCTATTGTCTTGGCTTACACAAACGGCTGAACAATTCAAGGCATCGCGTCCATTGGTTAGCCAGTAAGTCCGATAGGTTATCACTAGGGAAGGTTCAAGGCCGAAAACTACCTATCCTGATGCAAGATATTTTCGACTTATACTCTTTCGATAAATCTGCATATTGTTGCATTTCCGTTGTCATCAAATTCCATTCATGTGGGGGATTGTTGGAAATGGTTATAAAATTCTAGTTAAAACTAGAATTTTTTCCTAAGTTTGGTCTAATTTTTAGGTGGGCTCCGTGCATCGATTTACACGGGTCAAAGTGGTAACGCGTTCTATGCCGCGTTGTGATTCACGTGGTATATTTGGTTGCTCAAAACCATTACCGAGTGAATGGGAAATTGAAGCCAAAGTATGCTCCATGGAAATGGAGTTTTGGTGGAAATACCTTAAAAGGTTTGAATAAGGCTTGTCCCACATTGATTTGGGGGAAGGTTTTGAAAGGGTTTATAAGGCATGGGTTTGGTACTTGGGGTGTGCCCCAAGGGGTACCCAAGTGTTTTAGAGGGAGAGGTTATGGGCAAAATGGGCTAGACCCATTGGACCCAAAAAACCACCACACGCGCGCGCGCCGCCGCCGTCCGTCCGGTCGGTCGGGCGGGCTGGGCTTGGGCGCGGGTGCGTGGTGTGAGGTTGGGTTGGGCTTGTTCGGCCCAATACTAATCTTTTTGGGCCAAAAACATTTGAAAGAATTCAAATTAAATTTGTTTGGATTTAAGTTCATCCAAACAAGGCCCTTCCCGTTTTCAAACAAAATTAAACTGGTTTGGATTTATTGTTCATCCAAACAGGGCCCTTCCCCTTTTTGAACCCAGCAGATTTAAATTTGTTTGAATTTCAAACCAAACAGTGCCTAACCTGTTTGTATCTGTTTAATTCAAATTGAACAGGTATAGTACCTGTTTAATTCAAAACCTAGAGCCATCATTCCATCTATAAAAAGGACAACCCTCATTTGGATTTAGTAATCTGAAATTTTCGTCCTTCATAATTCTGCAAACATCCTCTTCATTTTGCTGCATTATTTTCTTGTCAGAGAGAGTATAAACACTTAGTGTGTTCGTTAGGCAAACAATTTGTAGTGCTGCTATTGTTTGTAGTAGATCATTTTATCCTGGGAGATAGACGTCCAAATTCTGAAAGCACCGTGGAGAGGACGAATCTGTCTTAAGGACACAGTGTCTAACACTGGACTTGATCAGTTTTTAATTCGAACAAATTAAATCAAGTAAGTTATTTAATTTATTTTCAGTGTTATTATTATTTGTTTAAATCAGATTTTAATTTTGTTTTTGTAACAAAATAAAATCTGTTTTTATTTGTTTACTTATTTCTAGTTTGATTTTTGTAATCAAACAAATTCTCTCCTTTTCTTTATTTCTTTAAATTCTAATTGTTGTTTTGTACACAATAGAATTAAAATCTTTTAAATACAGTGAAGATTGTCCAACAACCTTCACCTATCATTGTATGCCTTTTGGGTTGTGCAATGCCCCAGCCACTTTCCAGCGATGCATGATTAGTATTTTCTTTGATATGGTTGAGCATTTTCTAGAAGTTTTTGTGGATGATTTTTCAGTATTTGGAAATTCTTTCGATGAATGTTTGCACCATCTTATGTTAGTGCTACCCCGATGTAAAGAAAAGAATCTTGTACTTAACTGGGAAAAATGTCACTTTATGGTAAAAAGAGGAATTGTTCTTGGACATGTAGTTTCAGACAAGGGTATTGAGGTTGACAAAGCTAAAATTGATTTAATTTCCAACCTTCCACCTCCCAAAACTGTAAAAGAAATTAGAAGTTTCTTAGGGCATGCAGGATTTTATAGACGATTCATCAAGGATTTTAGCAAGATTTCTTGTCCTTTGTGTAGCTTGCTGGTCAAAGGTGCACCATTTGTATTTGATGACAAGTGCCTTCAGGATTTTGAAAAATTGAAATCTAAGCTAGCTTCTACACCTATAATTCGACCACCTAATTGGAGTCAACCTTTTGAAATTATGTGTGACGCGTCTGACTATGCAATTGGTGCTATTTTAGGGCATCGAACTGATAAAGTCCTCATGTAATATATTATGCCAGTAAGACACTAAATGATGCGCAACTTAACTATTCCACTACAGAAAAAGAGTTGCTGGTTGTTGTATTCGCCCTCGGAAAATTTCGCTCTTATACACTAGGCTCTAAGGTCATAGTCCACTCAGACCATGCAGCGTTAAAATACTTAATGTCCAAGAAAGATGCCAAATCTCGCCTTATTCGTTGGATATTACTCTTACAAGAATTTGCCATTGAAATTCAAGATAAAAAGGGATCCGAGAATGTTGTAGCTAATCACTTATCATGACTAGTTGTTGATTTTTCAATAGACTCTAATCCCATTATTGAAAGCTTCCCTGGTGAGCAATTAATGCATGTGACCCAATTATCTTCACCTTGGTTTGCGGACACTGTGGATTACCTTGTTACTAGCCAAATGCCAACGCATTGGACTAAACAAGATAAGTCAAAACATTTAGCTGTAACCAAGCATTTTTTCTGGGATGATCCATACTTATTCAAATATTTTCCTGACCAAATTATTCGGCGATGTATTCCTAAAAATGATCAACAAAGTGTAATATCTTTTTGTCATGATCATGTGTATGGAGGCCATTTTAGTGCTAAAAAGACAGTTGCCAAGATTTTGCAATGTGGATTTTATTGGCCTTCTATTTTTTGTGATTCATTTGCATATTGCTCAGCGTGTGAGCAATGCCAACAATTAGGAAGTCTCTCTCGAAGAAACATGATGCCACTTAACCCGATTTTAATAGTCTAAATATTTGATGTGTGTGGCATTGATTTTATGGGACCATTTCCTAACTCTTTTGGTAATTTGTACATCCGTGTTGCAGTTGATTACGTGTCTAAGTGGGTGGAAGCCATTGCATGTAAAACTGATGATCATCAAATTGTAGTCTAATTCCTACAGACTAATATTTTTGCACGTTTTGGTATGCCTCGTGCCATTATTAGCGATGGTGGGCAACATTTTTGCAATAGGATTTTTGAACATTTAATGAAGAAATATTTCATAACTCATAAAGTTGGAACAGCCTATCATCCACAAGCTAGTGGACAAGTAGAAATTTCAAATCGGGAGATCAAACAAATATTAGAAGAAACGGTAAATCCTAATAGAAAAGATTGGTCTTTAAGATTGAACGACACATTGTGGGCTTATCATACTGCATTTAAAACTCCCATAGGAATGTCTCCTTATCGACTGGTCTATGGCAAGGCTTGTCACCTCCTTGTTGAATTAGAGCATAGAGCTTACTAGGCTATAAAGCAACTTAACCTTGATTTGGATAAAGCAAGTGCCAATCGCAATCTCCAAATTAATGAGTTAGAGGAAATAAGGAATGATGCGTACGAGTGTGCCAAGTCATATAAGGATCAGATGAAAAAAATGCATGATCAAAATATTCTAAGAAACTTCTTTATACCTAGTCAGAAAGTCCTCTATAATTCATGTTTGCATTCATTCCCAGGGAAACTTCAGACTCGGTGGACTGGTCCTTTCTTAGTCCGCGTGGTATACCCATATGGAGCTGTTGAAATTGAAAATCCTACAAATGGTGAGGTGTTTAAGGTAAATGGGCAACGTTTGAAACCATTTCTAGAATTGAGGAGTGCAGTCGTTGAGGAAATTCTTTTAGAAGATCTTGTTTATCAGGATTAAACCCATATTTCATTGTTTTAAAAATAAACAAAAACAAAACAAAAACAAAAACAAAAACAAAAAAACCACATAGATTAATAATAATAATGATAATAATATTCTTCATAATTTTGAACTTCATGTTTTTGCATCCAATGAGTGACTTTAATAAATATTTTTCTCAATTTTACTGTTAGGTCTTTATCCCTTCATATATGCAATACAATACGACGTATATTTCTGCAACACGCCAGGTGGCCTACACCATTCTGGAACTGGACCCTGCACTTGCCTATCTTGACAGTGACAGCTGGTTTGAACACATATACCATGCCACTCTTTGGGCTTATGACATTGATGATTCTATTTTATTGGAGGGTGATTAGATACCACTTGATCCTCAACTCGAAGATAACCTTCGACGTTTTCTTTTGAATAATCCAATTATTAGCATTGAGATTAATCATTTTTATGCTCATCTAGTTATCTTTTTCTTTCATATTCCTTATAATTATTATTAGCGAAATCCCCAATTGTTCCGTTTGCTCATTATGAAGCATTTGGAACAATTTGGCACTATGAGATAGAATATGCATGAATGGTAGGTTGTTTGAATGCTAACAAACTTGCAGGTGCTCTACATCATTTGAGGCCTTCTTATTTCCAGGTGCTCTCGTGTCCATCCCTTCTTCTTTGTGTTTATTGTTGACATTAAGGACACTGTCATATTCAAGTGGGGGGGGGAGTATTGTTTCTGTTTTTTCCTACAATTATTTTTGTTATTCCCTAAAAAAATAAAATAAAATAAAAATTCTATACTCAAGTTTATCTTTTATTCTTTACAGTTAGTAATTGTGCTAGTTGTGATATTTAACATGGAAAATGGTTGTAGTTTATTTTACTATCCTCTTTGTTAAAGCATTTCATATATTCATATCTGGAAAATTATTTGCACTGCACTTTAGCCACATAAACTCAATTTTTAATTGATGAGTGGATATGACTTGAAAATCTTGAAGAATAAAAGTGGAGACTCTTAACCCTTGTGAGTTTTGTGCCATTATTTCTTTGGAGGGTTATTATACATTTACTCTTAATTCTTTTTGTTGAAAGCCCATTATATTGTTGATTAGTCTCATTAATCGTTGTTTTGGGAATACTGAGAATACATTAATTTATTACCACACTTTTACTTAATTGAGATCATGAAAATTGGAAAAATCATACCAATTCTTGAGAGATTTTAGGCCATCTTTGACCATTTTTTTTTATTTTTTTATTTTTAACCCTTTTATTTAACCTCTTTTTGTTAACCATAGAAATGGCAACTGGGCGGGGCGGGGCGGGGCCAGGGATCACACTCCCCGTCCCCGATCCCCTATGGTCGAATTTCCCCCGGCCCCGATCCCCGACAGGGGACCTATCACCGTCTCTGCCCCCGCCCACTAACGGGGATCGGGTTTCCCCGACCCCAAACATTCCCCAGCCAAAAAAAAAAGTTTCAGAAAATACAACAATTCGTCATCATCATCAACAACAACAACAACAACAACAACAACAACAACATCAAAGACATATCTGAGATTTGTGAAACAGATCTGAGACAGATCTGAAACAAATCAAAAACAGATCTGAAATTTGTGCAACAAATCTGAGGCAGATCTGAAACAGATCTGCAAATAAAAAAAAAGATCTGGATGAGAGACGTGGTGGTGGTGGTAGTGGTGCGAGCTGGACGGCGGTGGGGTCGGCGACGTCGAGAAGAGAAGGAGTGGATGAGAGACGCGGTGGTGGTGGTAGTGGTGGTGCGAGCTGGACGGCGGTGGTGGTCGGCGACGTCAAGAAGAGTAGTCGATAAGAGATGCAGTGGTGACGGCGGTGGTGGTGGTGCGAGCTGGACGGCGGTAGTGGTGGATCCGAGAGAGAGAGAGAGAGAGAGAGAGAGAGAAGTCAGTGAGTGAGGTAGAGAGAGATAAGAGACGCGGCTGTGAGAGAGAGAGAAATGAGAGTGAGACATGGTTTGGTTTATATATAATATATATATACTTATATAGGGGTAAAATAGTAATTTAACATCGGGGATAAACCGGGCCGGGGAACGAGGACGGGCCGAGACGGGTACGGGGCTGGGACACTTATCCCCATCCTCGGCCTGAATATGTTCGGGGATTGATTTTTAAATACCATCCCCGTCCCGTTGGGGATATTTTTCGGGAAAAACCCGCTCAATTCGGGGTCGGCGAGTCGGGTCCCCATCGGGCCGATTTCAAATTGTCATCCCTAGTTAAACACAAGACCCAATGTATTTAGAGAGTTATTGGAATTATTATGTTGTTAAACAGGGCAAACACGTCTAAACTCAAAAAAAAAAAAAACAACAAACAAACAAACAAACAAACAAACAAAAAATTGAAAAGTGATTCATTTCAATAATGCCCTAGATTATTTATTCTTATTCCAATAAATACTCCATAAGTCTTTTTTTTTTTTTTTTTTTACCTTCACCTTTTATCATATTACCTTAACCTTTACATTACAACATAACAAAAGTCCTATTTAATCTTGGGATGGTACGATTTGTATGTGGACATGATTTAGAAAGGGTAATAGTGTGGTAATTTTAAATTCTTAGTATTTGGCATTCCATTCATGAGACTATATTTATTCTTCCCTATTAGCATTTTTTTCAAAAACTAATATGCAAGATACTTTGATTTTGATTTACATTACTTCACTTGCATATATATATATATATTGAGAGTAAACTTTGCACATGATCAGAGTGATTTATTTATGGAGTCACTACAACAAATTGCACTTTTGGCGACCAAATTTGGCGACTAAAAAAATTTTAGTCGTTAAAAGTTGTGGAATTGGTGACCAAAAACTATATTAGACTGCAAAAGTACAATATTTAGCTACTATTTTTTTTTTTTTTTGCCAGGGAATATTGATTATTGGTGACTAAAACAAAATTTAGTCGCTAAAATTGCCACAATTGGCGACTAAAAAATGTTTTAGTCGCTCTATAGTTAGTTTTGGCTACTAAAATTTTTTAGTCGCCGAATGAAAAACAAAAATTTACTTTTTATTTTTGACGACCAAAAGTTTGTTCGATAAAAAATTATTTTTAGCGAGTAAAAATGATTTTGGTCGCCATATACTCAATTTTTTCTGACAAAAGAACAATTAGTCACCAAATAGTTAACTTATGCCGACCAAAAAATGTTTTAGTGGCTAAAAGATTTATAAAAATTTTGGGGAAAAATATTTTTATGATTGGCGCCCAGATTTACATCACTTTCCTCTGTCTCCCTCTCACACAGAGAACCTCACATCTTCTCATTTCACCGAAGTCCCTCACCACCATTGCTCATGTTCATTGGACATCGCCACCGCCGCAAATCACCACTGCCACCGCTGTCTCCCTCTATACTCATTTTTTTATTTAATCTACATTTCTTAATATAATTTTTCTTTTACATTTCAAATGCATTTCTATATATACATAGGTTCAATTTATAGCGATCCCGGTTTTACCCCGACCTTTATTGTGTTTCGGACTCAGGTTCCGTAATTGTATGTTGTTGTTTATGTCTTGTTTCCTCCCTTTAATTCTTTGAATTTGAGTTTTGGGACTTGTTATCGAGTTTGGAACAGTTTGGTTGTCTATTGGAACAAATGGTTCTTGCCCAGATTTTGGTCTCTTCGCTCGAGCGAGCCTTCTTGTGCTCGAGCGAGAAATGAGGGTCTTCAGGTTTTCTTCTAGACGCAGCTTTTCTGGGAAGGTGAAAGTGCGTCGCTCGAGCGAGGCTTCTTGTGCTCGAGCGAGCCTTGTGAAATTGTTTCTTCGCTCGAGTGAGACTTCTTGCGCTCGAGCGTGCGTCTACGTTGGTGGCAAACCTGAAGCTTTGCATTCTACGCTCGAGCGATGCTTCTTGCGCTCAAGCGAGGTCACTGTTGTGTCTGGTCACTCGAGCAACGACTCCTTCGCTCGAGCGGGGACTGCGTATATCAGTTCGCAGCAGTGTGATTTTATATCACTTTTGGGTCTTCTTTTTACTCAAAACCCTAATCCGGCTATCTCTCTTTCTAAAACACACCCTCTCTCTACCCTACTCCCTTTGTTAAAAAGATAGAGTTTTGCATGGGCTTCCTTTTGATCCAAAAAAGTTTGAGTTTTGGGCATCTTCAAGTTTCTCCTTTTTCTTCTTTGAGCTTCTCCACTTGAGGTAGGGATATTCTACTCTTTAATATGAGTTTTAACCTAAATATTTGTCATTTTGTATAAATGGTGGGATTTGGGAAGAGTTTTGGTAAAAGTTAAGATTTGGGCTCTAAACTAAAGGGGATTTTCATGTTGATTTACAAAGTAACCTTGGGGGGGTTTGTGTATGAGGTTTTTTTATTGTTGAAATAGTGAGATTTAGACCTATGGGTTGATATTTTGAAAAAGGGAGAAATTTTGCCCTAAGTTGAGTTGGAATAATTATTTATGTAAATAATGAAATTGGTTTGGGAATTATGAAATTGGGGGAATGTGTAATTGAATGGTGTAGTTTGGTTTGATAAATCACACACCTATGGAATTTGATAAATTATATGTTGATAGATTTATTTATCTGTTTAGATATATCTGTTTTGGGCTATCGGTGGAGGATAACTATGATTGTTGTAGGAACTGCATGAGAATTAGGATGATTGAAACTAATCGATTGAATTATGTCATTGAATATGACACTTGGATTAAACCATTGAATATGCGCTTTGATTGGTCATTGTATATGACAACGTGTTTAAATACATTGTATATGTATCTTTGTTTGGGAGGAGATAGGGGATGTACTCCATTGTTTTGGAGGAGATAGGGGATGGACTCCATTGAGAATTAAGTTGGCCGGAGTGTCCAGGGTGAAAGTCCCGAAATCTTATATATTTATGGGTGCCGGTTTCCTCGGACATAGTTTCATAAAATGGCAAGAAATTGAAGTGTTAGATTGATGAATGTATTGAATTGTGAACCATTGAGTTATAGTCTCATATTGGTTGCTTTGATAATAACAAATTTGGTTAACTGATTTACCCGAAATGGAGGAATGAAAGTGAATTGAGATATTGGTTATCTATATTGAATGACCTTGAAAAGAAATATGTATTGGTTAAGAATGTTGCACATCTATCTGATGCTCATATTTTAGTTAATTCTCATTTATTGCTTAGGATATCTCTACTAGGCTTTGACTCACCCTACTTGGGAAACCATTTTCAAGTACAAGTGACATGCCACCTCCAAGGACATAGCTTGGGAGGCTTAGGGGCTGAAAGCTCCACTTTTGTGATTTTGTTTTTGAGTTGAATGTTCATTCAAGCCGAGGGCTTTACTTGTATAGAGACTAGACTCTTCTTTTGTTGTAACCAAGCGAGGTCTTTGAAAGGTGTAAGCCCTTAGGGCATTTATTTTGTTGTTTTCAATTAGAGTTACATGCTATAGTTTCAGGATGAACATTTGTGAAAATGTAATGCATGTAATAACTTTTGTAATATTAACTCGGATGAATGAAAATATAACTTTTCTATCATGTTTATAGATCTAATGAATGATTGATTTTATAATATTTTGAGGGCATTACACAATTTCTTCAAAACAGAAATGTTGGTGTTGTGATCCACAATGAACGAAACTTCAATGTCCTCTATGTTCGTGGGTAAGCTCACTAATCAAATTTATTTGTTTATCATATTTTTACAATATGTGTGAAGTTTCTGTTTATTTTTCGAAAGGCAAAGGCACATGCAAATGATTTTTTTGTAAGGTTTTTGAAAGGTTGAAAGGTTTTTGAAGCTAGATTAAGCTGATTTTTGAGTATTTGACCTTTTTAGAGTCAAAATGGACTAGTGTTGTGCATTTATTTATTTATTTTTCTTTTCCTCATCTATTATTTTCTGTATACCATGGGTTTGATCTTGGCTCTTCTATATGCTTATTATTTTTTGGTATTTCCTACCCTTCTGTTTTCTGTGCAGTGGTGTAAGGCCTTTTGGAGTTTCACTGCTAGTTGCTGGCCAACCGTATCAGGTATGTCATTTGGGTCCTCATTCGATATTGACCTTAATTGTGTTGGATTTCAGTTTTTCTTTATTTGTTTATCCATATTACTTCTCCATTTGACCCAATGTGCTTGCATGCCTTGTTCAATGGTCTGTGATTTTAGAGTTGAACTATTTTGTGTAACATCTTTAGCTGAAGCTATTACTTTTGTACTCTTTATCTACTACTTAGAAGATTCATGGAATATATTTACTTTGTGGCCTGAACATTAATAAAATGATTTGAGATAAATCCCTAGCCAATATCACTACCTTAGCCAACAAACCATTATCTGCAAGAAAGCAAGTCAAAGAAAATAACAAGCAAAGAAAATAAAGTATAAAAAGAGAGCTTAATGACTTCAAAATGCAATTCAATTTCCTTCCAACTTGTTTTGAGACTAGGACCTATATACATTCATTTAAGTTAATTGACAAAAAATTTAAAATAATCAAACTTAAATAAATGCCCTTTTACCTATAAAGAGCACATTCAGTTTTAGTTGTTGAAAGACTACTGATATAATGTGCTATCATAAAACAAGAAGACAAAGAAGGAAGCCACTAAATTGACTTACAATGAAAGTTGCCTAAAATTAGAAGACACTGCACCATGACAGAGGCTCAGGAATTTATTTGATATAGTTTCTCATAATACATAATAAATTCTAATGAATGCCTAACTTTTATGTTGAGACACAACTTGTGGATAACTGGATGAGAACTGTTTTTACAAGTGCTTTAGGAGGGAAAAACCAAAGCAAGGAAAGTCAAATAGAAAATGACATTATCATTAGGATTAAATAATGTCTCACATTATTTAAAAGTCAAACTTTTAATGAACATAAATTTAACTCCCTATTGAAGATGAGTACACAAAGTTCAGTGAAATGCCACTGTGAGAGTTATCTGTTAATCTCCCATGATTTTGTAGAATGATGAACCAGTTCATGAGACCTGCTTGTAGTTCTGTTCTAGACTCTAGTACTGAATATCCAAACAAGGAAATCATAATGCACAACTCTACAGCATTTATATGAATCAAACACTGCAAGGTAGTTCATAGATAGCTGGAAGTCAGTAATCAACCGATATTTCATTTTGTTACAAGCAGGGAAACCATAATAGGAGACTCAATAGTAAAAACATATACAAAAATTAAGGAAATGCATGAATCACATTTCAAATCAATTGGTAACCCTGATGCAGGTTGGGAATTGGAGTAAAAAACGCCTTAAACTTAGTCGAAAAAGGCTGTTCGGGGGACAAAAATATAAAACAGCCCCCGAACCACTCTATGGATATCATCGGTAGCTTCATCGCGACAAATAAGACCTGTGGGGACAGATGGGATGTAATTAGCACACGTAGGTTGGGAGTTGGACTCAAAAACACCTTAAACTTAGTTGCAAAAGGCCATTCGGGGGTGTAGACACCCCATTTTTGATCGTCCTCAAGACTTGGACGTCATCGTTTAAGCACCCGATGATTGTGCTTGCTCGTGTTCGTTTTGAGTCCCTGAAGGTCTTGGCCGAGCGCCTTGCCTTGGAGCCTCTAATCTTGTCTGTTTTGTGCTTGGTTGTGGGCCAAGAGCTTGTTGCTTTGCTTCTAGAGGAGAGGGTGACCTGTCGGCCATCTCCCTAGCCTGCCGGCCATGACTTGTGCCTACCGGCCACTAGTGGTGGCCGATCGACTATGTTGATGGCCGGTCGGCTACATTGATGGCCGGTCGGCCACTAATGATGGCCGACAGCCATTTTTCTCCTTTTTCAGATATTTCTTTGCCAACTGTGCCAACTGTTGTTCACTGATGCTCATCTCCATACACGTGTATGAAGGGATGAAGGTAAGCCCTTGGCTTGTTTTTCTATATAATGGGGGGTCTCTCCCCCATTTGAGGGGTTACAAAAAATTTGTGAGCAAATTTCCTCTCTCTCTCTCTCTCTCTCTCTAGAATCCTCTCTCTCTTCCTATTTTGTGCTTAAAAGTGAGAATTCTCTACACTCTTGCAAAGAGACCCTTAACCAAACATTCTCATCTTGGAGCTGAGGTTCTTTGAGGCTTATTTGGAGTTCCTAAGGTTGGTTTGCGCTAGAATTTGGACCTATTTAGTGTTGTGCTTCAAAGGTATAAGATCTTGCCTTGTAAGCTTTGTTTTAGTTGCTTACTTTGCCATCTTTTTACACTACTTTTGGCCTGGTTTTCAACTACAAAAAACTCTGATTTTTAGGTCTTAACATGTTGGTTTAAGGTCCTTATGTGCTAAGGGGTGGTCCACCGTTCTTGTTGTTTGTTTGTGAAGCTTCTTACATCATCTTTTAGCATGTAAAAGTCAAACTTTTTGGGCCTTTAAACCACTAAAATTTAGAGTTATTTCGATGGTAAAAAGTGTGTTTTGAAGTCCAAAAATGAAGGGGTTAGCCTCCCCTCCTTGTCTCTCTCTTCCATGCCTAGTTAGCATTGCAAAGTAGCATGATTTTGTGGCTTAACTTAGCTTGATCACAGCATGTTTTAGCTATTGATTTGGCCTACTTTAGCTCTGTTTTGAGTGGTCTTGGTCATATGAGCCATGTTTTATATAGCTATAGTGCAAATGCCTTCACTAACTTTGTGTTTTAAGGCCTTTAACATGTTTTGCTTGAGTGGATTGCATGCTATAGCATCATTTAATATGTGATTTCAGTGCATATAGCTCTGTCACACTCTTACTTACTTCACTCTTTCATTACTTTTGAGAGTTGTACTTTAAGTCTTGTTTGTAGCCTAACACATGAGCATGTTTTTCTAGCCTTTTGTGCTTCAATTTCAACATGATTCAGCCACTATTTTGGCATGATTTAGCTCTGTTTTGAGCTAATTTGGTCATTTAAGCTTGATATTGCATGCCTCTAGTGTAATGTTCTTCACTAGTTTAATGCTTTTGGTTTTTGAACATGTTGTGCATGTGTTGCATGCATGATTTAGTGCCATTTTTCATGCCATTTCAGCACTAAAAAGTCTGCAACCTTCCACTATTCTTCACTTTTTTAATTTTCTTTAAAAGTAGTCTTGAGCCCTTTGTTGGCTTGAGTGTGAACTTGAGGCTCTCATGCCTAATGGTTTTAACCCTCTCTTGAGGGTTCCTCTTAACCAACAGCATGATGTCTCTTTCATGCTTAAGACACTTGTGGTTTAGGCCATCTTTCCAATTAGAGGACTCTCACATTGGACTTAACCAGTTAAAGGACTAATCGGTAATCTAAAATGTGTAAACAAAATGAATCAAGTAAAATGTGAGCAAGATGAGCATTTGTGTTGCATTGCATGTGTTTGGATCAGACGTTAATCCAAAGACAAGAAATGAGGGACGTTTCATACTCAAAGTGATGAAACGTGTCACATTTCTTGGTCGACATCACCCTTGATCATGCATGATAGGGTGGTGGTCCTTCGAGTCTTATTTGTGCATTCATTGACTTGTACAAGCTTGACTCTTTGGCCATCATGCATAAAAGTGCTTGATTGGTGGCTTGAGAGCCAAGTGTCATACTCCTTTGAGCTTGAGAAATGATAAGCAGAGTGGCAGTGCACACATTTCTTGTGAAATACATTGCTTTGCCTCTATTGCCCTCTGTTGCAGCAAAAACAGAAGTCTAGAAAATCAGGTGATCTACCGGCCACTTGAGGTAGCCGATTGGCCACCTAAACTAGCCGACCGGCCAGTTAGGGTGGCCGACAATCACCTTTTGTGGCCGACCGGCCACCAGTCCATTTTTGTGCAAAAGTGTTCCTGTGTTGGAGCAGAGGCAGTCCGAAAGTTGGTGTAATTTTCAGAGATCAAGGCGAGTGCAAACAGAGGCAGCCGATGGCAAAGCGATGGATTTTCAGGAGGAAGCCAACCGAGCATGCATGTCTCCCTCGCCCTCAAGGCCATTTAATTGCTTTATTAGTTAGTTGTAGCTAATTAATACAAGTGTTGTACTTAATTAGTTTAATTGCTTTAATTAGCTTAGCATAGCTAGTTATTCAATTGTGTTGCAATAATTAATTAGCTAGCATAGTTAATTAGTTTTGTTTTGTAATAATTAGCTTAGCTTAGTGTAGCTTAGCTTATTTATTCGGACCCTCCTTCGTGATGGCACAATGTTGTAATAAGTGTGCGTGTGCGTGTGCGTGTGCGTGTGCGTGTGTGTGTGCATGTCTTCTAACCCCACGTCTTTCTCCCTTTTATTTATCCGCTTTCGATGGTTAGATTAGGGACATATTTCGATTAGCATACCTTATGCTTGTATGTTTGCATCATTCATTCGTCTTGCATGCATCGAGGCTCAGCGCATCATTCAAACTGCATTGCAATTTCAATACCTCTTTGAATACGTGTTTCAAAGCATGTTATCAAATTGTATCATATGCCATATTAGTAGCCGAGCCTATTAATTTCATATTGCATGTGTTTCATTAGGCATCTCGTATAGTTAGGATCATGCATCTTTCTAACTAGCTTTTGTTTTGGCTTGGAGTACTCTGTAAGTTTTACGCTTTAGCATGCTTGCATAAGTGTGTTTGCCATATTGCCATGTTTCGCATGCTTGCCATGAGGCTATGTGCTTACTTGCTAAACTGCATGAATGCCTGTTGATGAAGGCTTTGTTGCTTGAATTGGAACAATTCAACGAATATGAGTTTTAAGCCCACTTTGCGAAGTGGCAAATCATGTTTTAAGCCCATCATGTTTGATGGCAAATCCGCGTTTTAGCCCACTTGAGGGTGGCAATTTCAAACCATTTTCAAAAGCAAACATGAGTTGAATTCGCTCCAAGTCTTGAGACTTAATCTATACTTGCTTGTGTGCGTCACATAGTAAAGTTAGCTAATAACCGGAATAAGAACACATGAGGTTTATAAAACAACATATCATAGTTAGTAGAGGCCGATATTTGATCGGGCGAGCGGCGATGCTCATTTCAAGACCTTCCCCTCTCGTACCCAAGTTCCCGAGCCAAGGCAACTTTGGTGATGACAGACACGTGGCCTTTGGCACGAGTCAGGGTTTCCTAAATTTCCCAAAAACAAAATATTTAGGTGGCGACTCTGTAATCTGGCAAAACAGTCCAATTTTGGCATTATTTGATTTAAAATCGATTTTCCAAAACGATTTGCCGAATTGGACTCTTTGGTGTTTATCAGTTTCACATTGCACTTTGTGAGATTAGATTCAGAACCGTGACAGGAGTCCGAACTGTAGGACCAATTCAAGCTCTCCGAAAGGGGGCGCGAAAAAAGTCAGTCAACAAGGGGCAAAAATATAAAACAGCCCCCAAACCACTCTATGGATGTCACCGGTAGCTTTCTCATGACAAATAGGACCTGTGGGGATAGACGGGATGTAATTAGCACACGTAGGTTGAGAGTTGGACTCAAAAACGCCTTTGTCCCACACTCCAATTTTCTCCATTTTCAACCATTGTAAGAATCATATTTAATTGTTTTTCGCTAGCAAAAATTTTCAATTGAACCATGGATAACACTATTAAAAGATGAATCTAACCTATAGAATCTGGCTTCACTTCCTTTGCATGCACCAAACCAAGGCAATCATTCAAAGAAAACTTTGAAAGCCTTCTTTTAAGCACAAAAGTTCATAAAATATAGATGTTCATTTAGAGTTGATTTTGTGTTGTCCCTACTCTACATTTTATTATGTATTCTCTTGGTGATACTTGTTTGGGATTAATCTAAGATAAAGACAATTTGGAATACGAAGCATTGTTAACCTGTTGAGTTGCTTTAATGCTTTATTATCTTTTTCTGGAATACGAAGCATTGTTAATCTGTTGAGTTTCTTTAAGGCTTTATTATCTTTTTCTTCATTCAAATGTCCCTCGCGGGCTGTGATAATGTCATTAAATTCAATCTAGGGGCTTGTGCATTATATTTTTCATTGGCAATCGGATGCCTTCTACATATTGAGGGGAACAGATTTGTAATTGACTGTGGTTATAGAGACTATTGATTTTACTTCCACTGCCATGCCTTTATTATAGTGTTGTTGTACTACAAGTTTTTCTCTGATAATTGTAGCATCTTCTTGCGGCCTACCCCATTTGATGAGACTTAAGGCTTGGTTTGGTTTAATTGTAGCATCTTCTTGTAGCTGCTTATGTTATATGTGTGGGGGCTAGTTTGCTTTCTCATAGGAGTAGGAAATATGTATTTGTATCCATTTTTTATTTTATTTTTATGTCTCTGTATTTGTATTTATGTGTCTCTGAGGGTACTTTGAGGCTTATGCTATATTTGTTTTGTCCCTTTGTAAGTCGAACTTACTCAGAATGGGTAATAGACTGAGAGTATGATTGGCCTCCTAAATGTTGTCTATGTCATGCTGTGATTGAAGAGGGGACCGATCCTTAAACTACTCGATTGGGTTGCTTGCGTATGTGATCATGTTGCATATTGTCAAACTTCATACATGCAAATTGTTTCTTTACATGCAAGCTGGCTGAACTTGTGCTGAATAACTTCTTGCCTCTTATTTGTTTTGTATGAAATTATTATTTTAAGTTGGAATATGGTTTGTATGCAATGTTGACATTAAAAGTTATTCTCTTGTTTGGATGGTTGTAAGTGAAATAAATGCAGATTGTGGAATGGGTGATAATATATATGTATTGTTTTGTTTGTATATCTGTTACAGGTTGCATGGGATACATAAAGGTTATGGACAAATTAATTAAAATTAAAAAAAAAAACATAAAATGATGTTTTTTGCGACTAAACAATTGGTAGTCAAAAATGATGTTAAATATTTTTAGCGACTAAATAGTTAGTGGCTAAAAAAGAATTAAATGAAAACAAATCTTTTGGCGACTAAATATTTAGTAGCGATTTAAAAAAGATGTTAGGCGACTAATGATTTAGTAGCCAAAAATTATATATATATATAAAAAAGGAAAAACACTTTTGGTGACTAAATATTTAGTCGCCAGAACATAAAAATAATATGATAGGCGACTAAAATTTTAGTAGCTAAATAAAAAGATTAGACTTTAGGCAACTAAACTATTTAGTAGCTAAACAACAAATTGGACTTTCGGCGACTAAACATTTAGTAGGTAAAAGAAGTTAGATGAACCAAAACAGAAAATTCGCGACTAAAACTTTGGTCGTCCTAGATACCTCAAGTTTTGGCGACCAAAATTTTAGTAGTTGAAAATGTGATGTTAAATTAAATTAAAAGCTTTTGGCGAATAACAAATTAGTCGCCAATTTAGCCTAATCAGTGACTAAATATTATTTTTGTCGCCAATACATTGACTTTTGGCGACTAAAAACTTAGTCGCCATTTATCGGACTTTTGGCGACTAAAGATTTTTTAGTAGCCAATACCTTTCCCGACAATCTTCCCACGACAAATCCAACGACCAAAATATTTAGTTGGGAAAGTTTTTCGGCAACTAAAATCTTACTTTTGGCGACTAAAAATTTAGTCGCCAAAAGTGCAATTTCTTGTAGTGAGTGCATTATCCGATGAGATTTGGAGTTGAAGCATATTTCTAAAAGAAATTTGAGTTATGTTCCGCTTTGAGATTGAAATTGTATTTATGCTGGCTAAACTTATTCTGTAACACCCTCAAAATAATAAGATTGAAACCCAACGATTTAGACATGCATTGATATAAGAGATAAATTTTCTTCTATTCATCAGAGTAATTCATTACAATGAGTATTACATGTTAACAACAAAAGCAAATACCCTACGGGCTTACAGCTTTCCAAGTTAACACTTGGTTACAAGAAAGAGTACTAACTCAAATACACATTAAGCCCTTGGCTTGAATTTACATGTAATACATCCAAAAGATAACAAAATGACAAAAGTCTGTCTGCCTCTAGCCTCCCAAGCTATGTCCTTGGAGGTGGCATGCTACCTGTACCTGAAAATGATGTCCCATAAAGGGTGAGCCACAGCCCAGTAGAAATACACTAAACCAGCTATGAACAATGACTAAAAGATTAGCAGTTGATAGATGGTCAACACAGATACATCCACATATATCACATTCTGGTTTCATGACATTAAGTCCATGTTACACTTCATTTCCCATTTCTTTTCAACTTTGGGTTTGAAAACAAGGCTCAACACCTAGCCAAATAACTTAATGAGGTTAAGACTCATCTTTAAAACACTTTCGAAATTCATGATGGATACACATTTTAATGTTGTATCGATAACACATAAACCATTTCCATACTTCACGAAAGATACACATTTCGGTGCTGTATCAACATAACATAGAATCACTTCTATACTTCACAATTGATAACGATATACATTTTAGTGCTGTATCAAATCAATTCGAACACTTCCATAATCAACATTTGATACACATTGTAGTGCTGCATCAATGTCACACAAAATCCGGTTTAGAGGTCCATCCCCTATCTTCCCCTAAACCGTGGAGTACATCCCCTATCTCCTCCCATACAACACATGTATATAAACATAGATCATATACAATCAATCAATACATAAAGTTAATGTATTATTCCAGTCGCTAAATTCGATAGCATACTCAATCGATTAGTTTCGGTTTGCCTAATCATCATGCATTGTCTACAACAATCAAGACTATCCTCCACCGATAGCCCGAAGCAGTTATTTCTATACCGAAGATAAATGCACCAAATGGATATATAATCAACATTTCAACTAGGTGAGCGATGAATGAATCTAACTACACCCTTTAATCCCATACACATCCAATTCCAACATTTTCAATTCAATTCCTCTTCTCTTCAAATTAATTATGCCAATTAATTTATCAATGTAATCAGGGCATTACCCATAATTAACATCACAACCCTAAGGTTTCATTTTTATCAATAACCCAACATTCATCTCATCTTTCTATGCCAAACATGCAAATAGGTTTAAATAAATAAAACCCAACTTTTGTAAAATTACACAAAGGCCTAAACTTTCTCAAAATTACCCATCAACCCCCAACATATCAAAATGCTAAAATTTAAAGACAAAGCCCATGAGAAGGAGTAGGGTATCCCTACCTCAAACTCGGAGCTCAAAGGAAGAAGATGACGAAACTCAAAGTGCTCCAAAACTCAATATGCTCGAATCAAAACGTAGCCCTCGACGATCAACACAACCTTTGTAAAGGCCAAAGGTAAGGAAAGCACTCTAACTAGATCAATACTTAGAGATAAGTTGAGGTTCTAGTGAGAGAAGCTCTCTAATGGAGGTTTGGAAAAGTAAGAGAGAGAAGAGATGTGAAAAAGTGATTCAAAAATGGAATCCCGAAGTTGATATAAAAATCGCCCCGCTCGAGCGTGGAAAACCCCGCTCGAGCGTCACTCACAAACTCCTGCTCGAGCGTCAAAACTCCCGCTCGAGCGGCGGATACACACTCCCAGAACTTTATGCTGAACCAGGTCCCCGCTCGAGCGTAAAACTCCCCGCTCGAGCGTCACACACAAACTCACGGTCGAGCGTCAAAACGCCCGCTCGAGCTTCCAACACTACAGAGGAAATACTGGGAGATGGAAAATCACGCTCGAGCGTCAAAAAACCCGCTCGAGCGGAGAAGCAACAACGAAGGGCCCGTTCGAGCGTCAAAAGATCCGCTCGAGCGTGAAGGCAAAAATCTGGACAACTACTTTTGGTTTCTAAGCTCAACCAACCTGTTTCAAACCTGCCCAACACAACCCAAGACTCAAATACAAAGAGTAAAGGATGTGAACAAGATATACACAACAACCAACTCCACGGAACCTAAGTCCGGATACAACAATTAAGAAAAGAAAACCGGGATCGCTATATATTCACACACTCCAAATTTTGAATATTTTGAGATATCTTTACTCTTGTTAGTACTTTAAACTATGATTGATTTTTTTATTAAGATGATGGAATTCATGACTTTGCACTTGAATTGCCTGTATAAGAATGAAAGAAAATTTGTAAGGATAGTTTTTAAAATTTTGTGGGTATGTTTACTACAAACCCTCACGAGACTATAACTCGTTCACTAGGGGTAACCTAGGGGTTTAAAAGCTTGCTGCATATACTAAATGTAACCGAGAAACCTGCGAAACTGGATTTTATTATTATCTGTGTCATTTGTAATTTTTGTTTTGCCCGAGGACTAGCAAACTGTAAGTTGAGGAAAGTTGATAAGTGCCATAACGTTACATATTTGGCCTGCTAATATACACTTTAGTAGTCTGATAACAAGTATTATTTTATCATTTTGTGTGATTTTGAGTGTTTTTATATATTTTGAGTGTTCTATACATATTATTATAAATGATATATTTTATAATATTATAATATAATATAAAGAAAATGTAACGCCCTCAAAATAAACCCATAATCATACTTTCAAGACATCCACAAACTTAAGAGAATAAAGCATAATTCTATTTATCAGAGTATTCATTATAAAAGATATTACATGTTGACAACAAAAGTAAATGCCCTATAGGCTTACAACTTTCCAAGTCAACACTTGGGTTCAACTAAAATAGAGTTCTAACTCTTTACACAAAATAGCCCTTGGCTAGATCTACATGTAATACAAAAAGATAATCACAAAAAGAGAAGCCTTCAACTTCTACAACCTCCCAAGCTAAGACCTTGGAGGCGGCATATCACTTGTAACTGAAAATGATGTTCCATATAGGGTGAGCCAACGCCCAGTAGAGATATGCTAAACATAATATGAGCAATAACTAAAACATGAACATTCGATAAATGTTAACACTGGTCAACCATCTTACAGCACAATCCAATTCCATGACAAATATGTCCATGTTTCATCTTACTTTCCTTTATTTAACCCTTATTCAATTCATAACATGGCTCAAAACCTGGCCAACAATTCAACGAGACTACGACTCATAATAGGGCACTTCCTTTTTAAATGAGATATCACCTCAAATCAAAACACTTCCATACTTCACAATAGATACACATATTTGCTGTATCAATAACATACTAAAACACTTCCAATATACATATTTGCTGTATCAATGGAGTCCATCCCCTATCTCCTCCCAAATAATATTTGGTTTAGGAGTCCATCCCCTATCTCCTCCCAAACCGTGGAGTACATCCTCTATCTCCTCCCACACAATACAATATATATAAACAATTATCATATACATGATCAATCAATACACATATTTGATGTATTATTCCAACCGTCATATTCCATGACATATTCAATTGATTAGTTTTAATTTGCCTAATTAGCATGCATTGTCTACAACAATCAAGACTATCCTCCACCGATAGCCCAAAACAATTATTTCTAAACAGATAATAATTACATCCAATAGATAAATTATCAACATTATCAAGGGTGAGTGATTAATCAATCCAACACCATCATTTAATCTCATACTAAGCCAATTTCATTATTTCCAACTCAATTCCACATTTCCATAACTTTCCAAATTAATTACATAAATTAATTTATAACAAAATTAGGGCTTTCCTCCCTCTTCTCTCAACATTGACCCAAGGTCCAAATATTAACAACTAACATCATTAATCTCATTCCAAGACCCAAAATACACATGTATTGGTCAAATAACAAAACCCCTCTTTATTCATTTTGAAACCCTAACACCCAAAATTACCCAACATCAACATTAAATCAAAATGATCAAAAGCTTATGTCAAAGATCATATACATGAGTAGTTATCCCTACCTCAAATTCGGAGCTCCAAGGAGAAGATGAAGAATTTCGAAGTGCTCCAAACCCCAAGATTTTCGGATCAAAATGTAGCCCACACCAAGCTCAACACTTTTTATAAAGGCCCAAAGGTGGGAGATCACTAGGGCTAGATGATTTCTTAGAGAGAAGGTGAAGTTTAAGAGTGAGGAGCTCTCCAGTGGAGGTTTTGAAAAGCTAGAGAGAGAAAGAGTCAAAGAAAAGTGATCCAAAAAGTCACTTTTCGGACTGATATAAAAGTCGCCCCGCTCGAGCGTGGAACTCCCCGCTTGAGCGTCAGACACAGACTCACACTCACACTCGAGCGTGAAAAGCGCCGCTCGAGCGTCGATTGCACACTTCTAGAAGTTTTGCAGACCATGGTCTCTGCTCGAGCGTTAGAATCCCCGCTCGAGCAGAGGAACAAAATCAAAGGGCCCGTTCGAGCGTCAAAAGCCTCGCTCGAGCGTCTGATGACCTGTAGAGAAAAAATACTCGGAGATGAAAAATCACGCTCGAGCGTCAAAACTCCCACTCGAGCGGAGAAGCAAAAACAAAAGGCCCACTCGTGCGTCAAAAGCCCCGCTCGAGCGTCAAGGCCAAAATCTGGGCATCAACCTAGGGTTTCTAAACATAACCAACCTGTTTCAAACCTGCCCAACATAATCCAAGACTCAAATACAAAGAGTAAAGGATAGAAATGAGAATAAGACAATAACTCCTCCACGGAACCGAGTCCGGAATACAGTTAAACAACAAGGGAAAACCAGGATCGCTATAACCTCCCTCCCTTAAAGAATTTTGTCCCGGAAATTAGATAAACAAGTTTCAATAATATGATTTCTCAATTCTCAATAATTTTGCAATTCAACATTTATCAACTTAACCCATTACCAGTCATTCCATCTCTATTCAAGAGGCAAATTACAACATATGCTACAACATGCATTATCAACATGGATTCCTTGAAATTCAACAAATTCCAACATAAGTACTCCACAATTCATTAACATATTCAATACCAATAATATATTTGCATTTCCACAACATAATTAACATATGCAATGTTGAAGTAAGCTTTCATTTGCATGGCATATTCAATAATACTACCATCAACCGAAACATATGCAATGTTTTACAACTTAAGATATATTCAATGCTCTTAAAGTTCATTAATACAACAAAATTTCCAATACAAGGTTAAACATTAACAAACAAGTCTGGATACTTCTCACGGACATCCAACTCACGTTCCCAAGTGGCTTCTTCCACTCCGTGATGTTTCCACAAAACTTTAACCAAATGTATCGTCTTGCCTCGCAAGACTTGTTCCCGCCTATCCAAGACCTGAACCGGTCTCTCCTCATATGAGGCATCCTCATCAACCTCTAAGTCGGTCCAATCCAACACATGTGACTGATCCGGCTCGTATTTCCGAAGCATACTAACATGAAACACGTTATGCACCCCGGACAACTGCGGTGGTAAAGCTAAATGGTATGCAACTTCCCCAATTCTCTCAAGGATCTCAAAGGGACCGATAAACCGAGGGGACAACTTCCCACTCTTCCCAAACCTCATGAAACCCCGCCTAGGTGATATTTTCAAGAAGACATGATCACCCACCTCAAATGCCAAAGGCCTCCTCCTACGGTCGGCATAACTCTTCTAGCAACTCTGGGCTGTAACAAGCCTCCTACAGATAAGCTCAACTTTCTCCGTCGTTTCCCTCACCAACTCCGGGCCCAACAAAGGTGCATCACCCACCTCGGCCCAACAAACTGGAGACCTACACGGTCGACCATACAAGGCCTCGAACGGTGCCATACCGATACTCGACTGGAAACTGTTGTTGTAGGCAAACTCCACCAAGGGCAAGTGCCTCTCCCACGACCCATTAAAGTCAAGGACACAACCTCAAAGCATATCCTCAATGATCTGAATAGTACGCTCGGACTGCCCGTCAGTCTGAGGATGATAAGCCGTGCTAAAGGTCAATCTAGTGCCCAAGGCACTCTGTAGACTCTGCCACAACCTAGCAGTAAAACGTGGATCTCTATCTGAGACGATCAACACTGGACCCCGTGCAACCTCACTATGTCCCGAATATACAAGTCGGCAAGATGATCTACCGAATCCCTCATGCACATAGGAATAAAGTGCGCTGACTTAGTCAACCGATCTACAACCACCCAAATAGCATCACTACCCCGCTGAGTCCTCGGAAGACCTACAACGAAGTCCATCGTGACATGCTCCCACTTCTACTCGGCAATAGGCAAGGGTTGCAACAAACCCGCTGGCCTCTGATGTTCGGCCTTCACTTGCTGACAAGTAAGGCACTTAGATACAAAAACTGCCACATCCTTCTTCATACCCCGCCACCAAAACTGGCAACCCAGATCACAATACATCTTAGTGCCTCCCGGATGCACCGCAAGGCGTGAATGGTGAAACTCTCGGAGTACTTCCTCTCAGCAAGACTCCGGCACAAACAATCGGTCTCGGTATCTCACACTCAGGTCGGGATACACAGTCAAACCCTTCTCAGCCTTCCCACTGGAGATCTTCTCCCGGAGGGATTCTACTTCAAGGTCACCTCTCTGTGCCTCTAACACTCGATTCACAAGTGTAGGCTGCGCAACTACAGAAAACAAGGTCGCAGCCTCAACAAATTCACCCAAAAGCAAATCAAACTCGCCAAGTGCACCCAACATTTCCCACTCCCGGATGGCTATACAAGTTACATCGCTAATGGATTTCCTACTAAAGGCATCGACCACAACATTGGCCTTCCCCGGATGGTAATGTAACTCGAAGTCATAATCCTCAATAAACTCCATCCACCTTCTCTGCCTCAAGTTCAAGTCTCTCTGTGTAAACAGATACTTCAGACTCTTATGATCCGAGAACATCTCGAATCTCTCACCATACAGGTAGTGCCTCCAAATCTTCAAGGCAAAAATCACAGCTGCTAACTCTAGGTCATAGGTAGGGTAATTCCTCTAGTGTATTTTTAACTGACGTGAGCCATAGGCTACCACTTTCCCCTCTTGCATCAACACACAGCCCAAACCATCTCGTGAAGTGTCACAGTATACCACATAACCCAAACCTCTCTCCGAAATAATCAACACTGGAGCGGTGGTAAGTCTAATTTTCAAATCTTGGAACGACTTTTCACAAGTGTCACTCCACACAAACTTGACCCCTTTCTGTGTCAATCTAGTCAACGGCGAAGCTAGTCTGGAGAAATCTTTCACAAACCGGCGGTAATACCCAGCTAATCCCAGAAAACTGCGGATCTCAAAAATGCTCTTAGGTTGTGCCCAATTCTGCACTGCTTCTATCTTGGATGTATCAACAGACACCCCTTCCCCAGAGACTACATGTCCTAAGAATTTAACCTCCCTTAGCCAGAACCCACACTTCTCAAACTTAGCATATAGCTTATGGGCTCTAAGCTACTCCAGCACCACTCTCAAGTGTTCCTCATGCTCCTCCTCAGTAGGTGAATAAATCAGAATGTCGTCCACGAAACGGACCACAAAACGATCTAAGAATTCCCAGAAGATCCAGTTCATCAAGTCCATAAACACTGCCGGTGCATTGGTGAGCCCAAAAGGCATCACCAAAAACTCATAATGGCCATACCGCGTACGGAATGCTGTCTTCGGAATATCCTCCTTTCTGATCCTCAACTGGTGGTAACCCGATCTCAGGTCTATCTTAGAGAAACAACGGGACCCGTTCAGCTGGTCAAATAGATCGTCTATACGAGGCATAGGGTACTTATTCTTAACCGTAGCCCGATTCAACTTTCGGTAATCGATACAAAGTCTCAAGGCACCATCTTTCTTTTTAGCAAAGAGGGCTGGTGCTCCCCACGACGAAACACTAGGGCGGACAAAACCCTTATCTGGCAAACTAACAAGATCCTCGGGAAAGACATCCGAGTACTCACAAACCACTCTGGGCAACACAGTATGGGTCTCTTCACACTCACTACTCATAAAGCTAGCGAGAAGACCACTAAGCTCACTCCGCCCTCGCGGATCGTACACCGGTGGCAACACACTACCAACCCGATCCCCCAAGAAATGGAAACAATCCCCGCTCAAAGTATATACAGTGACCCTCTGGCGGTAACAATCAATAACAGCCCGATATGACGATAACCAGTCCATACCCAAAATTACATCGAACCCGACTTAGCCATAACTACAAAAGAAAATGGAAGCCGGCGGTCGACAACCTCAATATCACAGCCCCGACACCCTTGTTTCAAAATCAACTCACCCTCAATAGGTGATACAACACAAATAGGAGAAGCTAACTGCGCCAACTCCAACCCTAAAACAAATGCAAATACAGCAGATATAAAGGAATGGGATGCATCCGTATCAATCAACACATTGGCAACCAAGTTACAAAACAAAAAGGTACCTCTCACAACAAATGGAGCCGGTACAAGATCCTGCGCGGTAACAGCATACACGCGCCCTGAAGGTCTCTGGTCTACCTGCTCAAAATTAAAGGGCTCGCTCGAGCGTCAAAAGCCCCGCTCGAGCGTCCGATGACCTGCAGAGAAAAAATACTAGGAGATGGAAAATCACGCTCGAGCGTCAAAACTCCCGCTTGAGCGGAGAAGCAAAAACAAAAGGCCCGCTCAAGCGTCAAGGCCAAAATCTAGGCATCAACCTAGGGTTTCTAAACACAACCAACCTGTTTCAAATCTGCCCAACATAATCCAAGACTCAAATACAAAGAGTAAAGGATAGAAATGAGAATAAGACAACAACTCCTCCACGAAACCGAGTCCGGAATACAGTTAAACAACAAGGGAAACCGGGATCGCTATAGAAAATATAATAAAAAAATGAAAAGCCACCAGTTTGTTTGTTCCTATATATATATATATTAAATAAAGAAGGAGTAAAGAATAAAAAATAAAAAAATAAACAAGAAAGAAAAGAGAAAGTTTCCAACCACTCTATTGACTTAGCTATGCAATTTTGCAGGTGCAATAAAATCATTTCCTTAGGCTCATGAACATAATCTCTGAACATTATCTCTGAATTGAAGACCTAACGCAGTTGCGGTAGACAAGAGCCGAAGAATGGAGACAAAGATGGAGGCGTGCGATCTGTTAATGGAAATTGATGCATCAAATTTCAACAATTTCAGCCTCAAAGTCTCGATAATACCGGCTTCTAAAGATTAGACAGCTTCAGGAGTGTGTAGTGAGCTCTATAAATGAGATGAACTGAATGTGAGAAAGAGGGTTTTTTTGAAAAAAAAAATAAAAATAAAAAAATAAAAAAATAAAAGTGGTGCTCAGTCTTGTATTTTGGTGTAATTTTCTCCTTTCAGTTGTAAGTTTTATTTTCATGTTAGATTTTAGTGGGTATGTTAAAATAATTATGAGTAGCTAAATTATTAGCTAGGGTTAAGGATGAAGCCTCTTGTATGGTAGTAATTGAATACATGATCCGATCATATTCCCTAAATTGAGGTTTTAGTGATTAATTGTTCTTGTCTCTTCCAAATTAATTCAGTAAATTTTGGATATGAATTTAATTCGGTTTCTTTCATGATTTGAAATTTTCAAGTTAATTTCCTTGCCCTGATCATATCTCTGTAAAAAATCAAATATTGGATATCTATTGTGATTTGTTGCCAATAGATACATTAGACGATTTAATTTTGAATAATTTGGCGAGGAAGAACATACATAACATTATTATTTTAAATGAACTAAACGACGATATCTGCCATAATAATTAAGATTGAATTCTAAATTATTGTGTTGGACATTAAGGGAATTGATCAGATTATGTTATTTAATTATTATTTATACTAGTGGTAATCTGTGCTATGCACGGGACTTTATAAATTAAAAAAAAAATCATTATAATTATCTTGAAGTAATTTAATATTTTATCTTGCGGTATACATGAAATTTATAAGTTAATTTTTATGTTTATAACTTTCTAAATTATTAGTTTAAAAATTAAAATATATATATATATATATATATATTAGTGCAATTTTGATAATTTGTATTAAAAAAAATTAAACCTGATTAAATGAGATTAACTGAGTTATGACATACCTCTTCTTGTTATGAAAATATACAAATTTAAAAGTTATAATTAAAACAAATGTACACACTACAACAAAAATAGTTAAAGATCACACTTTGACAAAAAAAAATATCTCACTTTTATTGAAAGTGTGATAAAAAAAAATTAGATTGATATTTTAATCACACTTAATTTGATTGCGTGTGATAATATTCATTTTTTATGTCACTTTTCAATTAAGTGTGATTATATATATATATATTTTTTTTAATCACACATTCTAATTAAAGTGTAATTATATATACACTACTACTTTTTAATCACACTTTTTAAATAAGTGTGATTATATATATATTTAATCACACATTCTAATTAAAGTGTGATTATATATATATATTTAATCACACATTTTAATTAAAGTGTGATTATTTATATATTTTTAATCACACCTTCTAATTAAAGTGTGATTATATATACATTTTTACTTTTTAATCACACTTTTTAAATAAATGTAATTATATATATATATTTAATCACACCCCACTACAAGAAAAAGCATCTTTGGCGACTAAAAAAGCACATTTGGTCGCTGAAAGTATAGGTTTTGGCGACTAAAAAAGCATTAGTAGCCAAAAGTAAGGATTTTTGGCGACTAAAAAAATTTAGTAGCCAAAAGTATAGGTTTTGGCGACTAAAAATTTGTTTGGTTGCCCATATATGGCTTTTACTGACTAAAAAAATTTTAGTAGCCAAAAGTAAGACTTTTTGGAGACTAAAAAAAAATTAGTAGCCAAAAGTGAGGTATTGGGTGACTAAAAAGATGTTTGGTCGCCAAAAGTGAGGCTTTTACCGACTAAAAAAATTTTAGTAGCCAAAAGTGAGATTTTTGGCGACTAAAAAAAATTTAGTAGCCAAAACTGAGGCATTGGACGACTAAAAAGACGTTTAGTAGCCAAAAGTGAGGCATTTGGCGACTAAAAAGAAGTTTAGTTGCCAAAAGTGAAAATTTTAGCCCGGGAATTAAATTTTTTAACAACTAAAACATAATTAGTAGCCAAAAGTATAAAATTGGCAACTAAAATTATGTTTAGTCGCCAAAAGTGGTCTCTTTTTTTCTAGTAAATAATTTATTTTTACATAAATTATGTTCAATAAAAAATAATTATCTTTATATATATACTTTTATATTAATACGGGTCTATATATTATATAAATAATATATGTTGCATATATAATCATATGGTGTTATAGAGGTATAGTGGAAAGAGTGTGTTGTATAAAGTTTATGATGTGAGAGGGTTGATGGTTCGAATCTCCACAAGAGCAAATGAGAAACTAGTGAGTGTAATATTTTTTTTTTTTATCTAAATATTATTAATCACACTCCCAAAGATCACACTTTAATAAAACTTAAAATGTGTGATTAAATAACATACATCACACAAAAAAAAATGTGATCTTTATCTGTTTTTGTAATAGTGATAATTATATTATTAAATATGTAGTGAAGTGATATTTAACAATAATTAATATGATGTTTCTATTATTAATCCAATAATTTAAGTTACATTTCTTTTGATTTCAATTTCATAACTAAAATACAATATGAATATAATACACATACGGATTTCTAGTCTTTATGAATAAGAAGGTTTCAAAATATTTTCAAACTTTAATCATTTTATTTTAATTTTTTTTATCTAATTTAGTTTTAAATTTGAAAAAAAAAATTGATTTGATATGAATTACTTTAACTTTTTCATTAAATTTTTATCAATTTTTAAAAGAATTTTCATTCTTATCCCAATTTTTTTTCTTTTCACCAATTTTGATGAAAAAAAAAAACAATAATTTTCAACGTTTCATCTTTTTAAATTTTTATTAAATTATAATTTGATAAAAAAAATATATTAGGGGTTGAAATTATAGTCAAATAACATCTTGAAATAGTCAAAATTTGAGTATGTGGTTGGTTGAAATGTATAATTTAATTAATTATCCTCTCATATTTGTATAAAAATTGACACTTATGACTACGTCATTATAAATTGGATTATGAAAAAAAATTTGGAGTGTCAAACATTTTTCATTTGTAAATATCCTACATATTAAAAAATGAAAAAGAAAAAAAGAAAAGGAAAAAAAAAATGTGTAGCTTTTTTATATGTGTTTATCAATTTTGTTTTATGAACATAAACAATTGATATTTCAATTTAAAAAATTAAAAAGTAAAAAAAAAATAAATTGGATTTTTTAGAGATAAAATAAACCATTTGACTCTTCTATATACTATTAAGATGGATTATTTTAATTACATAAAAAAATAGAAATTATATTTAGAGATTATCCCTATATATTATACTATTATATACAACTATAGTTGTAATAAATTAACTATAATATATATGAAAAGTTATATTAAGCTTTCATTTTCAATTAATTGAATTATAATTAACAAACTAACAAATAGAAGTAATGGTCTAATGGGATAGAAAGAGGATAAAAATAAAGAATACAATGATATTTAAAAGTTTTAAATTTACCTAGTTATACAAAAATCTAATATTATAGTAAAATCTTGAATTCTCAATAAATTTTCAAATTTTTTATAAAATAAAATGACAATAAAAAATAAAAAATTTGATACCCATTTTTTTTTTTAAACTTAAATTTTATGATTTTCACTGAAGAAAACAAAATCCGATCAAAATCATTGGCATAGAACGAACATAGATACTTCGATTGCAACCATAATCACCAATAATTCTTCTCTACCATGCAAACCTGCAAACAAACACATAAAACTCAATAAAACCGATACCAAAACAAAACCAACAGTAGAGAAAAAGAATCACACAGGAAAAAAATAAAATTAAAAAATAAATAAATTTATAGAGTAGAAGAATGTTACCTCGAACAACTTAAACCTCACCTAACCCAATCAGTTAGCTCCTTTGCCCGTGCCTGCAAAGTTTAGGAGTTGGGATGACTAATAAGATTATTCTTTAAATAAGACTTGAAAATTGATTAATTTGTCTTATTAAGTGATTTAAAATTTTGATATATATAAATCAAAAAAGTAGACAATTATATTACTAAATCATAATTCAAATTTAGATATTGTCATATTTTTTTAGATCTATATCTAAATTCTTATCTCTTTTTATTTTTGTGTGGTTTCTATTCGAGCTTTTTTTTTTTTTTTTGCAATTTATTTAGGATGGAGTTGTGAGTTTCTATTTTTTTAATTTAATTTATCTGTGGTTTCTATTTGTTTTAAATATTATTATTTAGGTAAGTTATGATGTGAGTTAGATATGTGATAAGCATGTAAGTTTTATTGATTTAAAGTATAATGGTGGGAGATATTTTCAAATTAGATTTGTTTAGATAAAATTTAAAGATTTTTAAAATTTAAAATTGGATATTAAGATGCAAAAATAAGATTTTAACTGAATAAATAAAAATCAAATTTATTAATTTTATCTGTTAACATATTTGATTTTTAGTTTTTTTTTTTTTTTGTTATGTTATAATATAATATATAAGATATAAGATATAGATAGACATTTACAACTTTCATGAAAAATATTATCTAATTTTTTGGAGAAGAGAGAAGGAAGGCAAGTTCTAATATTTTTTTTGAGAAATCGGTGAGAGAGATTAGGATGAAGAAATTATGAAATATTTTTATTATTAAATAAATAAATCAGTCAATAGTTTTTTTAATCTATTTTATAAATTAAAAAATATAAAAATAAAGAACACAATGATATTTAAAAGTTTTAAATTTATCTAGTTATACAAAAATCTAATGTTATAGTAAAATTTTGAATTCTCAATAAATTTTCACATTTTTTATAAAATAAAATGACAATAAAAAATAAAAAATAAAAAAATTTGATACTCATTTTTTTTACTTCAATTTTTTGGTCTTCACTGAAGAAAACAAAATCCAATCAAAATCCTTAGCATGGAACGAACATAGATACTCTGATTGCAACCATAATCACTAATAATTCTTTTCTACCATGCAAACCTATAAACAAACACATATGTCCGTTTGTTTTCAGAGGTAGAATGGAGGAAATTCATAATGAGGGGATTAACAGTGAAGAGATTGTTAATGAGGGGATTGATAGTGAGGGGATTAAGTAAAATTGTGTTTGTTTTGATGATAATTGTTAAATTATTTTTATATAAAATAATAAAACAAATAAAAAAATACAAAATGTTCAAAAAAAATGCCCAACATGTAAAAAATAATAAAAAATTTCTAGTCCGATAGACTATTTTTCTAATACCACTGCCACCTCCTCCATCCCAATCCCTCTTCCAATCTCCATCCTGATCCTCTCCTCCATTTCAATCCCTTCCCCAACTCTACAAACAAACACAACACTAAATGGATCTCACCTTCATCCCAATCTCATCCCATCCTCTACACCACAAAACAAACGAAGCTATAAACCTCACTAAAACCGAAACCAAAACCAAACCAACAGTAGATAAAGAGAATTACACAAGAAAAAAAATAAAATTAAAAAATAAATAAATTTATAGAGTGGAAGAATGTTACCTCCAACAATTTAAACCTCACCTAACCCAATTCGTTAGCTCCTCTGTCAGTGCCCGCGAAGTTTAGGAGTTGGAATGACTAATCAGATTATTCTTTAAATAAGACTTGAAAATTGATTAATTTGTCTCATTGAGTGATTTAAAATTTTGATATATATACATCAGAAAAATAGATAATTATATTAGTAAATCATAATTCAAATTTAGATATTGTCATATATTTTTAGATCCATATCTAAATTCTTATCTCTTTTTATTTTTGTATGGTTTCTATTCGGGTTTTTTTTTTTTTTTTTTTTGCAATTTATTTAAGATGGAGTTGTGGGTTTCTATTTTTTTTAATTTAATTTATCTGTGGTTTCTATTTGTTTTTAATTATTATTATTTAGGTAAGTTATGATGTGAGTTAGATATGTGATAGACATATAAGTTTTATTAATTTAAAGCATAATGATGGGAGATATTTTCAAATTAGATTTGTTTAGATAAACTTTAAAAAAAATTAAAATTTAAAATTGGATATTGAGATGCAAAAGAAAGATTTTAACTTAATAAATAAAAATTAAATTTACTAATTTTATCTGTTTATATATCTGATTTTTAATTTTTTTTATGTTATAATATAATATATAAGATATAGATAGATATCTACAATTTTCATGAAAAATATTTTCTGATTTTTTTGAGAAAGAGAGAAGGAAGGCAAGTTTTAATTTTTTTAATTTTTATTTTTTTGGAAATCGGTGAGAGAGATTAGGATGGAGAGGTTATGAAATATTTTTGTTATTAAATAAATAAAAATGTATTAATTTGTCCCATTAAGTGATTTAAAATTAAATAAATAAAAATGTATTAATTTGTCCCATTAAGTGATTTAAACTTTTGATAGATATACATCTTATATTTACTAAATCATAATTCAAATTTAGATTTTGTTAAGTGATCTAAATTCTTATCTTCTTTATTTTTGTGTGTAATCATAGTGTATGGGAGAAATTGAAAAGTGTACTGCAGTAATTATGAGAGAAGTCAAAAAGATTTGTGGTTTAGCAGAAGTTAATAAATGCTCAGTTATTTTTTTAAATAAAAAAATTAGAAAATTTGGATTAGGATATTGGAGCTCTCACAAAGCTTGTAGATTAGAAACCCCATTTTCTTTATATAATATATAGATTTGAGTGTGAATTCTGAAACCTTTAATCGCCATCAAGTACCATTGAGTAGAGATAAACATAAGTCGGGTTCAAGTCTAATATTATCATGTGAAGCTTGACCACTTAACTTGGTATATGAACTAATAATTATTTTATTTTATTTCATCTTAAAAGTAAAATTTTATCATTTTTAATTTGATTCTACAATTTGATTTGATTTTATTTATCATTTTCTTCCAATGATTCCATCTAAAATTATGATTTTAACAACCTTCATTACTAGGCGACTATTTGATATGATATAAAAAGTAATTTTTTTTTATATTTTTTTGAATCATATCACTTTTTTACATATCTTTTTATAAAAAGTTAAAAAATATATTTATTTAAATCATCCCAAATACTTTCTAGTTCAGTGACCATTCCTACCACTGGGCCGTGTTTGGCTGATTATCTGTTGATATGTGACAAAAAAAACTTTGATAAATTTGTTCTTGCTTATGCTTTCTTTTATAAGGAAATTACAATTCAATGCATGTTTTTACAATAAATTTTAAATTAATAGTAAACGTGTGGACCTGTTCAAAAGGAAACGCGTATTTGCAATAACCAAGAAAAAGCCAAGAAGTAGAGATCCTAAACTAAATTAAAGTAGCCGCGTGGACCTTCTCGCTTTCTTTGAAGAAATTCATTGAAGTTAGAAAGAAAATTGGTTGTTTGTCTGTACCAAATTGCTTGCAAATAACGCAAATTTCAGATTATAAAAAAGGCCATAGAGATCCTAGTTTCTACTTGTGTTCTCAATTTCCCAATTTTATCTCTCTCTACTAATTCTTTATACCAAACAGTTAAACAATGGCTTCCCCCTCTGTTCCATCTTTATCTCGACCTTGATATACGAATATTTTAGTGATTAAATATTTAGTAACTATTTAAAAAAGACTTTAGGCAACTAATGATTTAGTAGTAAAAAATTATATATATATATATATATAAGGAAAAACACTTTTGGCAACTAAATATTTAGTCGCCAAAACATAAAAATAATATGATAGGTGACTAAAATTTTAGTAGCTAAATAAAAAAAATTAGATTTTAGGCGACTAAACTATTTAGTAGCTAAACAACAAACTAGACTTTCGGCGACTAAACATTTAGTAGCTAAAAAAAGTGAGATGAACCAAAAAAGAAAATTCGTGACTAAAACTTTGGTTGCCCTAGATACCTCAAGTTTTGACGACAAAAATTGTAATAGCTGAAAATGTGATGTTAAATTAAATTGAAAGCTTTTGGCGAATAACAGATTAGTCGCCAATTTAGCCTAATTAGCGACTAAATATTATTTTTGTCGCCAATACGTTGACTTTTGGCAACCAAAAAATTAGTTGCCATTTATAGAACGTTTGGCGACTAAAGATTTTTCAGTAGCCAATACCTTCCCCGACAATCTTCCCACGATAAATCCGGCAACCAAAATATTTAGTCGGGAAAGTTTTTCGATGACTAAAATCTTACTTTGGCGACTAAAAATTTAGTTGCCAAAAGTACAATTTCTTGTAGTGAGTGCATTATCCAGTGAGATTTGGAGTTGAGGCATATTTCTAAAAGAAATTTGAGTTATGTTCCACTTTGAGATTGAAATTGTATTTTATGCTGGCTAAACTTATTCACACACTCCAAATTTTGAATATTTTGAGATATCTTTACTCTTGTTAGTACTTTAAACAATGATTGATTTTTCTATTAAGATGATGGAATTCATGACTTTGCACTTAAATTGCCCGTATGAGAATGAAAGAAAAATTGTAAGGATAGTTTTTAAAATTTTGTGGGTATATTTACTGCAAACTCTCACGAGACTATAACTCGTCCACTAGGGGTAACCTAAGGGTTTAAAGGCTTATTTTATATACTAAATGTAACCGAGAAACCTGTGAAAGTGGATTTTATTATTATCTGTGTTATTTGTAATTTTTGTTTTGCTCAAGGACTAGCAAACTCTAAGTTAAGGAAAGTTGATAAGTGCCATAACGTTACATATTTGGCCTGCTAATATACACTTTAGTAGTCTGATGACAAGTACTATTTTATAATTTTGTGTGATTTTGAGTGTTTTATATATTTTGAGTGTTCTATACATATTATTATAAATGATATATTTTATAATATTATAATAAAGAAAATATAATAAATAAATGAAAAGCCACCTGTTTGTTTGTTTCTATATATATATAATAAAGAATTAGGAGTAAAGAATAAACAAATAAACAAGAAAGAAAAGAGAAAGTTTCCAACCACTCTATTGACTTAGCTACGCAATTTTGTAGGTGCAATAAAATCATTTCCTTAGGCTCATGAACATAATCTCTGAACATTATCTTTGAATTAAAGACCGAACGCAGTTGCGGAAGACAAGAGCTAAAGAATGGAGACAAAGATGGAGGTGTACGATCTGTTAATGGAAATCGATGCATCAAATTTCAACAATTTTAGCCTCAAAATCTCAATAATACCGGCTTCTAAAGATTAGACAGCTTCAGAAGTGTGTAGTGAGCTCTATAAATGAGATGAACTGAATGTGAGAAAGGGGGAGTTTTTGGAAGAAAAAAAAAAAAAAGTGGAGCCCGGTCTTGTATTTTGGTGTAATTTTCTCCTTTCAGTTGTAAGTTTTATTTTCATGTTTAATTTTAGTGTGTATGTTAAAATAATTATGAGTAGCTAAATTATTAGATAGGATTAAGGATGAAGCCTCTTGTATGGTAGTAATCGAATACATCATCCAATCATATTCCCTAAATTGAGGTTTTAGTGATTAATTATTCTTGTCTCTTCTAAATTAATTCAGTAAATTTTGGATATGAATTTAATTCGGTTTCTTTCATGATTTGAAATTTTCAAGTTAATTTACTTGCCTTGATCATATCTCTGTTAAAAATCAAATATTGGATATCTATTGTGATTTGTTGCCAACAAATACATTAGATGATTTAATTTTGAATAATTTGGCGAGGAAGAACATACATAAGATTATTATTTTAAATGAAAACAATGATATCTTCCATAATAATTAAGATTCAATTCTAAATTATTGTGTTGGACATTAAGGGAATTGATCAGATTATGTTATTTGATTATTATTTACATTTTAGTGTGGATTCTGAAACCTTTAATCACCATCAAGTTCCATTGAGTAGAGATGAACATAAGCCGAGTTCAAGTCTAATCTTATCATGTGAAGCCCAACCACTTAACTTGGTATATGAACTAATAATTATTTTATTTTAGTTTGTCTTAAAAGTAAAATTTTATCATTTTTAATTTGATTTTATTTTATTTATCATTTTCTTCCAATGATTCCATCTAAAATAATGATTTTAACAACCTTCATTACTAGGGAACTATTTGCTATGATATAAAAAGTATATTTTTTTTTATATTTTTTTAATCAAATCACTTTTTTATTTTTCTATATATTTTTTTATAAAAAAATTAAAAAAAATACATTTATTTAAATCATCCCAAAGTCAGTGACCATTCCCACCACTGGGCCGTGTTTGGCTGATTATTTGCTGATATGTGACAAAAAAAAAAAAATTGTTCTTGCTTATGCTTTTTTTATAAGGAAATTACAATTCAATGCATGTTTTTAAAATAATATTAAACGCGCGAACCTGTTCAGGCGTATTTGCAATAACAAAGAAAAAGCCAAGAAGCAGAGCAAGCAGTGGACCTTCTTGCTTCCTTTGAAGAAATTCGTGAAGTTAGAAAGAAAATTGGTTGTTTGTCTGTACCAAATTGCTTGCAAATAACGCAAATTTCACATTATAAAAAAGGCCACAGAGATCCTAATTTTTACTTGTGTTTTCAATTTCCCAATTTTATCTCTCTCTACTAATTCCTTATACCAAACAACAGTTAAACAATGGCTTCCTCCTCTGTTCCATCTTCATCTCGACCTCGATACACATACGATGTGTTCTTGAGCTTTAGAGGCGAAGACACTCGCGACAACTTCGTCAGTCATCTCTACACTGCGTTGACTCACAAGGGGATTCGCACCTTCAAAGACGATGAAAAGCTCGAGAGAGGAAAATCGATTTTGCCGGAGCTCCGGAGAGCGATTGGAGGATCGAGGTTTTCGATTATAGTTTTATCGAAGAATTATGCTTCTTCGAGATGGTGTTTGGATGAACTTGTGGAGGCACTTGAATGCAGCAACACAACGGTTTGTCCGATTTTCTATCATGTGCATCCATCGGAAGTGAGAGGGCAAAGAGGGAGTTTTAGGAAGGGATTTGATGATTTGGTTTCCAAACAGGGAGTATTGGGGATGGAGAATGTTCAAAGGTGGAGGAATGCTTTGGAGCAAGTTGCCAATTTATCAGGATGGCAATACCCCAGGGATGCAATCGTCAGGTAACTGATAATTAGATAAAACTTGTGTAATGATATACATCTCACAAATTCTTTCAAAATAATGTGACAAAATTGGGCATATATCTTTAATTGTGCATCATTGTGGGTAAACTGTGACAGCATATATATCAATTTTGATCTTGAAACATGTCAAAAAGTTAAATTCACATATATCAATTTGGTTCAAAATAGATTTGTAGAATTAAAGTTATGAGATTAAAATAAATAAATAAATAGTACAAAATATACAAAGATTAAAAATATTAAAAATTATTGAAAAATTTAGTCAAAAATCTTTCATTGGGTCTTTATTTAGTGAAAATAATAGCTCAATTTATTTTACTTCGTAAATTTTTAAGGAGAAAACACATAATTGAATAAGGATAACCTAAAATATATATTTTTTTTTTCTTAAACAATATTGTTAGAGTAACATCTTACTGTGAACCAGAATAATTATCAAACAGAGTAACATATTATTGTTACTGTTTATATCAATTTCAACGGTAATAATTTTATTTATGTCATAGTCAACGTAGATCTTATTTAATAGATCTTGATGAGAGGATTCAAAAAATATTAATAAGTGTATTTGGTTTCAAAAAGTTTCAATTTTTTGAGTTCAATTTTTTGAAAATTTAGTTTTTTATTTTTCGTATTTTTTTTATCGTTAGTTAATATTTTTAAAATTTTAAATAATTTTTTACTTTTTTAGATACACCTTACTTAGATGTATCTAAATAAGAAAATATTTGTGAAAAAAATATTTTAAAAATTAATAAATATACAAAAAATGTACTAAATATATATATATATATATATATTTCATATTTAGTGAATTTTTAAAAAAATTGTTTCACAAATATTATACTTTTTAAGTGTATTTACGTTAGATGTGTTTAAAAATTAAAAAAATTACTTAAAATATTAAAAAATTTCAGTGAAAACAAAAAAAAAATGAAAAACGAAATTGTAAAATTTTCTGAAAAGTAAATTTAGGAAATGGAAACCAAATAGAATGAAATTTATTAAAAATTGGCATTTACATCAAAAGTTATATTATTTTAAAATTTAATATTTTGATAAAAGTGATGTGTTAAATTTTTCAAAATTTTTTTTTTATACTTATTCTAAATGCATTAAAATTTTATTACAAAAAAGTTTTAATCAAATCTCCAAAATTATTCTTATCACTGTATTTTTGAACTTACCAATCAGGAAGTGTTATGTCTCCTTGTAACCATCAAAGTTGACCTTCTTTTCAGAACACTTACACCAATTTTTTCTTATGTTTATGCAGATGTAATTATAAAATTATTTACGAAACAGCATTGTTAGGTATCATGAAAAGTTTTTCATAAAAATAGTCATGAAAGATTTGTGACCTTTAGATTACACTTATAATAAAACACTATACACTAATCAAGGTAATCTAAAGGTCATAAATTTTTCATGATCATTTTCATGAAAAAATTTTCATGATCCCTAACATTTCTCTTTAAGAAGTTGCAGCATATGCGATGCAAGATCTGATTAAAAAGGGGAAAAAAACCATATTTGATTTGGAAGGATAATCTGTTAGAGAAAATGATTTTTGGTGACTTTAATTTAATATTAAAGTGTGGTGACTTTAATTAAATATTAAAGTGGGTCCCAACCTTTTATTGTGTTGGGTCCAAGTGAGCCAAAAACCATTGGGTTTTGAATAAGAAATTGCCAAGAAATTGCTTCATGATGTTAGATTCATGAATAGGATTTTAAAGAGTATTTAAATCCTTTTTCTTGGCTAAAGGGTGTGAATCCTTTGAGCATCCAAACTTTCATATTTTTGGAAAGGGGCTATGAATGTTTGGTGTTTTAATGACCAGCCTTAAAGGCTGGAGGCTCTTCTTCTCTCCCCTTTACATGTATAAATTGAGACCTTCCTATCAAGTTTCAATATAGAAATTTTTGCTTCCATTTTACAAGTCAGTTTGCCAGAAAGTTCATATTGTGAGAGAGTGCTGCCACTGTTTTTGTTCGCTAAGTTAGACAGAAAGTGTTTCTGCAGTAGCTGGTTTTGACCGTCGTATCCTGGGAGACAGACGCCGAGTTTCCTCAAGCACTCGACCCGTGAGGCGGCAAAATCTGTTTTAAGGAAACTGCTACCGTGCAGGCTTCGGTTTCGTTTCTTTACCATTTATTGTTTTGTGTATTTCTGTTGAAATTTAGTTGTAATTATCTGCATATGTTCTTGGTATATAATTTTGATTTCTTCATAAATCTATTTATTTAATTTCACAATTTGAACAGCAAGCTTAAAACAGATTTTATATATATTTTCTATGAAATTGATCGAATAGATTTATATAGACTATTAGGTTAGCTTTGTATAATGTTACTAGGAATTGTTGCGGAATACTCACTATTTCAATGATTGTAAATTATGCAATGTTATTCTCTAATTGCTTAGTTTAATTAGAATGCTCTATCATAATTTGCATACTTAATTGTATTAGTATGATCTTGTTTTATGCGTATGGTTCATCATTCCCCTACCATGATTTGCATGAATTTTAAGGTTATAAAATATAATTTATGGATGTTGCAATTTTGACATGCTAATTCTATTCTAGTTTTAATTTGTTACATGCTTATTATTTTCTAGACTAGATTACATGATTTAATGTATTTTGGAATTATAGAGTTTTTTATGAATTGTGTACATGATTAATGTGAATTATTTAATTGGGTGCATTAATCTAAATTATCTAATTGGGTGCATTAATGTGAATTATTTAATTAGGTGCATTAATCTAAATTATCTATTTGGGTGCATTAATGTGAATTATTTAATTAGGTGCATTAATCTAAATTATCTAATTGGGAGCATTAATCTGAATTATTTAATTGGGTGCATTAACTTTGAATTTAACTTATTTATTTGGAGTTAATAGTTTAATTGTTTATTATGAATTAATTTCATTCGTAACCCATAAGTATAGAACTTTATTTTAAAGTTTTAATTTAATTGGCATTTTAATGCATTGGTTCTTATATAATTAAAAGTTGGCTAGATGGTTTCAATTATTTATTATATTTATTTTTGCTTAGATTATTTGTTTATATTTTGTTGTGGTTTTCTTTTTTTTCCTGCTAACTTTCTTTACAGAAATACTTATGCGAAAGGGAATGGAAAAACAAATATAAAACCAAATGAATAGTATTTGGGATGTAAAAACAAAAATGTTTGGACTACTAACTTTTGTGTTGAATAGGAATACCTAAGCGTGGAAAGGCTTTTGGACTAAATAGAATCCTTATGGATTGGCTATTTTATTTAAATGTTTGAAGCATGTTTGCTTGAGATTTAGTTGGTTTGTTTATCTATTTGTGGTAGCAAGTTTTATTTGTTTGTTTTGTTAGAAGCACTTTATATGCGTGTAATTGTTATAGCAATTTTTTAAAATTGTTTGTAAGTTTGGAACTTGGTTTGTGTGGGGATATATTTTCTGAGTACCAACACGTGACAAAGTGACGCCGACGTGTCAGCCGAGGTGCCACGTGTCCTGGTCATGACGCCGAGGTGATCTCGGCAAAGCCGAGGTTATCTCTGAAGATATCAGAATCCGAGATAAGTGGATAAGGGACAAGAGTCCTAGAATGAAAAGGGAACTCAACCTGGATGAGGGACAATAGTCCTAGAATGAGAGAAGGCTTCAGTTTGTATTAAGATAAGACTCTTAGAGAGTTTATCCCAATCTTACTGGGAGTCCAAGATTAGCAGTAATCCTGAGTCCATAGAAGTTAGGCTTCTATTGGGACTAGGTTTATGTTGGCTATAAAAGAGAGGCACCTCCATGGGTCTAAGGTATGCTTTTTATGCTCAAGCTGGTGAGTTTAGCACTATTGATTATTTTTGAGAGATATTGAGTACTGACTTGATTGTCAGAGTACCCCCGGGTGGCGAACCATCACCGGAGTCTTCTCTTTCTGTTGCAGGTTAGCTAAAAGCCATCCATTCTGTCGGTGCTCTCCAGTTGATTACAAAGCGGGCAGTGTGATCAGAAAATCACTCACACAATTTGGCGTCGTCTGTGGGAAAGAAAGAAGAATAGATGGCCAATGAAAGAAAGAATAATAGATGGCCAATGACGGACAGAAGGATCAGACTGGAGACAACGCTCCTGCTGGGAATGGGAGACCTATCAACCTCGACGTTGAAGGGGACAACCGCAACACAGAAACTCGTGACCAGAGTCACGGAGTGAAAGACGCCGGCTAGGAAGGTGACGCACCAAAGACAACAGATTGAAGCGGATACTACAACGAAGATGACTTCCAAGTATGGAAGGATAGATACCTGCAGAGGAACGAAGACCCTTCCAGAAAGGATGCAAAGACAGGGGGCATGAGCGCTCCCAAGGAGATAACATTCAAGTATAGAAGAACTCATCCTGAGTGAGCAGATCTCGGATTCCAGATCCTGGATCCCGGATCCGAGAAGACATGATCTCAGCCTAGACAAGTAGGCCCGAGAAGACGAGAGCTCAGCCTAAGTGAGTAGATCCCGGATTCCAGATCCTGGATCCTAGAAGACATGATCTCGGCCTAGATAAGTTGGTCCGAGAAGAGAAGAGCTCAACCTGAGTGAGCAGATCCAAGATTCTAGCAGACAAGATCTCGGCACTTAAGTCCGAAAAGAGAAGAGCTCAGTGAGCAAATCTCAGATCCCAGAAGATAAAAAAGAAAACACACAAGGTTGGACTGTAGTTAGCCAGGTTGAAGACCTTTTATAAGGTTCGCAAAGGAGTATGTGGAAGCCATGCAGGGGGCAGAGAGAAGAAGAATATGTTTACCACTTGTTGAAATTTGTAGCAATTTACAAGTTGGTTAAACCGATATGATGTTTACCACTTGTTGAAATTTGTAGCAATTTACAAGTTGGTTAAACTGAGATGATGTTTACCACTTGTTGAAATTCTGTGTGAATTTACAAGTTGATTAAACCGATATGATGTTTACCACTTGTTAAAATTTGTAGCAATTTACAAGTTAGTTAAACCGAGATGATGTTTAACACTTGTTGAAATTCTGTGTGAATTTACAAGTTGAAGTTAAACCGAGATGATGTTAACACTTGTTGAAATTCTGTGTGAATTTACAAGTTGAAGTTAAACCGATGTGATATTTAACACTTGTTGAAATTCTGTGTGAATTTACAAGTTGAAGTTAAACCGAGATGATGTTAACACTTCTTGAAATTCTGTGTGAATTTACAAGTTGAAGTTAAACCGAGGTCATGTTTAACACTTGTTGAAATTCTGTGTGAATTTACAAGTTGAAGTTAAACCGATGTGATATTTAACACTTGTTGAAATTCTGTGTGAATTTACAAGTTGAAGTTAAACCGAGGTCATGTTTAACACTTGTTGAAATTCTGTGTGAATTTACAAGTTGAAGTTAAACCGATGCGATATTTAACACTTGTTGAAATTCTATGTGAATTTACAAGTTGAAGTTAAACCGAGGTCGTATCGGAAAAAGATTGGTTTAACACTTGTTGAAATTCCATGTGAATTTACAAGTTATAGTTAAAACCGAGGTTATGATAAAGGAAGATGGTTTAACACTTGTTGAAATTTTGAGAAAAATTTACAAGCTGAAGTTAAGCCGAGGTTATGATAAAGGATGATGGTTAAACACTTGTTGAAATTTTTAAGAAAAATTTACAAGTTAAAGTAAAGCTCAAGCAATATCTGCGTACTTGCCGAGACTACCAGGTTGTCAAAACTTGAAATATGGAAAACTGAAGTCTTGATAGAAGACATTGAGAAAGTGACAAGTCCTAAGCAACACTTGTGAAAATATTTGTTACAATATTTTCAAGTGTTAGGACAAGGCCGAGATGAGCAAGATTAGAAGTTGTGAGAGAGGTATTTTACCCGAAGAGATTGCACAGTCATGTACTTTTGAAGACATGCAAATTATTCTAAGTATAGAATCATACAAGAGCAGAAAAAAGAAGACATACATTCAAAGAAGAAATCAGAGAAATGCATTTAAAGAAGAAAGAATGCACTTCGGCCTGAATATTGAAAAATAAATTATTCAGACTACAAAAATGGCACGTCGGCCAGATTAAAAGCATACAAAGACGGACAAAGTACAAGGTACAAGGTACAAGGAGCAAAAGAAGGAAACAAAACTACTCGGCATCAATGGCATGGTATAGAAGACAGTTGGGAAGACTTCTCAGCAACCTTCTCGGCCTCGAGCTCAGCATCGATCTCCCGAAGAGTTTGATCAAGGCTCTTCTCGGCGATTGGCACCTCGGAGTTTGAAGGCAAGGATTGAAAGCAAGAATCTGGAAAAAGACACAGAAAACAGAAATAAGAATGTAATTCGTAATCAAGAATGGTGATGAAGCTATCAGGAAATCAAGACAAAAAGATTGCACAGGTGTGTCAAGCCAAGAACAGTGGCAGAAATCAACAGATGTGTGAACAGTGTATATTCAAGAAGATAATTTGGAAACAACGGGTAAAACAACAATGGTGATTAAACAATGAAGCAGAGCTTCTTGGAAAGCAACAAGAAATAAAACCAAGAGGAACAGTGGCTTACCAGAAAGAGAGAAGCCGAAATGAGAATTGCCGAAGTCTGACGACAATGACAGAATGACGTAAGCTTCACCGGAGGAGAGGAACGAAGACAGTTGCAGAAGCTTGAAAGCTTGGAACAATGACGGATTTAAGCAAAAGAGCTAGAAAGAGAAAAAGCCAGAGGATTGAATAGTTAAGAAGATGACAAAGTTCAAGAATAAAGCCAAGTCCACAGGCACTAAGTAAGTACGTGAAGAACAAGAAAGTAATGACCCAGACACGATGCTAGCAACAGAAAGCGGATATGACAAGAACAGTGCCAGACATTCAAACAATTCAAAACTTAAAGACAAACGAAAATAGAAGGCAATAGATGGCAAGTAAACAGATTCAGAAGAGTTATGAAAGATTGAGCTTAATAGCAAGTAAAGAGTTTATGAACCTACCAAGCGAAATGAATGCCGATATGAAAATCGCCGGAGTCAAATAGATGACTGGAAATCGGGAACTCACCAGAGAGTGTGAGTGGAGCAGTTGCAAAGCTCTTGGATTTTACGAATTAATGGAACCAGAACCTCAGCTAGGAGGTGCGATTTCAAGCAGCTTAGAAAGCATGAAACTTGATTCTTGACACCAGTGGACAGTAAAGTCCAGGGAACTTTGAGGTCGGCGAGTTTGATCTCGGACAGAGGGGCACAGATGAACGAACAGTGTAGGTTCCATCACCTCAGAATGCCAAGGTAATAGAACCTAGAGGGCAGTTGTGGAGATATATTTTCTGAGTACCAATACGTGACAAGGTGACGCCGACGTGTCAGCCGAGGTGCCACGTGTCCTGGTCGTGACGCCGAGGTGATCTCGGCAAAGCCGAGGTTATCTCTGAAGATATCAGAATCCCAGATAAGTGGATAAGGGACAAGAGTCCTAGAATGAAAAGGGAACTCAACCTGGATAAGGGACAAGAGTCCTAGAATGAGAGAAGACTTCAGTTTATATTAAGATAAGACTCTTAGAGAGTTTATCCTAATCTTACTGGGAGTCCGAGATTAGCAGTAATCCTGAGTCCATAGAAGTTAGGCTTCTATTGGGACTAGGTTTATGTTGGCTATAAAAGAGAGGCACCCCCATGGGTCTAAGGTATGCTTTTTATGCTCAAGCTAGTGAGTTTAGCACTATTGATTATCTTTGAGAGATATTGAGTACTGACTTGATCGTCGGAGTACCCCCGGGTGGCGAACCACCACCGGAGCCTTCTCTTTCTGTTGCAGGTTAGCTAAAAGCCATCCATTCTGCCAGTGCTCTCTAGTTGATTACTAAGCTAAACACTTTGGTTTTCTGTGATAGAAACCAAAGTGTTTAGCTTTGGCTAAAGAGTAGTTCTTATTTGTTCAGAAATGACAACTAAGACGGATTTGGTTTCAAACCTTTGGACTTTGAGGAAGTCTTTGGGTTTAATCATTTTATTCCCAAAGTGTTGGAAAACCATGTTTGGAGAAAGTCTTTCGTTATAATCTGATTATGTCCAAAGTGTTTTGGTTTTGAGAAAGGAAACCAAATTTTAGCATTAGCTAAAATATTTCTGATTTTATTCAGAAATAATGGGCTTAGTTCCGGGAGTACCGGTTAACTTTTATGAGTGGTGTAATTATGGTAGCAAATTTTATTTGCTTGGGAATCGGTTTGTTATAACCGGGTTTATCTCCTGGAAATCTTAATTTTAAAATTATTTCCTATGGACTAGGAGCCAACATGCTCTTAGATATTTTGTCAAAAGGTTAACTGGGTTTTAAGTGGGACCAATGTGACCCCTCCAGTCTTCCTGGGAACATTTCTGACCATGTTCGATTCTAGGTTAAATGGTGAGACTAGTTTTGAATTAAATTTCCATCTGAGAGATTTTCTATGGGTTAAGTTTAATTTCTGGAATCACAGAAGTGAAATTCTGTTGTGATGTTTCAGAAATGGTTTCAAAATGTGACAAACAGAAATGTTGTTCCACCTGACAACCTTTGCCTCACGAGTTTCTTAAAGGAAATCATAAGATTGCATTAAAATATCTCTGAATTGATCAGAGGCAACTAGTATGGTATCCTTGTGTTATTTATAGCATTTATGATTGCTATGTGACTTTGCTTGAAAGCAAAGATGAGACAACCTGTTATAGTGGGTGAATATTTTTTGGATTTTTAAATTTCAAATATATTCTTAAATTGGTGGCTCCTAGTGAGTTCAAGATCACTGATCACAGAGATACAAACTGGTGGTTCCTAGGAGGTGTTAGACCACTGGCTACACTGTCACGACCCCAACCCGCCCCTAGTAGGATGGTGCCGTGATGGCCAGTAATCCGTGATTACCAAAGGCCAACTCACAAAGATCACACACAATCAGAGTATAATATACATATGGGGCTCACAAATGCGGAAGCAATAAATCAAAATACAAGTGGTCCATAAGAGCCGTGCATAAATCGAATGGAATGACATGCAAGATATAGCTTTACAAGCAGTCCGAAATAACAAAAATACAAGTTACATCTTGATCAAAAGGCTTCTCGAGCCCACATACACAAAATACAAGTCAAGAAGCATGATTTTCAAGATTGGCCGACGTAATTACAACACTACCGACATGAACACAAAACAGGGCCGACGTAATCATGAATCCAAAACGAGCTGTACAAACACATCTAGGCGTCACCGCCGACCTGCTCATCACCTACATATATATATAGAGAGGGTGAGCTTGGATACTCAGTGAATGGTACAAATAATAAAGGTTTTGCATGAATATAGCCGAAGTCCTTTCAAAAAAAAAACATGTCAAAACCATACGAATATTAGCCGAGATTCCTTCAAAGCAAAACACGTCAAAACTTTATCAAATCAGGAGATGAACCGTATTCATCTATCAAATCTTACGAGTCTCAAGGGATGCTTACTGGCATCGGCAAAACACAAATCCAGCTCCCGAACAAACAAGTCCACGCGATAAACCGTCAGTGGCAAGACAAGGACTGTACGATCCGTAATCGCTTAGTCCGAGGTACTGCGAAAGTTTATAGTCCTCCAGCACGAGGGACTTGTGTTACTTAAGCCCGTAGCTCTTTTTAGCACGATGGTCTTGTGTTACTTAGGCCCATAGCCCGATTTAACACTATATCTTTCCAAGAAAGGACCGTATCCTTTTATACTTAGTACTGCGAAAGTTTAGAGTCCTCCAGCACAAGGGACTTTCATACTTAGTACTGCGAAAGTTTAGAGTCCTCCAGCACAAGGGACTTTTCAAAGATGACATCAAAACAAAGCTTATACTTGATACATCAAAATAGGGCTAATCATTCATGCTTAACAAATACTTTCATCAAAACAAAGCAAAGCAAGATTTATCAAAACAGTATAACATAGCTTTATTAGAAATACCACTCACCTAGTTCTTCTCAGATGTAGGCTCAAGGCAAAGATCAAGGTCCTACAATCACATGGCAAATACATTCTCAAAACAAGCTTTACATGCAAGCAATGATCTCGGCATTTTTACCAGATCCAAGTCAATAACAAGGCAAAACATGCTGGGGTTTAGACGCTGCCTTTTCGTCTCATGAAGACACACTGGGTACCAACCAGGCCTTTGCCGAGGTGTGGTCCGAAGGCCACATTCAAAAGCAAAGTCGGGAAAACCTGGGTTTCCTTTTGAAGAACATAAAGAACATGATTATCAAGAACATGTATGCTAAAAACATAACTCATTTTATTCCAAAAACTGAGATTTCGTGCCATGAGTTCAAAAACACGGACCTGGGTACCCTTTCAAGAAGATTATGCAAGAACAAACACAAAACATGGTTCTTGTTCCAAACTTTCGGATCAAAACGAGGCTTCTCTTCAAGAACTCAAGAACACCATTTTCTCTTCAAGAACCAACTTTAAATCAATGCATGGCATACAAAACGGATTCAATCATGCAATGCAGCTTGACAGCCAATAAGATTAACTAGAGTAGAGCAAGAATCTCACCTCAAAACTCAAATCTAACGGTTCGATCTTCAAAGATCAAGCTCGGAACTCTACTCCTCTCTCTAAAACTCTTCCTCCTTCTTCTAGAGTTTCTCTCTCTAAAAACAAAGATTGAGACAAAATGATTTGTCTCTAAGTCTGCCGGCTGTCTTAACACACAGCTCGGACACGCGGCACTACCGGGTTGGTTCAGCTCAAAAGGTGACTGATTGATAAGACAAGTCTCTGACAAAGTGTACTCAACAAGCTAACTGGCAAGACACATCGGCAAGCAAAGACATCGGCTAAAGACAAAGCTTCGGCGACAGGGTAACAAAGACATCGGCTAGGGAGGACGACACTTGACTAAGCTGTGCTACACCTTCGTCTGGGTGTGCCACACCTCGGTCTAGGCCATACCTGCCCAAGGACAAAGATCACAAGTGCAAAACATCTCGGCCTAGATGATACACTCCTCGGCCTTGGTTACGAACCTCGGCCCAGGCAGTGACATCTCGGCAAACATGCCCGGGTTGAAGACGGAGGTCTACCAAGTGGTTCCAAAATAAATTCTAAGTACAAGGGTTCAAAGACGAACTAAGCTCAAGATGACCTCGGCTACACACCAGGCAAAGAACAAAATCACGCAAGCAATACCTCAAACAAAACAAGACAAACCAAGATAAACCAAATTGCAATCATCATAAACAAGATCATACAGGTAGGTATGCAAGCATGGTTAAGCCAGTATGAGGGTTGTTACATCCTACCCCCCTTAAAGAAGTTTGGTCCCCAAACTTAGATTACCTTGCTCCAAGAATATTTCTGGATATCGAGTTCTCATTTCCTCTTCCATTTCCCATGTGGCATTCTTGCCGAAATGTTCTTTCCATTCGACCTTTACCATCGGTATGGACTTGTTTCTCAACTGCTTAACTTGTCTATCGATAATACACATCGGCTTCTCATCATAGCCTAAATTCTCATTAATTTCAATCCCAGAGTAATCAATCACATGCAATGGATCCCGAACATACTTCCTTAACATCGACACATGAAACACATTATGGACTAGGCTTAATTCGGGTGGCAAAGCAAGTCTGTAGGCAACGGAGTTAACCTTGTCAAGAATTTCAAATGGCCCAATATAACGAGGCGCTAACTTACCTTTCCTCCCAAATCTGGAAACTCCTTTCATTGGTGAAATCTTCAGGAATACATGATCCCCAACTTCGAATTCTAATTCATTCCTTCTCTGGTCGGCGTAGCTCTTTTGTCGGCTCTGGGCAGTCTTAATCCTCTGTTGAATAAGTTTAATTTTCTCTGTTGTTACTTGAATCAATTCGGGACCAAGCAGAGCTCTGTCTCCAACTTCGGTCCAACATACCGGCGACCTACACTTTCTTCCGTACAAAGCTTCATACGGCGCCATGCCAATGCTAGCTTGATAACTGTTGTTGGAAGCGAATTCCACTAAGGGCAAATGCACTCCCCAACTTCCCTGAAAGTCCAATACACAAAGTCTGAGCATATCTTCAAGTGTCTGAATTGTTCTCTCTGTTTGCCCATCCGTCTAGGGATGAAAAGCTGTGCTAAACCTCAGCTCGGCTCCAAAAGCTCTCTGTAGGCTCTGCCAAAATCTAGAAACAAACTTCGGATCTCGGTCTGATACAATGGACATCGGCACTCCATGAAGTCTAATAATCTCGTTCACGTACAACAAGGCGAGTTGATCGGCGTTGAAGGTAGTCTTAACAGGCAAAAAGTGTGCTGACTTAGTTAATCTGTCAACAACAACCCAAATCGAATTCATACCTTTCTGTGTCTTCGGCAAACCAATCACAAAATCCATGGAGATGTGTTCCCATTTCCACTCCGGAATCGGCAAAGGTTGAAGAAGTCCTGCTGGCCTTTGATGTTCTGCTTTCACTTGTTGACAATGCAAACACTGGGACACGAACTCGGCTATCTCTCTTTTCATATTCGGCCACCAGAAAGTCTGTTTCACATCTTGATACATTTTGGTATTTCCTGGGTGAACGGCAAACTTGGAAGCATGAGCTTCCTGCAAAATTTTCCTTTTCAACTCTGGAACGTCGGCCACACACAATTTCCCTTCGAACTTGAGCACTTGGTTTCGATAGTGTATCCTGATCTCGGCTTCGTAATAATCTCATCGGCTACCTTCTGAAGAATTCATCCTCCATTTGTCTTGCCTTTACTTTCTCAAACAGTTGGTTCTGCTGAAACACGGTTAGACATGCCAAACTTCCAGTTACCTTTCTGCTCAAAGCGTCGGCCACTGTGTTAGCTTTACCCGGGTGATATTGAATCTGCATGTCGTAGTCTTTCAGCAACTCAAGCCATCTTCTCTGCCTCAAATTCAATTCCTTCTGAGTGAATAGGTATTTTAAACTCTTATGATCTGTAAAAACTTGACAAGAAGCTCCATACAAGTAATGACGCCAAATTTTCAAAGCAAATACTACGGCTGCTAGTTCTAAATCATGGGTAGGATAGTTCTTTTCATGTGGCTTCAACTGACGAGATGCATACGCTATGACTTTGCCCTCTTGCATTAATACGCATCCCAAACCCTTATGCGATGCATCACTATAGATGTGGAACTCTTCATTACCTGATGGGAGTACAAGAACTGGTGCTGTGACTAACCTAGTCTTCAACTCCTGGAAGGCTGATTCCCGATCTTCGGTCCATTCAAACGCTGCTCCCTTCTTGGTCAATTGCGTCAACGGAATTGCAGTCCTGGAGAAATCCTTCACAAACTTCCTGTAATAACCTGCCAAACCCAGAAAACTCCGAACCTCGGACACATTAGTCGGCCTCGGCCAATTCACAACAGCTTCAATTTTACTAGGATCAACTGAAATACCCTCTTCATTAATCACATGACCCAAGAATGAGATAGTAGAAAGCCAAAACTCACACTTGTTAAACTTAGCATACAATTTTCGGTCCCTCAAAATCTGTAAGGCAAGTCTCAAATGATTCTCATGTTCAGCTTTACTCTTGGAATAGATCAATATATCATCGATGAAGACAACTACAAATTCGTCTAAGTATGGCTTGAAGACTCTGTTCATTAAATCCATAAATGCAGCAGGGGCATTGGTCACTCCAAAAGGCATCACTAAGAATTCATAGTGGCCATATCTTGTCCGGAAAGCGGTCTTCTCAACATCCTCGGCTTTAACTTTAAGCTGATGGTAACCCGACCTAAGGTCAATCTTAGAAAAGACTCGTGCTCCTTGTAACTGATCAAGCAAATCATCAATTCTAGGCAATGGGTACTTGTTCTTAATGGTGACTTTATTAAGTTCTCTGTAGTCAATGCAAAGACGGAGTGTGCCATCCTTTTTCTTAACAAATAAAACGGGTGCTCCCCATGGTGAAGTGCTCGGCCTAATAAATCCCTTATCCAACAATTCTTGTAATTGCAGTTTCAATTCCCTAAGTTCAGCTGGGGCCATTCTATAGGGTGTTTTGGAGATCGGTTGTGTTCCCGATATGATATCAACAGTAAACTCTATTCCTCTATCAATTAAGTGGCCAGGCAAATCATTTGGAAAGACGTCGGCGAATTCATTGACAACTGGAATGTCGGCTAAACTAGTATTTCCATTCTGATCATTCAGTATGCTACACAAGAAACCTTGACATCCTTTCCGAATTAACTTATAGGCCCTAACGGACGAGATCAAATAAGGTGGGGGCACTACCCCTTTACCCCGAAATGTAACCTCGGCTATGTTTGGGGGTTTCAGTGTGACACTCTTCGAAACACAATTAATAGATGCATGATTCGCGACTAACCAATCCATTCCCAGTATGACATCGAAATGAGTCATGTCTAAAGGCATCAAATCTACTAACAATTCAACATTCTCAATCTCAACAATGCATGCTCTATAAATGGATGCAACAATCATAGATCTCCCAGATGGAGTAGACACGGATAATACATAGTCAAGGGGTTCTAGTTCTCTATTAATCTTCTCGGCAAACTTAGCAGATACGAATGAATGCGTAGAGCCCGAATCAATCAATACATATGCATCATGAGAGCAAATTGGAAGTATACCTGACACTACTGTCTCAGCATTCTGAGTATCTCCTGGTACCAGTGCAAAAACTCTGCCCTGCCTCATTTGTCCTTTCCCAGCATTACTCTTCTGAACGGAACCCGAGGTATCCTCATCCTTCTTGTCATTAACAGTCTTTGCCTTAGGACAATCTCTCACATAGTGTCCCATTTCACCACATTCATAACAAGCTCCAGACGCCCGACGACAAACCCCGAAATGTGACTTCCCACAACTCGAACACGTCGGCTTCGCGCCACTGTCCTGTCTTGGGTAGGCTGGGCTGCTGACATTCGCTTTCTTCTTGGTAGTAAACGGTGTTCGGCGACTGTCAAAATTCTGCCTTTTCCTCTGGTTCTCTCCTGAACTCTGGTATCTGTTCAAGTTAGCTTCAGCCAGGATGGCTTTATCCAATACTCCGGCGTAAGTTGGCATGTTGTGCAAGTTAACCCGGTCTTGTATCGGTCCACTGAGCCCACTCTCAAACTTCCTAGCCTTCATATACTCGTCATTGACCATGTGAGGTGCATACCTCGCCAACTCCGTAAAAGCGCGGTCGTATTCCGCCACTGTCCTGCTGCCTTGCGTTAAGGTCTGAAATTCAGTAGCCTTGCGGTTTCGTACACTGAGGGGAAAATGTTTGTTGTAGAACAACTCCAAGAATCGGGTCCAGGTCAAGTCTGGATTGCTTTCTCGAATCATCATCCACCATCTGCGATCGTCATCCAGCGTGAATGTTGCCAGGCTACTTTCTGAGCGTCGGTGCTGGGGAAGATCTCGAACAATTTTTCCATTTCCAAACCCACGCTTCGGCCTTCATCGGCTCTATACCCCAGAGAACCTCGGTGGCTTCATCTTCTTGAACTCTCTGATCAAAGCTATCGTGCCATCCCCATATAAGGCTGGCTGCGGGGGAACTTGCGGCATTGGGGGAGGTGGAGGCGGAACTACATTTCGGCCGTTGGTCTGCTCGGCCTGAGTCGACGTAGCACTAGCATACTGCTGTCTTGTTTGCCTCAACTCGCGGGCCAAACCTTCAACTACCCTTTCTAGTCTGTCCATCCTGTCTTCTGGCTGATCTCTGCCAATTGGAGGTCTACCTCTCCTCATGATGCTATGAGTATGCAAAGTGCAATTCTTAAAACAAGACGAGCAAATAAACATGTATGCAAGTAGCAAATGATCATAACGAGATGACGCACACCTTGTCAAGTAGCAAGCAACATGATGCAATCCTAACATCTTTCTAAGGAAAATCCTATGCTCTTTAGGACTCAGAGTGTGTGAATAACGTACTATAAGGAACTCGTGCTCTGATACCATTCTGTCACGACCCCAACCCGCCCCTAGTAGGATGGTGCCGTGATGGCCAGTAATCCGTGATTACCGAAGGCCAACTTACAAAGATCACACACAATCAGAGTATAATATACATATGGGGCTCACAAATGCGGAAGCAATAAATCAAATACAAGTGGTCCATAAGAGCCGTGCATAAATCAAATGGAATGACATGCGAGATATAGCTTTACAAGCAGTCCGAAATAACAAAAATACAAGTTACATCTTGATCAAAAGGCTTCTCGAGCCGACATACACAAAATACAAGTCAAGAAGCATGATTTTCAAGATTGGCCGACGTAATTACAACACTGCCGACATGACACAAAACAAGGCCGACGTAATCATGAATCCAAAACAAGCTGTACAAACACATCTAGGCGTCGCCGCCGTCCTGCTCATCACCTACATATATATATAGAGAGGGTGAGCTTGGATACTCAGTGAATGGTACAAATAATAAAGGTTTTGCATGAATATAGCCGAAGTCCTTTCAAAAACCAAACATGTCAAAACCATACGAATATTAGCCGAGATTCCTTCAAAGCAAAACACGTCAAAACTATATCAAATCAAGAGATGAACCGTATTCATCTATCAAATCTTACAAGTCTCAAGGGATGCTTACTGGCATCGGCAAAACACAAATCCAGTTTTCCGAACAAACAAGTCCACGCGGTAAACCGTCAGTGGCAAGACAAGGACTGTACGATCCGTAATCGCTTAGTCCGAGGTACTGCGAAAGTTTATAGTCCTCCAGCACAGGGACTTGTGTTACTTAAGCCCGTAGCTCTTTTTAACACGATGGTCTTGTGTTACTTAGGCCCGTAGCCCGATTTAACACTATATCTTTCCAAGAAAGGACCGTATCCTTTTATACTTAGTACTGCGAAAGTTTAGAGTCCTCCAGCACAAGGGACTTTCATACTTAGTACTGCGAAAGTTTAGAGTCCTCCAGCACAAGGGACTTTTCAAAGATGACATCAAAACAAAGCTTATACTTGATACATCAAAATAGAGCTAATCATTCATGCTTAACAAATACTTTCATCAAAACAAAGCAAAGCAAGATTTATCAAAACAGTATAACATAGCTTTATTAGAAATACCACTCACCTAGTTCTTCTCGGGTGTAGGCTCAAGGCAAAGATCAAGGTCCTACAATCACATGGCAAATACATTCTCAAAACAAGCTTTACATGCATGCAATGATCTCGGCATTCTCACCAGATCCAAGTCAAAAACAAGCAAAACATGCTGGGGTTTAGACGCTGCTTTTTCGTCTCATGAAGACACACTGGGTACCAACCAGGCCTTTGCCGAGGTGTGGTCCGAAGGCCACATTCAAAAGCAAAGTCGGGAAAACCTGGGTTTCCCTTTGAAGAACATAAGAACAAGATTATCAAGAACATGCATGCTAAAAACATAACTCATTTTATTCCAAAAACTGAGATTTCATGCCATGAGTTCAAAAACATGGACCTGGGTACCCTTTCAAGAAGATCATGCAAGAACAAACACAAAACATGGTTCTTGTTCCAAACTTTCGGATCAAAACGAGACTTTTCTTCAAAAACTCAAGAACACCATTTTCATTTCAAGAACCAACTTTAAATCAATGCATGGCATGCAAAACGGATTCAATCATGCAATGCAGCTTGACAGCCAATAAGATGACTAGAGTAGAGCAAGAATCTAACCTCAAAACTCAAATCTAACAGTTCGATCTTTGAAGATCAAGCTCGGAACTCCACTCTCTCACTCTAAAACTTCTTCCTTCTTCTTCTTCTAGAGCTTCTCTCTCTAAAAACAAAGATTGAGACAAAATGATTTGTCTCTAAGTCTGCCGGCTGTCTTAACACACAGCTCGGACACGCGGCACTACCGGGTTGGTTCAGCTCAAAAGGTGACTGATTGATAAGACAAGTCTCTGACAAAGTGTACTCAACAAGCTAACTGGCAAGACACATCGGCAAGCAAAGACATCGGCTAAAGACAAAGCTTCGGCGACAGGGTAACAAAGACATCGGCTAGGGAGGACGACACTTGACTAAGCTGTGCTACACCTTGGCCTGGGTGTGCCACACCTCGGTCTAGGCCATACCTGCCCAAGGACAAAGATCACAAGTGCAAAACATCTCGGCCTAGATGATACACTCCTCGGCCTTGGTTACGAACCTCGGCCCAGGCAGTGACATCTCGGCAAACATGCCCGGGTTGAAGACGGAGGTCTACCAAGTGGTTCCAAAATAAATTCTAAGTACAAGGTTCAAAGACGAACTAAGCTCAAGACGACCTCGGCTACACACCAGGCAAAGAACAAAATCACGCAAGCAATACTTCAAACAAAACAAGACAAACCAAGATAAACAAATTGCAATCATCATAAACAAGATCATACAGGTAGGTATGCAAGCATGGTTAAGCCAGTATGAGGGTTATTACATACACAGTTATGAGATTGTGGTTCCTAGTAGTGAACAGATTACTGATCACATGTCAAGACATCATGGTTCCTAGTAGTGGAAAGGCTACTGGTCATATGTCAAGACATGATGATTCCTAGTAATGAAAGAGTCTATTGATCCTATGTCAGGACGTTGTGATTCCTAGTAGTAAAGTGACTACTGATCACAGGTTAAGACATTGTGATTCCTAGTAGTAGAAAGTCTACTGACCACATGCTGAGAAATTAGTGATTCCTAGTGATAAGACTACTGGCCATGTTATGAAGTTCCGAATAGTAGACTATTGAACACTGGATTTGTGTTTCCTAATAGTAAGACTATTGGCTTCAGAGTGATAGGTTGGACCAAATATATTTAGGTGCCTAATTCGGTTGATGACATTCTGGGAATGTATTTACTGTGATATGATTTTGAGAGTTTCATAATCATTGTGACACAAGGAATTGTTTAAGTCACTGTATGAATTTTTGGAAAAGGCTAAAAGACTTTGTATAAATTCTACAAATAAGACTTGATTATCCGACTCCGAATTGAGGAGAATAATAGAAAGAAAGGAGGGAGTACTTCCTTAGTAAAGGCCAATGTCATTGAGCATGGCAAATCTTCTGGGGTGAGGAAGAAGCCCCCCATGAACAAGGGCTCTAAGCTGGGGCTAAGGAGTGGTGTTGCAAAGAAGCTGGCATACAAGCCGCGGGAACCTGGTTATCGGTTCTTTGGGAAGTGCTACAACTGTGGTAGCGAGAGGCTTTTAGCTTTACTAGGGCTACACGCCACATCTGCTCCGAGAAGGAGCTGTTTACAACTTTCGAACCGGTTACAAACGGTGAGAAGTTGTTTATGAGAAACTCTACTACCTCATTTGTTGAGGGAAAGGTGGTCCTGATGTTAACCTCAGGAAAAGAGCTAACTTGAACGAAGTCCTGTATGTTTTGGACATTTGTTAGAATCTTGTTTCAAGGTCTCTTCTCAGTAAACATGTTTTTCGCATGGTTTTTTGAGTCCAACAAGGTCGTTCTGACGAAACACAAGTGTGAAACTTGTGTTGAAGCGAAGTGGACCCGTATGAGTTATGAAAAGACGTTAAGCCTTCTTATAAATTCTTACAAATGTGGGGGTGTCTTGCAATTGTGGCGATTCCTATACCCTAACGGGTTAGGATAGGCCCGAAATCCGTGGATTGTATATTCATTGGTTATGCACATAATAGTAGTGCATATCGGTTTCTTGTACATAAGTCTGAAATTCCAGACATACACAAGAATACCATCATGGAGTCAAGGAATGCATGTTTCTTTGAAGACATTTTTCCTTGCCGAACCCATGAAGGGGTTCCAAGGTCTTTGGAGCAATTTGATGAGCTTGCTAGTGAGGATGATCATGTTGATGATTTAGGTGATGATCAAATTGAGGTTTTAGATGAGCCCAGAAAGAGTAAAAGGGCTAGGATATCCAAATCTTTTGGTCCAGACTTCTTGACTTAGATGGTTGAGAACGAACCTCAAACTTTTCACGAAGCTGTGACTCCTCCTGAGAGTCCTTTATGGAAAGAAGCAATCAAAAGTGAGATTGACTCCATCTTACAGAACCACACCTGGGAGTTGGTAGATTTACCTCCAGGTTGCAAGCCTTTAGGCTGCAAATGGATTTTTAAAGAAAGATGAAGGCCGATGGGTCAATTGACAAGTATAAGGCGAGGCTCGTTATCAAAGGGTACAGGCAATGAGAAGGCCTGGATTACTTTGATACGTACTCTCCTGTAATTAGGATAACATCCATTCGCATAGTGATTGCGTTAGCAGCTTTGCGCAATCTAGAAATACACCAGATGGATGTAAAGACAGCTTTCTTAAATGGGGATTTGAATGAAGAAATCTACATGGAGCAAGAAAGTCTGTAAACTTGTCAAATCATTGTATGATTTGAAGCAAGCGCCTAAACAATGGCATGAGAAGTTTGACAACGTAATGTTGTCAAATGGGTTTAGAATCAACAAATGTGACATGTGTGTTTATGTCAAAGACACTGACAGAGGTTATGTCATTTTGTGTTTATATGTTGATGATATGCTCATTATACATAGTAACGATGAAATGATCAAAACTACCAAGAAGTTGTTTAACTCTAAGTTTAACATGAAGGATATGGGCATTGCAGATGTTATTCTGGGAATCAAGATTACCAGAACATCTAGCGGAATTGTACTTTCTCAGTCTCATTATGTTGATAAGATACTTGAGAAGTTTAGTGGATCAGATACGAGTGTGTCATCGACACCTGTAGACTTAAGTCTACATTTTACCAAGAATAATAAAGAGAGTGTCTCTCAGTTAGAATATTCTCGGATAATTGGAAGTTTAATGTATCTGATGAGTTGTACTAGGCCGGATATAGCTTACTCGGTTAGCAGGCTTAGTAGATACACAAGTAATCCCGATGCTTCTCATTAGAAGGGCATTGTGCGGGTGTTAAGGTATTTACGCTACACTCGGGATTATGGGATGCATTATACTCGATATCCAGCAGTGCTAGAAGGATATAGTGACGCGAATTGGATATCAGATATAAAGGACTCAAAGTCCACTAGTGGATATGTGTTCACTCTTGGTGGGGCAGCCGTGTCTTGGAAATCTTCCAAGCAAACGTGTATATCTAGATCAACGATGGAATCAGAGTTTATTGCTTTGGATAAAGCAACGGAAGAAGCTGAATGGCTTCGCCATTTCATTGAAGATATTCCATGTTGGTCTAAACCTGTGCTAGCTATTTGTATTCATTGTGATTGTCAATCTGCAATTGGTAGGGCACAGAGTAATATGTATAATGGAAAGTCTAGACATATCCGTCGTAGACATAATTCCATACGACAACTACTCTCGAATGGAGTTGTCTCTATAGACTTTGTAAAGTCTAAGAACAACATTGCGGATCCGCTAACCAAAGGGTTAAGTCGAGTGTTATCAAAACGTTGTCAAAAGGAATGGGGTTGAGGCCTTTGGAAGTTACCGGAATGGAAACCCAACTTAGTTGACTGGAGATCCCAAGATCTAGGTTCAATGGGACAACCTAATTGCGTGTAACGGTGATATGTCACTGAGGAGGTTAAACCTCCAGCCATTCCTTCTATCAGTGATACCTGCAAGTGTAGAGGATAAGCTAAGCTTTTAATGACTCTAGTGTGTTAAGCTGTTGAGCTGAGTATTGCAGGATACTCAAGTAGAGTCACCTATGTGAGTGTGAAGTGGGGCCGCTTCTAGAAGAATTGGGTAGGCCAAGATTCTTTGAAACCACTCGCTGAACCAGACTAGTGTCCAGGGCCACACAGGGCACACCAGTGAGAACAGAATGGTGGTAGAAGTAATTCCCGTGTGAGATCTATTGTTTCAGTTTACATAAACGGCAGACCAGTTCAAGATGTCTTATTCACTGATCAGCCAGTAAACTCGATAGGTTTTCACTGGGAGAGGTTCAAAGCCAAAAGCTACCTTCTCTGATGTCGGGGTTAGTCCGTTGTACTCTCTCTTCGAGTCATTATTGTTTAACGATGTCCGTTTGTTGAGTCTTTCGGTCAATTTTTATTCATGTGGGGGATTGTTGGAAAAAATGATTTTTGGTGACTTTAATTTAATATTAAAGTGTGGTGACTTTAATTAAATATTAAAGTGGGTCCCAACCTTTTATTGTGTTGGGTCCAAGTGGCCAAAAACCATTGGGTTTTGAATAAGAAATTGCCAAGAAATTGCTTCATGATGTTAGATTTATGAATAGGATTTTAAAGAGTATTTAAATCATTTTTCTTAGCTAAAGGGTGTGAATCCTTTGGGCATCCAAACTTTCATATTTTTGGAAAGGGGCTATGGATGTTTGGTGTTTTAATGACCAGCCTTAAAGGCTGGAGGCTCTTCTTCTCTCCCCTTTACATGTATAAATTGAGACCCTCCTATCAAGTTTCAATATAGAAATTTTTGCTTCCATTTTACAAGTCAGTTTGCCAAAAAGTTCCTATTGTGAGAGAGTGCTGCCACTGTTTTTGTTCGCTAAGCTAGACAGAAAGTGCTTCTGCCGTAGCTGGTTTTGACCGTCGTATCCTGGGAGACAGACGCCGAGTTTCCTCAAGCACTCGACCCGTGAGGCGACAAAATCTGTTTTAAGGAAACTGCTACTGTGCAGGCTTCGGTTTCGTTTCTTTACCATTTATTGTTTTGTGTATTTCTGTTGAAATTTAGTTGTAATTATCTGCATATGTTCTTGGTATATAATTTTGATTTCTTCATAAATCTATTTATTTAATTTCACAATTTGAACAACATAATCTTGGTGCAACTGAAATAACTCTATAACATAATTTTATATGATGTTTAATATTATCATATTCAAGAAATAATAAGTTTGACAGTACAAATAATGATTTAAGAAACATTATAATATGCGTGAAATAAGCATTGTCAAGTTTAATAACATTAAAGAAAAAGAAAATCATCATCTAACCTTTGTGTTTGGATCTAGGGTTTGTTTGGGTATAAATTTATGGAGGAAAGAAAAAGATCAAAGGAAGGGTGAAATTTTTTTACTTATATTTTATTTACATTTCTTGCACTCTTTCCTTTTCCTCTACAAATTCGTACCAAACTCGTAAATTCAAAAACAACTTTGTCTTAAAGTTGAAGGGCTAGAACTATAGTCTAACTGATTTGATGCGGTTTCTAGCAGGCTAAAAGTTAATAATCGAAATCTCTTCCCTTGCTTGTTTATTTAAACTATTTATGACTTATAATATGTAAACAAAAGTTTCATCAAACACTCTCACACAAATTTTTGAAATAAAAAAATACTATGAACAACTCTATAAATAGAAATCTTCCTAAGGGTTTCTGACAACAAATTAGAGTAGAACTGAACAAATGTAGTTAAATAACTAGTAAAGTAGATCAATTGTGGGAAAATTTAGAAACCCAATGTGCCATTCAAATAAAGCAAATAAGGACTTTTCATGTTTTTTTTATTTTTTATTTTTAATTTTTTTTATGATCATATCAAATATAGGGAAACTATTCTGTTTGGTGGAGCTTTCAAAATATAATTTCACTCACTTTTGAGTGTGGTGTTTGTTTAGCATTTTCAAAAATTAATTACACACCTACTTTTGAAAACTCTTTCCAAGGCGGAAAAATTTGGGCTAACCAGTCGTCCTCCAGACATTTGGATGGTCGTCCTCTTGGACGTCCGGCCAACCGGCCAGTTGATCGGAACAGTGTTATTTTATTTTTTTATTTTTTATTTTTTATTTTGGCACATGTTATTTTTTATATTTAAAATTTTAAAAAAAAAATTATGAACTTTGAATAGAATTTTGAATTGTGTGTTTGGTTATGAGTTGTAAGTTTTTGTATTAAATATCATATGTCACATCAAAATTCCCCACTCAATTCAAAACTCTTTCACCAAACAAAATTTTCACACTCAAATTATAATTCCAAAACTCACAAACTCAAAATACAACTCTATTCTCAAATCAAATTTAGAAAACTTTATCAAACGCTACTTATATTTATATGTGCTATTCAATTGTAATGAGTAAAATTAATCACCATTTTACCAAACTAATGACACTTTTCCTTCTTATAGCTCTTTTGAGTTTTGTTGAAAAATTTATTACTGTTCCCCTAAATCTGCACAAGTCTGAATCAATGTTCATCCAAGAAGTTGTCGGGATACTTTTTAGAAAATTAATTGATACATATTCAAGTATTGGCAAAGACCTAGTTGGGATGGTTTCTCGTACGGAGAAAGTGATTGAATTGCTAGGTTTAGGGATGGATGATGCTTGTGTTGTAGGTATTTGGGGAATGGGGGGAATAGGCAAGACTACTATTTCCAGAGCTGTTTATGACTGTATCTCTTGCCAATTTGAAGGTTACAGCTTTATTGAAAATGTTAGAGAAGTTTTAGAAAAATGTGGTTTAAAAACTTTGCAAGAACAACTCATTTCCGAAATCTTAATGGAAAAGGATTTGAATGTAAAAAGTGATGGTCATGCAGTACATATGATAAGGAACATGGTATGTCATAAAAAAGTTCTTATCGTGCTTGATGATGTGGATGAATCAACCAAACTCGAAAAATTGGTAGGAGAGCACGATTGGTATAGTTTTGGAAGTAGAATCATTGTAACAACTCGAAATCAACATGCCTTAACTAGATATGGCATAAAACATATCTATGAGGTTGAGCAATTAAGAGAAGATGAAGCTATAGAACTCCTTGAATCGAAAGCCTTTGGGAAACACCGACAAATGGGAGGCAATGGAGAGCTTGTCCGTCATGTAGTAAAGTATGCTAACGGAGTTCCTTTAGCTCTCGAAGTTTTGGGTTCTTTCCTTTGTGGTCGAAACAAAGATGAATGGGAAAGTTCATTAAACAGATTGAAAAAAAGCCCTCTCAAGGAAGTTCTACAAGTACTTAGAATAAGTTACGATGCATTGGAATCGGAAGAGAAAGACATATTCTTAGATATTGCATGTTTTTTCAAAGGGAAGGACAAAAATGATGTAACAAAAATACTAGAAAGTTGTGGCTTCCACCCAGTTATTGGAATAGATGTTCTTGTTCAAAAGTCTCTTATAACTATCTCAGGCAATAAGCTGTTGATGCATGATTTGATACAAGAACTAGGATGGCATATTGTTTGCGAGGAATCACATAAAGAGCTTGGAAAGCGCACCAGGTTATGGTGTGATGAAGATATAAAACATGTATTGATGGACAATACGGTAAGAGGTCTTATAGAAAAGCATGAACACTCAAAATTTGTTTAATTAACAAAAGCTAGCTGTGCATAATTTTGTCATCCTTCTAATATTGTGTTCTTGTTATTTGCTTGTGGTTATTAGGGAACAAACAAAGTGGAAGGCATAGTTATGCAGTATAGTGACCTGAGAGGTCTAGATCCAAAGGACATTCAGTTTCCAAAACAATTGAAGTTGAGGCCTAAAGCTTTTGCAAAGATGTCGAACTTGAGGATTCTCAAAATTTGTTGTATGCACCTCTCAGAAGAACTCAAATATCTTCCTAACAAGTTAAGGTATCTTGACTGGTTAGGATACCCTATGAAATACATGCCTTCAACATTTCAACCAGAGCATCTTGTTGAACTTCACTTAACCTATAGCAGCATTGAACAACTTTGGGAAGGAACAATGGTATGAATATGCATTCTCTTTAATTACTTTGAATAAGGTGCAACGTCCGTGACACAATATAATTTTCGTAATTTATTTCTATATAATTTCTATAATTTATTTTATTTATATTTTTCTTCAACAGCATCTAGGCAAGTTAAGGATCATGAATCTTAGTCACTCGACGTATCTGACGAAGAGCCCAGACTTCACAGGGGTCCCAAATCTTGAAAGACTGATTCTTGAAGGTTGTACAGGTTTGCTTAATCTTCATCCATCCATTGTAGTTGTCAAAAGGCTTATTTTGAACTTGAAGGACTGCAAAAGTCTCAAGAGTCTTCCATGTGGCATTCAATTGGAATCTCTTGAAGTTTTTATTGTCTCTGGGTGTTCAAAGCTTGATAACGTTTTAATCAGCTTGGAATATATGAAATGTTTATCAAAGCTTTGTTTAGATGGGATTGGTATCAGTGAACATCCACCTTCAGTTGGACATCTTACCAATCTTGGTTTGATTAGTCTAAGCGATTGTAAAAACTTAAAAAGTATTCCAGACAGCATTTGTCAGTTGAAAGATCTTAGAACTTTAATCCTTTCTGGTTGCTCCAAACTTGACAAATTGCCGCCAGACTTGGGTGTTTTGTACTGTTTATATGAGCTTCGTGCAGATTGGACTGCAATTAGACAACTCTCATCCTCCATTGGACGTCTGAAGAAGCTTGAAATACTAACGCTAAGAGGGTGTAAAGGAATATCATCTAATTCCATGGCTTCTGAACTAGTAGCAGCTTTGTCAGGGTTGGAGTCTTTACGAAAACTAGATCTTAGTTACTGTAATTTAAATTCCATGGCTTCTGAACTAGCAGCAGCTTTGTCAGGGTTGGAGTCTTTACGGCACCTAGATCTTAGTTACTGTAATTTAAAATCTATCCCCACAGCCATTTGTAGCATCTACTCGTTGGAATTTTTATCCCTACGTGGAAACAATATGAAAAGTTTACCTGCAAGCATGAATCAACTTTCAAGTCTGTTCGGCTTGCATTTGGATGATTGCAAGAAGCTTCAAGAATTGCCAGAGATTTCACCTAAAATGGCTTTCGTAGTTGCGGATGATTGCCCATCATTAAGAACAATATGGATTCCATCTGAAACTTTTTGTGATCCCATAGTGTCCTTCAACAATAGCTTCAAATTCGTTGAGAATAAGCAAAACGACATCTTGACAGAAAAATTTCTTTCAAACATATTTCAGGTTCTTTCTTTCTCTCTCTCTCTCACTGTGAAGTGGCGGCTCTACTCTTGAGCTAATTAAACACCCTGATTTTTTTTTTTTTTTAATACTAATACATATGTTCAACAAGTTCACTCATTGCAATTTTGAACACCCAGCCACTCCTACTTTGAACACCCAGCAATGAGTTTTTTGAATTTAATATATATATATATATATATATATATATATAAGAAGTGCTTGCCTGCTTGATGCTTGTATTTTTTTTTTTTCGATTTTGCCCTTTGGTTTGGAATTATTTACTTCCATTTTACCCTTTTATTATTTTTATTATTTACCAATATTGGTGGTACTAATTTGGACGAAATCTTTTTCAGGCTCATATTTTTTTTTTCAATTTTGGTTTGGATATTTACTAGGACAAATTACAGTAGCAGTCCCTATAATTTGGGACTTGTGTATTTTCAATTGTGACACATTTGATCCTGAATTTTGAATCTTATTCCAAATAAGGACAATTGAAGATACCATTACTCAATTTCAAGGGCAAAGTCGTCAATTTGATAAAATATATACTAATTTGCTAAAAATAAATGTCAAAAAAATATTTTTGAATTTTTAAAAATTATTTCTATCCACCAAAGATAAAATTATGTAAAATTGATAATTTTTTTACACATTTATTTATTTATTTATTTTTATCAAATTAATTTTTATTATGTGTTTGGATGATGACCATGTGATAAGTGGTTGTTTTTATTTTCATTAAATTAGTTTTCATTTTTTCAAAAGTCAAATATGACGACAACTTTGATATCATTATTAAACCAATCCATTAAATCAAAAAAATCCAAAACTAAAAACATTTCATATATTAAATATATTGATTACTAACAACCACCAATTACATAATCATCATCCAAACACATAATAAAAATCAATTTAGTAAAATAAATAAATAAATGAGTAAAAGATTTATCAATTTTACATAATTTTATCTTTGGTGGGTAGAAATAATTTTTAAAAATTAAAAAATATTATTTTAACATTTATTTTTGTCAAATTAGTTTATATTTGATTAAATTGACGATTTTGTCATTGAAATTGAACAATGGTATTTTCAATTGTCCTTATTTGGAACAAAATTCAGAATTCATGGTCAAATGTGTCATAATTGAAAAGTTAGAGACTAAAGTGACACGAGTCCCAAATTATGGGGACTATTAGTGTAATTGTCCATAGATGCTTGCATTTTAGTTTTCCCATTCTACTCTTTTATTTTGTATTTTTTTACCAATATTGGTGGTACTAATTTGGATGAAGATTTTTTTCGTAATTATGCCAAAAATCTTGGTCAATTATAAAACATAAATATTTTAATTTTGGATAAATTACAAATATACCCCTAAGGTTTTCTTTCCTATTTTTCCCTTTCATTTTGTATAATTTATTAATGGTAACCTATAATTTGACTTTCTCATTTTATCCTCTTCTTTGGAAATATTTACCAATATTGGTGGTACTGATTTGAGTGAAGGGTTTTTGTAATAATGCAAAGATTCTTGCTCACATAAATATATGTTGGTTTTGGGTAAAATACAAATACACTCCTGAGGTTTGTTCAAAATATAAAATGCCCCTACAATTCTAGAAATTACAAATATTCCTTATTAGAATTTTTAATTTAACAAAATAAATAGAAAAAAATTTGTAAAAAACACAATTTGAAAAAGAATTTGTAAAAAACACAATTTGAAAAAAATATGAAATATTTTATGAAAACAAATAAAAATTCATCTAAAAATAATTTTAAAAAATCAAACCAAACAAAATAATTTGTTATAAGATTTGCATTTTGGAAATATAAATTTATAACAAGAATAGCCCGTGTCTGACAGGGGTCTAATTTTATTTTATTTTTTTTTATTTTTTACAAATGAAACCAAATCAAAATTTAACCGTGATACCATATGATCATTGGTGTGTAATATCATCATTTGATTATTCCATCTTAAAAATAATAATAATAATAATTCACTCATTTGAACTAAAATTTTATCTCATTTTATTATTCCATAGTTGTACTTTATAATAGAAATTAAAATTTCGATCATATTTTAATCATTGATTCTATTAATTTTGTAAAAAACTAATCTTATTTTTAGAGAAAAAGTTCAGGTGGTGAAATGGAATAAAGTGCAATCACATGAAATGATTATTTTTTTTCATTTTGAATAATTATTATTTTTATTATTTTTTGAATGAATCAAATATAAAATAAATATTTTCAAAAAAATATCATATTATTCTATTTTATTTAATAAACTCAATAAAATATTAAAGTCAAATGGTCATAGCACTGACCTTTGTCAATAGTGTATATATATCCTGCAGGAGCACTGGCATTTGAGTTCATTGTCGTTTTTCTTTGTATATATACTGGCCTATCATCCTTGCTATGCACGGGATAACTATAGATATTTAAATTTGTTATAGATTTTTTTTAATATATAAATTATTTTTTTGAAATTTTTTATAAAAATAATTTAATAATCTTATAAATAACCATAGTATATAAAAGAAGTTGAAAATGGTACTACAGTAACTATATACAGATTGTATCTATAATTATTTATATGAGGGGATTTTAAATACTGATCGAGGATTTTGACCAAATCAATAAATGCAGGCATGTGGAAAGACATGTGAATTGAAAAAAGTTAATAAATGATGATCATGAGATTTTGACCAAATCAATAAATGCTGAGATTTTTTTTTTAATAAAAAATTTAGAAAATTCATATTAGAATATTGAAGCTCCCACAGGCCTTAGGGGTTAAAAACCCCTTTTGCTTAATATATAGTATAGACTAGCCTATCACCCGTGTTATGCATGGGATAATTATATATATTTATATTTTTTTTAGATTTTTTTTAATATATAAATTATGTTTTTTAAGATTTTTTATAAAAATAATTTAACAATCTTGTCATTAACCATAGTGTATAGGAGAAGTTGAAAAAGGTAATGCAGTAACTATATACGGATTGTATCTATAATTATTTGTATGAGGGTATTTTAAATGCTGATCAGAGATTTTGACCAAATCAATAAATGCAGGCATATGGAAAGACATGTAGATTGAAAAAAATTAATAAATGCTGAATAGGGGATTTTGACCAAATCAATAAATGCTTAGTTTTTTTTTTTTAATAAGAAATTTAGAAAATTCAGATTGGGATATTGAAGCTCTCACAGGCCTTGGGGTTAAAAATTCTCTTTTGCTTAATATATAGTGTAGACTAGCATATCACCTGTGCTATGCACGGATTGTGTTTACAATTATCTATATTTGTGAATTGCAATTTTTAAATGTCGTCTTCTTTTTTTTTAAATGCCGTATTTTTTTCCTTTTTTTATATTATATTAAACTTTAATATTTTGATAATAATCATATGTGTTAGACTTTTTAAGGAATTAAATGTCTTTTTTTATATTATATTATATTAAAGTTTAATATTTTGATAATAATCATATGTGTTAGACTTTTCAAGAAATTTTTTTTATACTTGTTCTTAATGCATTAAAGTGTTATTATGAGGAATAATAATCATATGTGTTGGGACTTTTCAAGAAATTCATATGTGTTGGATTTTAAAGATTTTTTTTTATTCTTGTTCTTAATGCATTATAGTGTTATTATGAGGGTAAGACTTGGGGGTTGGGAGAAGTTAATAAATGCTATTTTTTTTTTAACTCAAAAAATCAAGAAATTTAGATTGGGAGATTGGAGCTCCCACGAGGCTTGGAGTTAAAAATCCCATTTTGTTTAATATATAGTATAGATATGTGTGTGTGTGTGTGTGTGTGTGTGTTGTGTGTGTTATAAATTACAATAATAGTTCTAAAATTGTATGTTTGGTTTGTATTTTGAGATAAATTTTCCAAAAAAAAATTGGGGAGAAAGTTTAAAAAATAAATTGGTTTGTTTGGTTGTATATTTTGAAAATAATTTTGGAGTTTGGGAGTTTGGGATGATTTGATATTTTGTTGTAGCTGAGTAGATGTGTGTGAAAAAAAAAAAGTGATTGAGAAGGAGAGAGAAGAGAGAAAAAGTGATTGATTGATGCATAAGAAAGAGAAAGTGCAACGAAACAAAATTTTGAAATTTTTTTTCAAAAATTGTATTTTGAGAGTTAAACCAAACAAGGCCATAATATCTTTTTCATTTAAGTCCCTATAGTTTCAATTTGTCAATTAAGTCTTTAATTCGAATTAATTTAATCATAAAGACAATATAAAATAGAACATAAGCCTAAGGTTTGTTTTTGTCCTAGATTTAGAAAATGATTTGAAAAGGGAAGGAAAAAGGTGTGAAACGCATGTGAAATGTAATTATAATTCATTTATATTTTACCTATCTTTCGTTTTTCTGTTCAAATTTCTCCTCATATCCATGAACCAAATACAACGTAAAGGTTATAAAAAAATAGTGATTAGGCCTAAATTTTAATTTATTATTAACTTAATTATCATCTGTAAGTGTGTTTTTATAATTAGTATATTTTTCACAACTTATATAGGTCTTCTTCTATTTCTATTCGACTATTATTTATTTATTCCAATACGTAATTATCCATTTTATCTGATTTTTGGCTATTTTTAATATTATTTAATATTTCATTTCATTTTTTTTTTTTATTGTTCCGCCATTGTTTATAATTTGTCTAGACTATTTTTTATTTTTTGGTGATATTAATTCAAAAGATTCCTTTGGAGAGTTCCTTTCTAAGGATAACGATAATTATATGAATTATTTTTCTATAAGACCTAACCGCTTAAATCATTAATAATTTTTTTAAAAATAATTATAAATTAGTGGTAAATTTAAAAATATTAATAATTAAGAGTTTAAATTTTTTTCATGAATCTGTAATTATTTTTTAAAATTTATACTAAATTATAAACTTTCAAAAAGAAATGTCTTTTAAGCCCCAGACTAGGTATGAGTCATATAACTTATCAAAAACAATTTACATATTTTATTTTGTTGGATTGAAACAAAAATATTAGGGATAATTACAAAAAAAAAATAATAATAAAAAAAATAGTTTGAGTTTTGTAACAAAATAATCTTAAATTTTTAATTTTGTCAATTTAAACCCTAATCTTTTGGTTTATTTTTAATTTATACAATTTTTTTATTTTCATTAAGTAAAACAGACAAAAAAAAATAATCATTAAACTCAATTTAAATATATATAAAATGTTTAAAATATACATTAAAATATTTATTTTTTTCATTGATTTTACTTAAGAAAAATAGGCAAATAGTTTAGATTGAAAACAAATCAATGTTTTTAACATATAAATTGATAAAATTAAAAATTTAGTATTAATTTTGTTATAAGGTTCAAACTCTAAGTTGTTGTTGTTATTATTATTATTATTATTATTATTATTATTATTATTATTATTATTATTATTATTTTGTAATTGTCCCGAAATATTAATATATTTAGGGAAGAAAAAAAAAACTCTGTAATTTGAGAAGTTTAAAGGGTTAATCTTCTCCCATCCAAAAAAATATATATAAATTTCAAGTACACCTCCTAAATTTTATTTAAAATACAGGTTACTCTTTGTACTTTGAAAAATTATAAATAATCCCTTGTTGAAATTTTTTATTTAATAGAGTTAACTGAAAAATAAAATTTCTAAATATTCTCTTATACAATAAAAAAATTATCTGAATTATTAATTTAAATGTATTTCTAACAGCATCGAAAATAATACACTGTGGGATTGGAGGAAAGAAAAAAAAAAAAAACAGAAAACTGGCTAGTGGGGGCGCCCCACGTCACTAGGGGTCGACCCCCACTGGGGGTGTATAGCACGGTTCAAAAAATAAAAAATGATAGATATAGATAAATAGAGGTGTGCGCGGGTAAAATTATAAATTAAATAACAGACTGACAAATTATGGTTTGAGAGGTTTTGGATGAATTGATGTATTGAAGAATATTCTAATCAATTATCAAGTCTTTGCAAAATATATAAAATTAATTTGAATAATATTTTTCATATATATAACACAAACTAATTTTACATAATATTTTTCATATATATAATTACTAATATGTAATAAATTTTACATATTAAATCTCTCTTACGCTTATTTTTTCGAAGACAACTTATAAATTTTAAAGTTTAAACCGTGATTAGTGAATAAAGCGTTGCAAATTGATGTGATTTTAGCAGATTTAGGGGTATTTTGCAGTCCTTTAGATAAGTGTGAATTTTTTTTGTGTAAATTATACTTTGCCTTCTTTATATTTGATCACTCTCACTTTGGTCTTTAATGTTTTTTTTTCCACTTTGACAATTCATGTTTCAAGTTTTTCTCACTTTGCTGCTAAAGTTAGTTTCTGTTAAAAATTAGACAAAAAATGACATACTAGTAATCTAGTAGCGTAAAAATGTTTGATTATATATAACTCACACATCTGACGTAAATTTAATGACTAATATAATATTATATTTTTTATATTATGTGGCAGTTATTGTGGTATTTTTTTTATTTAATTTTTAGGGCAAATTACAAACACCCCCCTCGAGGTTTGGTGAAAATACAAAATTTTCCCCTGAGGTTTGAGAAATTACATCCCGCTCCCTGAGGTTTATATTTCCATAACAAATTGCCCCCTGAGGTTTTTTATTTTATACAGATTCCCCCCTAATTTGTTATGCAAATTTGACTTTCAGGGGACAATTTGTAATTTATCAAACCTCAGGGGGGAATCTATATTTTTACCAAACCTCGAGGGGGGTGTTTGTAATTTTCCCTAATTTTTTTAACACAGAAATTAGTTTTAGGAGTAAAGTGGAAAAGATTTCAAGCATAAAGGGTTAAAGTGAGAAAAAATAAATTTTAAGGGTTAAAGTGAGAAAGTGGCCAAACATTAAAGGATAAAGTATTATTTATCATTTTTATTTTTTATATCTATCTATTCTATTATATAAAGGGAGGTCTTAAAAATATAAAATTATATTATGAGGTGACTAAGGTTTGACGAATATTCTTACCATTTGAGCAATATGTTTTTATGCATCTTTTTTTTTTTTATCATTATTCTTATAATATTACTTAATATAAATCATAATTTAAGATTTTGGATGTGTACCTAACTTTGGGTTGGTTTAGAATAAATTAAAAAAAGTCAATTTATTAATTTGTTTATGTCACATTACTTGTCTACATTTTTACATTTTTTTTTCGGAGGCGCCAGCCACTGATTGAGACCAATCTCTATTGTACAGAGAAATTTTCGTAAGGGTTATTGTGACATTGTTTTACCTGGGAGAGAGATTCCAAAGTGGTTCAGCCATCAAAGTAGAGGGTCTTCGACATCTTTTCAGTTGCCTCCACATTGGTTTAACGACAGGTTCTTGGGATTTGCTTACGCCGTTGTTGGATTCAAAGAGGCTAAATCAGACTATTGTCGTATTGAAATGGACTTCAAGTGCCACGTTACTCAGAGGATCGTCGAAGAAGGGGTAACCACCGTCCATATGTCAAATTCGGAAATACGGTGGTTAGGTGTATCCCACGCAGTGCATTTTCGGGAATCACGAAAGATGATATGGAGCAATTAAATGAGGGTGGATTTGAATGTAAAGCTTATTCATATGAACCAATTCAGCTTTCTTCAATTGGAGAAGATGAAAACCTGGAAGAAAAGGTCTGCATGTCCGTATACAAAGTAGAGTTCGAAAAGGTCGGTGTCCATCTTGTATACGGGGAAGCTGAAGAACAAGCATTGAGTAGTAGTAGTAGTGCTACTACATCAAAGAGAAAACGCAACCTCGACCTCAATGACAATTACTACGATGCAGCGGCAGCAGGACCCAGTGGAAGTCCTAGAATTGATGATCAAGAGGACCACCTCAACAACCTCAACGGAAAAAGGCTTAGGTAAGTATATATCTCTTACAATTCAGTTACATTTTCCTCCAAATAAAAATGTCATCAACTCACACTCCCACTGCAAATTATAAAGTAAAATAGGAAATATCATTTTGCTTCCAAATTATTACGCGTTTTTCAATTTGACATCCAGTCTTAGCATTATTTTTATTTGATCCCTAAACTTCGTAAAATTTGATCAATTTAACCTCCACTGTCTGTTTCCGTCTATAATCAAACAGAACTTGCTGACGTGGTATCAAACTTCATTTGGAACTTTATTTTACCCCAAATTATACCCCTAAAAAACAATTTACTTTCCAAATAATTTTTTTTTTTTAAAGATTTAATAAATAATTTTTTTATCTCAATAGTGAAAAAATTAAAATTTAAATGATATACATTGCAAAAAACTAATTAAAAAAATATATAAATTCTTATTTAGAAGTTGCAGTCCCTCCGTACAACCGCGTGGTTTCTTTGATGTTTGGGTTCCTCATGCTCCACTTGATTCAGTTGCCCTAGCTCCGCCTAATGATCCTCCATCAGGTAATCCAGCTCTCTGGAGCTTGTTAAGTATTTTCATTTGTGAGAGTTTCTTACTCAAATGGTCTTACTATTCCCTGCCTCTGATGGAGTTCCCTTCTTTTTTCAGTGTTAGCCGCTACCGGGGTCTTGTCTTCACTTGCCTCAAACTCTGCTCTGACTCTCTCTGTGACTCCTTATGGCTCTCCTTCCCGAGGGGACACATCTGCCTTTGAGACGATTGCTAGGGGCTCTCCATTGCAAGTGCCCGCGAATGTTTTGGATCTGAATCTTAGCGACTTCCATTTTAATAGCGATACTTTTGGTCCTTCCCCTCATCAGACCGCATTCTCAGGCTCGAGCTTTCTCCCTGAGGATTCCCCTTCGTGTGGTTCATCTTACCCGATAGAGATTGGAGAGGTTCCTGAAACTAACAACTTCTCAGCCCCAGCTCCACCCCCGGTTTCTGGCAAAGTACCTTTTCTCCACTATTGGGTAGCTCCTGAGTTTGCCTCAGTTCTACAGCTTGTGCATTCAAGTTATCCTGAGACATTTGCTTCATTTGCTTGTCAATGTCCACTGATTCAAACTGCTCTTCTCGAGTCATTTGTTACTATCCTGTATAGTTTGGATCAACAACGATTGTGTGACCTTAACGAGAAGGTAGTCGAGACAGCATATCGGGGGATCTCAGATATGGAGCATTATCAGGTAAATCTATCATGGCTTCGAAGGCGCCTGGATATAGCCTCAAATGCCAGTCGCCGGGTGGAGTTTTTGTCTGTGCTTGGCTCTTATCAGACTTCTATAGATGAAACAAAGGCGACTCTTCGTGAGCTTGAGGCGGGATACGCTCAAGCCTTGGCGGTTTTAGAGGAACACTCCGCTGTCTGTCCTCCGGATGTAGACGTGACATGCAGTTTTTTCGAAGGCATCTTCAGAAGAGAATGAGTTTTTTCGAGTATTATGTAGGTATGTGTAACGACCCCATCACGTATAATGATTAGTACTTGATTAATTAAGAGGATTTGAATTTAATTGCCGAGTATTATAATTTAAGTTGGGATTTATGAGAATTGTGAGATCTGACTCGTATATGATTCTATTAAGGATTTATTTTGAAATTAGAAATTAAGGGTCCAAATGGCTTAAGGAAGTAAAATTGAGAAGTTGAATCAATTTAATTTTAATTACGGACCCATTTGAGAGTTTAATTAAATATTCGATTCAGTTTAGTAAAATTGAGATTCGATTAATTAGGTCCTAATTGGAGTTGATTAAGTCATGAGGATTGAGAATTGTGGTTATTATAAATTAAATTTAATTATGATGTGTCCAATTGGAATATGTAATTTATTGATGAAAATTTTGAATTTGATCCGAAATTGAAGGCTTGGGTGATCTAGGAAACCAAAATTGATTATGATAATAAGTTCAAATTTAATAATTGGAGCCTTTTGGGACATTGATTAAAATCTGATTCAGATTGATAAATTTAGTTATAATTGATTGGGACCTAATTGAAGTCAATTAGACTAACTGAGCTATGTAGGAATTTATCAATCATGATTAAATATGATTAATTGTGGTTTAATTAAGTTAATGTGTAATGATGTGCCAAACCAGTCCTAATCAATTAAGTAAGATAAAAAAATAAAATAAAAATGAAGATGAAATGAAGTTAGGGAGAGTTCTGGAGCCATTCTTTGGCTATAGTAGTAATAATAATAATAATAATAAAAGGAATGGAATCAAAAAGGTGTGCAAGTGTGCTAACCCTCTTGACTTCAAAAGTTCTGCTAAGGAAACTGTGGAAAAAAGAAAGGCAGAGAGAGAGAGAGAGCACCGAGAGGGAGAGAAAAACAGAGAGAGAGAATGCCGAGAGGGAGAGATGGCTCAATTTCTTTGAAGAAGAGAATCACTTTTGCTAGAAACCGTATGGGGACTCAAGAAATCCAACCACTGAATAGTTAAGGTAAGAAATTGAAGCTTAGACTTTATAATAATTTAGCTAAAAGTTGAAATTAAGAAGTAATTTGAAGATTAATTATATAAATTGATAGGAAATTGGGTTTTGAATGTTAAATCAAGTTAGGTTGAAAAACTTGAGTTATGATTCTTTTAATTTATTAAATTTGGGTTCAGTTTAGAGAATTATTCTTGGATTAAGTTCTATAAATTACATGCAACAAGGGTTTATTAAAGGTTTGGCCCATGCAAATGAGTTAGGTTAATGATTATGGAAATCAACTTAGAAATTAATTATTTTGCATTTAATTTTTGTAATCTTGCATGAATTTGGGCCTTATTTCTACATGCATGTAATTTGGAAGAATTAAAGAATAAATATGGGTTTTGATTTTAATTATTAACCCATGCATGTAATGTAATCTAAGAGTTTGACTCAATTAAACATATTTTAGGACATCTATGACTATGAATTAAATTGAGGTTAAAATAAATTGAGTTAAGCTTGAGATTAAGGAAATGAGTTAGGGAAATTTATGAAGTAAGTTTAATTTGTGTTATTCCTCATGAATTTGCATTTTATCTGTACATGCATCAATGAATCTTTAAGAAAGTTATGGAATTAGTCTCATGGATTTTGTAAGAAATTAAGGAGACTCATAGTTGTGGAAATTAATTTGGAAAATTAATTGTTTTGTTTTGATTTTGTAGTATTTCTTGTAATACATGAGTTTTAAGGGAATTAAGCCATTCAAGTTCATATTTTGAAGAGACAAAGGAAATATTTTAAGAAAATCATGTTTATGGAAATTTGGAATTAATCCTAAAGCTTTGATTTTATAATTGGATTTTTATTTAATCCATGCGTGTGATGTAATTTAAGAATTTTATTTAATTTGGATATATTTTAGAACACCCATAATTAAAAATTGAGTATTTGGTTAAAAATTGAGTTAAGTTGATTTTGTTATTAATAGTAAAATTGGATCTATTTGTATTACATACATCATGGAATTTCAAGAGGTTGGGAAGTCTAATTTATATTTTAGAATTGTGGGTTGACATAAAGGAGATGAATTAAAACTAAATTTGGGCAATTGGAGCATGATTTTGAATGAATGTTTTCTAATTGAAAGTGTTTACTAAATCATACAATGGTTCTCCATTTTTGTGTACCAAAAATACATGTTTTGAGGCTTTGAATATCAAATATGAACTTCAATTACAATTTTAGAAATTTCAGAATTTACGTTGTCCGCTCGAGCGAGGCAAGTCTCGCTCGAGCGTGAAAATCGAGCTCTCAGAAGTTTTTCAAACTTTATAGTCCGCTCGAGCGACCAAAGTGGCGCTCGAGCGGAGACCCATTTTCAGCATATTTTGGAAAATTGCATTTAGTTCACATTTTTATTCTCATCTCTTTCCAAGGCATTCTAGACATGATTTATGACTCAATAAAGATTAATAAGCTATCAATCAATATAAATTAGTTAGTTAAGGATAAATCATTGATCTAGTGGTAATTGTTTAAGAAGCCAAGTAAAAGATCAATCTATTTGAAAAAGAAGGACTTAGTAATGAAAGAATATGTGAAATAGGAACCCGGTTCATTTGAATGAGAAAGAATAAGCGTAGTAGAACTTCGGACTATTTAGACGGAAAAGGCTAGAAAAGTCAAGTTTGATCAAGGGAGTAATATTGTATTTCAATGTGTATATGTTATGTGCTTGTGTAGGTCACGCGCCATTGTCTGCCTGGTTTATCTGATATGTCCAGTCTATCTAATTTGCTTCTGCGGCTATTTGTCAGTAATAACTCTGTAAAGTTATGTTTAACTTAAGTATTTTCCGACTGGTATGGTATGATCTGTTTTCTGAAATGCTATCTTACAAATTATGAATGAATGTCCAATTTTCTGAAAAGTACTTGTGGCACCCTTAGTTCACGTGGCCCTCGCCCGGAGTAACAATACCGCGGCCAATCTGCACGTGGCCCTCGCCCGGGGGTACATAACAATACAATCTACGTGGCCCTTGCCTGGGGGTAACAATACCATGGCTACTTGCGCGCAAGATATGGACCTTTATGGTCGTTGGTACCAACTATGCATGTGGGTCTCTGGACCAAATTGATCTGATAGCTAATGGGTGTACCACGTATGATCTTATGCAAAATCTAAATATGAACATGAGTGTGTATCTAAATTTATTTCTATTTTGAAGTCTGAATATGTTCTGATTTAAATACTGGATCCTAACTTGTGTTGGACATCATTCATAAAACCCCTTTACTTTGTTATTATTCACTGAGCTTTCGCTCACAGTTTATATTATGTATGTAGGTGAACCGGCGCGTGATCAGGGCCAGAGTTGACGGCCTTCATTTCTGTTTTTGTCAGCCAACCGTTGTGCCTCCTGTGGAGGTTCCGGATATGTCAAGTGATTGTTGTTATGTGATTTAAAGTTTTAGTTCTGTTTTCTTGTTTGGTTAAAAAGAGGCTAAGTCCTTTTTGTCTGATCTGTATATATATTATGACATAGGGACGATGTGTAGATATGTAAATAAAAAGTTTAAATTTTTTCTGTCTCATATAAGTCTGCACAGCTCAATGGACGTTGTATATTTGTTATTTGCTTCCGCTAGCCCCTAATATTATGTTAATCTGTCTCAGAGGCCTTCGGTAATCCCAGGATTACTGGTCGGTTACAATGCTAAACCTATAGGGGTGGGTTTGGGTCGTGACAGTATGACTTCCTCTGAGTGCCTGTATGTTTCTTTTATTTATTTTTTGTTTGTTTGTTCCTTTCTCATTGTTTTCTTGCCCCTTTCGATAAATTTTTTTTTATCTAGGACAATGCATTGGAATAACAAAGTTTTGGAAGCTTTCTCATTATTTTCTCATTCTACTCGATAAAACATTTATCTTGAATGATGCAAAGGAAAGAACAATCACAAGCACATTTTTTATAAAAAAAAAATAAAAAAAACTGAAGTGTTCTTATTAATTTCTCAACTTTCTTAACAGAAATACAAAATTTTCATCTCAAGTGATGCAACAGACATATAAATTAGAATGGAAACCAACTTTCTTCATAACATAAGCAAGATAAAACTTTTAGACAAAGTAAAAGAATGAAAGTGGGCATTAACATAGATGAGTCAATTTATGGGTAATAACGCTAGATAAACTTTGCATTGAGCGAGCCTGTAGTACCTGCTCGAGCTTGCTTGGATCACCCTATAGGGCCCCTCCCATTTTGGGGGCAACTTGGGCAGAGGTTGTCCTCGCTTGATTGGGTCTACAATCTTCCAGACTAGATCACCCTCTTCGAACCTTCTTGGCACCATTGTCTGGTTATAAGCTTGGGCAATGGGCTAATGATATCTTTCCATGACTTTTGCGGCCCTATCTTGTTTTTCTTCCAATGCTTCAAGTCTGGTAGTTCAAGGCTTAAGCACCATTTTCAAGGCGAGGGCCATTCAGGCAGATGGCGTCTCCAGTTCCATAGGTAACACACTGCCTCGAACCCATAAACAAGGAAGTAAGGAGTTACTTGAGTCGTTTTCTCTTCAAGGTACAATATGCCCATAAGGCAACTATTAACTGTTCAGACCAAGTCCCACTAAACTCATCCATCATTTTACTCAGGATTCTGATCAAGGTCTTGTTCGTGGCCTCTGCTTGCCCCGTTCCCTATGGGGTAGTAGGGAGTGGATTTGTGATTCTTTACTTGGTAAGTCTCCTAGAAGGCTCTTCACATGTTTGTTTATGAAGGGTGTGCCATTGTCTAAAAAGATATGGTGTTTGGCACTCCGAACCTACAGATGATATTTTCCTTGATAAAGTTTGCAACCACGGGCTCCGTTGCATTTTTCAAGGGGATCGCCTCGACCCATTTTGTGCTCTACTCCGTGGCTGCGAGGATCCATTTGGGGAGATTGGCCCTATAAGGTCGAAAGCCCAAGTATAAAATGGCCACAGTGTTTAGATGTTGTGCGGATCTACGACCGGTGCATGGATCAAGTTTCCGTGCTTCTAACCGTTTGGCGTCTCTTCACATAATGGGAGGCATCTGAATCCATGGTCGGCCAATAATACTCGAGATGCATCAGTTGCTCAAAAAGTCGAGCCCCTCCTTGATGTTCAATTTTGTGAGCTCTTCCAAAGACTAGATTCGACTTTTCCTTAGAGAGACACCTTAGGGGAGTGCCCTTAAAACTTCTTTTGTAAAGCTTGTCTTGATCAAGAAAGTACCGTCTCGCTCTCATCTTGAGGTGTGCAATGTCCCTCGGATTTTCTAGTAGTGTCTTCTCCTCGAGATAGTCGATATAGACTTGTCTCCAGTAAGGGGTATCAATCTCAAAGCAACTAGCATCTTCCCGGATGTATGATTGGCACTTGGGGAATTCTTTTTGTACTTGGTTTGAGGCTTTTTCCATCTCGGGCCAATAGTAGCCCTGTCTTTGGATCCTTCGATACAAACTAATATCCCCATCGCCGTAGAACTTTTCATGAATTTGTTGTAGCTAAAAGTTTGACTCCTCTTGGTCAACGCACCAGGCCAAGAATCCGCTACTTCCCCGGAAGTAAAGTTCACCCCGAATAATTATGAATTGTGCAAGCTTAGCCATAGTCAACTTTTCGACTTTGCTTCTGAGTTGTTCGAGGACTTCTTTTCTCCAGTCCTTTGGAATGTCTTTGTTCTTGGGTACTACTGAAGGTTCCATTATCTTTTTTATAACAATTGTGGCCTCCTCTTCTGGGATGTCAACTTTTGCCCCTAGCGTTGCGAGGGCATTTGAAAATTTGTTGTCAAAGTGAGGCACATGCTCTATGTCAACATTTTGAAATTTGTCAAGCAGTCTCTAGATGAGTCATAAAATGGATACTAATGTTGGGTTACAACTCGATCCAAGCCCAATTCTCAAATACATGCACAAGCTAATAGCTTAGCCCAAGCTTAAGATTAAGTCCAAGTTTAAGTCCAAGACCAAACCCAACATATGCACAAGCACAAGCCTAGGCCCAATCCAAACTAAGATTACGTCCTGAAAAATCTAGAAACCTCCTAGATGTTGATTTGTGATTATGTAACAATTTTAAGCAGAATATAACAATCCCAATCAAACAATCAAGAGAAAGAGACACAACGATTTTACGTGAAAAAACCACAATTGGACACCTCCAATTGTGATAAAAAAACACGGGCAACAGCCACAAGACAATCCACTAAGAAGATATAAAGGAATTACACAGGTATACTCTCAATTATCTAGCGAATCCACAACGCCTAATTGAACCAACCTCTATGTGCCTCTTCCAACCCCATCTTCACCACGGAATTGTCTTTCTGATGAGCCACTCCGGATTCCACCAAAGCTTCAGGCTCAAATTCTTCAGAATCCACAACTGAAGAACAACTCTCTCTTTTGTGTATAACAAACAAATCTTTGATATACTCTCTTTAAACCATGAGTTGAATACTCAATAAAACAAACAAAATATCCCCAGATATAAATCTTTAAGAACCAAAAAGAAGATCTGGAGGAATTCAATCAATGAGCAGTCTAGTTTTGGGAGAAAACCAACTACTTATAGAAAATCCAAAGCAATCCTAGTTGGGAAAGAAAACCAACTTCTTGTTTGTAGAAAACCAACTTCTTGCAGAACTCCAAAGTAATCCCACTTCTTATAGAAACCCAAAATAAACCTTGTTTCAGAAGAAAACCAACTCCATAATGAATCTGGAAATCTGGGATCGCGCGGTCCTCTCGAGCGTGGGTCTTCCCGCTCGAGCGGAGACTTCATATTTTGTGATTTCATGTAGGCTCCCCGCTCGAGCGTCCATTTCCCCGATCGAGCGGAGAATCACACCTTCCAGTATTTTTTCAGGCAAAACAGAGATACTATGAGCTTGCAAACCCCGTCTCGAGCGCCCATTTCCCGCTCGAGCGGGAAGGCCAAAACTGGAAAATCTTGAAAAGTATAACATGAACGGACAGGCAACTTTGAATGCATTTTGCATTTTGCTTCGGCCGCGAGCTGACCGGGCAGCTCGACCCCCGTAATAATCAGCGAAGTGGCAATCTTGAAAGTATTGACATCATAAACTTCTCTATAAAGCACAATTCTGGTTGGATTCGCATCTAATAAACTCATAGCCTCACTGAAATAAAAATGCGAATAAAATTACAACTCAAAGGAGTTTTGTCAAACGGGGTTACCATAATAAAAACCTAACAATCTCCCCATTTGGCAATGCCGAGACAAAACACACCTAACAAACAAAATCCTAATCACCCCAACACCATTACAGCCAACAATACAAACTTCTTTCTGATGGTCATGATCTGTAAAACAGTTATTAGTGCCACAATCTCCAAAACAACTATTAGTCCCACAAGAGTATATGAAAAAGCAATAGATATATGACACGATTATCTTGAAACATGAGATGGAAAACATGAATAGATGAAAACTAAGACTCATGAATAACAACTCTCACACAACAAAAGCAAGATCATAAACCACACAAACAATGATATGTCGATGTAAATATCAGGAGTATGCAAGAAGGAAATAATTTGCAAACGGTGCACAGAAAATGCAAAACAACTATCGCCAATTTCCCTTACCAAACAAATCAAAGTGTTCATGCTAAACAACTCTTGCAATGAAAAACCAAACTCCCTTACCAACCCAAATCAAATGAACCAAACTCCCCCTCACTAAAAGCAACCACAAACACTGAAAACAGTGAACTAGAAGAAACTGACAAAATAATATGGTGGAGCAACAAGGAATTTCAAATTAGTACCTTAAAACACACAAGATTATCCAAGAAGCACAATTACTAGTAAACACAATGTGCACAGTCTGTAGAAGATTCCTCATGAAAGAAAGTGATGTATTATGTGAAAAGCATAGATCCCATGATAAAAGTGTGTGTGTGACTCTTGGAGTTCGACAAACACAAGATTCAAATCCTAGTAGTGATCTGATAGCTGGACCTCTGACAAGAGAATCTAAGCACAACAAAGGAAAGTCAAACCACTAGGAATCAAGGGGTATTTGGTGAGTAAAGGCAGAGGCTCCCCCTCAATCAATGAATCCTTTATTTTTTCCCTTTTTTTCACATCTTTTTCTTTTCTTTCTTTTGCACATTTTTTTTTTTTTTGTTCCTTTCTTTTGCACATTTTTTTTTTTCTTTCTTTTGCACACTCATTGGCGGCTGTCACGCTCAAGAGTATGGAAACCGAACCAGAGAAGCATGGATATAATAAGGATGGCCTGGTTGGTGACTCTGAGGTAGCCTTTTCCTCATGCTTGGACTACAAAGAACAGAGGGGAAAGCCATGGAGATGCAAAAAGAAGATGGAAGGTGTTAGAGACTCAACATCACCCATGATATGCTAGTATAGGTCAATTCCTCTAGAAAAGCAAAAGATACATGCCAGAAGTCCAAAAAAAATAATCACTAAGGGGAAGACTCCAAAATTTGCTAATCCAAGAGTGTGTACAGAATGAGACATACTAATCAAAAAACACACACTCCAAAATGAGTAATGACCACAGAAAGCACACACATATTAACATGTAATGGTATTCTCATCAATTCCAATATGCACCAAGGACCACTCAAAAATTTCAAGCTTGCAAAACCATACTAAGAAAATCTTTTTGGATTTTTTTTTTTTTTTCTTTTAACCAAAGTAAGATAAAAAAACAATCATGCACACATTTTTTTTTTTTCATTAAAAAAACAACACAGAGACCCAAAGAACTAAACAGAGTAAACACATTAACACAAGTCAAGTTTTCTCACCCAAATCTTTTTGGTCTTAACAAAATCAGGTCTAGCGGACTTGGTAAATGTCGTGGTGTTGTGAACACCCTCATGAATCTTGGTATTCCGCCTAGACATGTAAGGTTGTTCCTAACCCAAAAAGTATTTGAATTTCTACCCTTTTGAGACACTATCCCATGCAACTTATAACAAAAAGGGCGAATATGACCATGCATACCACAATGATGACAAATAAAAACAGGGTGTACCTTCTTTTCTTTTACCTTACCAACTCTAGGAGTTTGAGAAGTCTATCCTCATGTTGAATCTTTTGTCCTCCTTTCCTTGAGTTCTTGTATCATGAGATGTGGATGCACTCTGTTGTTGCTTCTTTTTACCACCAAAGCCAATGCCACTCTTGTCAGAACAAATTTGTTGAGACCCAATGATATTGTCCAAAGTCTTTGATCCTTTGTTCCAAAGACCAATGGTAACCATGGCACACTTGAGCTCTTCCTCTTTCTTGATCATTAGTTCTTCCAAGGCAACTTGTGACATCTCGAGAGATTCAATCTTGTCTTCATACATGGCATGAGTTTCCTGTAGCTCATTCCTCTCTGTCTCACAAGTCAACAGTTTTGCACAAAGAACTTGTTGATCATCAGCTATCTTGATGGCATCATCCTGGCCTCGGAAATCTCCTCCTTAAGTTTGACATTCTCACTTCACATGCTTTGAGTTTCTTTGTGAGTTTGTCATTCAATTTGAATAAATTAAGAGACTCCTTATACAGCTTTTCATAGGCTTGCTCAAGCTCTTCATGATCACTCTCCGATGATTCATCATCAGTGGTATTCTCAACTGACCTCTTCAAAGACTCTGTTCATCCTTCTTCAGTTCGGAAGCCGCCATGAAAGCAAGGAATTGCTTATGTCCCTCTTCGCCTTGATCTTCGTTGTCACTTTCTCTCCATTAGATTCTGATTCATCATCCAATGGCGAGGGCTTTTTTCTTCTCTCAAACGAGTGGGGCATTCTAAAGCAAAGTGGCCAAATCCTTGGCATTCATAGCATTGGACGCTTTCAGAGTTCCCTTGTATCTTTCCTTTCTCCTTCTTGGCTATAGAATTAATTTTGACTTTATTTTTGCCTTAGATTTATGAGAATGAGTAGATTCCAAAAGATTAGGATTTTTATTCAAAAAAAGATTTTTTAAATTGTTTAACAAAAGCAGCCAAATCTTGGAATCTATCTCATAGTCCTCATCAGAATCCTCTACCACTTTATGAGCACTACTAAAAGCAAAATCTTTTTGTTTCTTTTTGAAATTTCTATGTGCCTCATAAGTTTGGAGATTTCCAACCAACTGATCTAGCTTGAGGTTGTCAACATCTTGAGCCTCCTCAATGGCCGTAACTTTTGGTTGGAACCGATCGGGCAAGGATCTCAAAATTTTTCCCACAACTTTGGATTCTGGTATTTTTTCACCTAAATTGAAGCTGGAATTAACAATGTCACTCAACTTCGCATAAAATTCATCAAAGGTCTCACTATCTTTCATTGAAAGGTTTCGAAACTAGATGTGAGCCTTTGAAGTTTTGATCGTTTAACAGAAGGAGTGCCCTCATGAATAGTTTGTAAGATATCCCAAGCCTCTTTTGCGACTTCACAATTACAAATCGGCTAAACTCTTCAGGTGTGACAGCGCAAAAGAGAGAATTGATAGCTTTACTATTCCAGCTACTATTTTGGTAATCAGTTGTGTCCCACTTATCAGTTGGTTTGGGAAAGTTACTCCATCAACGGTAATTGTTGGTTCGGTCCACCCATTCATGACAGATTGCCAAACTTTTTCATCAATAGATTTTAAAAAAGATCTCATCCGAGCTTTCCAAAAAGAATAATTGGATCCGTCAAGTAGGGGTGGTCGAACCATAGAATTTCCCTCACGAATTGTATCCATTATCACAAATCAAACAAGATCTCGTTCTAAAATATTTTTTTTTTTTTTAAAAATAGAGCGTTCTAAAAGAATTTTTTTAAAAAAAAATAGAACGACCCGCTCTGATACCAATTGAAAAATCTAGAAACCTCCTAGATGTTGATTTGTGATTATGTAACAATTTTAAGCAGAATATAACAATCCCAATCAAACAATCAAGAAAAGAGACACAACGATTTTACGTGGAAAAACCACAATTGGACACCTCCAATGTGATCAAAAAACCACGGGCAACAGCCACAAGACAATCCACTAAGAAGATATAAAGAATTACACAGGTATACTCTCAATTATCTAGCGAATCCACAACGCCTAATTGAACCAACCTCTATGTGCCTCTTCCAACCCCATCTTCACCACGGAATTGTCTTTCTGATGAGCCACTCCGGATTCCACCAAAGCTTCAGGCTCGAATTCTTCAGAATCCACAACTGAAGAACAACTCTCTCTTTTGTGTATAACAAACAAATCTTTGATGTACTCTCTTTAAACCATGAGTTGAATACTCAATAAAACATCAAAGAAAATAACAAATATCCCCAGATATAAACCTTTAAGAACCAAAAAGAAGATCTGGAGGAATTCAATCAATGAGTAGTCTAGTTTTGGAGAAAACCAACTACTTATAGAAAATCCAAAGCAATCCAACTTCTTGTTTGTAGAAAACCAACTTCTTGCAGAACTCCAAAGTAATCCCACTTCTTATAGAAACCCAAAATAAACCTTGTTTCAGAAGAAAACCAACTCCATAATGAATCTGGAAATCTGGGATCGCGCAGTCCGCTCGAGCGTGAGTCTTCCCGCTCGAGTGGAGACTTCATATTTTGTGATTTCATGTAGGCTCCCCGCTCGAGCGTCCGTTTCCCCGATCGAGCGGAGAATCACACCTTCCAGTATTTTTTCAGGCAAAACAGAGATACTATGAGCTTGCAAACCCCGCTCGAGCGCCCATTTCCCCGCTCGAGCGGGAAGGCCAAAACTGGAAAATCTTGAAAAGTATAACATGAACGGACATGCAACTTTGAATGCATTTTTGCATTTTGCTTCGGCCGCGAGCTGACCGGGCAGCTCGACCCCCGTAATAATCAGCGAAGTGGCAATCTTGAAAGTATTGACATCACAAACTTCTCTATAAAGCACAATTCTGGTTGGATTCGCATCTAATAAACTCATAGCCTCACTGAAATAAAAATGTGAATAAAATTACAACTCAAAGGAGTGTTGTCAAACGGGGTTGCCAATAATAAAAACCTAACATGTCCAAATTTAAGCCCAACTTTAATGATGCCCACTTTAAGAGATAATTTTCATTCACAACTCAATGGTTTTAGCTCATTATTTTTGTATTGCAATCTTCACACTTGAGATAATATAAAACCACTCAAATCCACCTCAACTGGCGGTTGGGTCCCACTTTAATTTCAAATTAAAGTTGTCGAAAACCCATTATTTTCCAACAAAATCAAATATTGCTATGTATTTATTTGGTCTTAATCTAAGATTACATGAATGGTCAAATCGCAAGCTGTCACGCGTCAAAATGATAGAGTCTTCAAGATGACAAGTCTTGGATCAATCAAATTAAGTTATTTATCACATTGAGGTGATCAAGCCAATAAAATTATGTTACATTATTAAAGTAATATTTTGGTATTTATCTCTAAATAAATCAGAGATAATTATCAAAGAAATTGAAATCTATTAAGACTCTTCTCCACTCATGCCTATAAATAGGGTGATCTCCACCAAAATTTTACATACAAATTTTACACACAATTCTACATATACAAAATCAAGTTTTAGAGAGAAAATTTTATATCAAGTAAGAGAAATCTCTGTCGGATTAAAGCTCTAAAGCGCTAAGGTCTTTTCGCCAAAACCTATCAATTTCCATAAAGTATAAAGCTTGAAGGATCAAATTAAAGTTCATCATCCAACTCAACAAATCTATGGTCGTCTTTTACAAAATTGGAGAGGATTCTTCAAATTTGATTTGGGAACAAGTTGTTGAACCCTCAAATCAAAGTTCTACAAATTCTCCATTTTCTTGGCGTTACGTGGAGGAGATTTTGCCGCTCAATTCGGGAACAAACTATCAAACCCTCGAACCAACTTATTGAAAAAAAGAATCAAATTATTTTTTTAATTAGAATTTTAATCAGAGATTTTACCTATTTTATTTTAAATTAATAAATTTATATTTGTTATTCTATTTTTCTGTATTTATTTTTGGAGACAAGAAATTTATATATACAAGAGGCTATGTAAAATATTTGGGGTCAGTGTGAGAGATTATGTATAATATTTGAGATACCTATTATTAATAGTCATATTATTTATTTATTTATTGTCTTTACTAATATTTTTCAAAATTATATCAAAAAGTTTTATTTTTCAATGAATCTAAAAAAAATTCAAAAAAAAAAAAAATCGCTAAAGAGAGAAAAAAAACAAAAAAGACAAATGTTTTTAGATTTTCTCTTTTTTTTTTTTTTTTTTTGTGGTCCTTCATGGATTTTTTTCCATTTGTTTTTTAATTTTTCCTTCATTTAGTTGATTAAAACTTAAAAGTGCGACGAAGATTTGAATTTATTTTTTTTTTAAATTGACTAATTGGTTTTCTTTGGTTACAATTTCCAAAAATTATTTTTAGATGGGTTTTCGTTTGTCTTTACTGAACTTTTATCATATTTAGTCAATTTTTTTTTCTTTTCTAGATACATCAAGATTAGATGCATGTAAAAGTTTTAAAAAAAAAAATTAATTAAAAACAAACGAAGATCTAAATAAAAATACACACAAATTTTTGTTTGTTTTTAATAATTTTTAAAATATTTTTAGTCTATTTATTTTACTTTTTAAATGCATCTTGATTAATTAGATTTAAAAAGTATTAAAATATTAATTAAAATATTAAAAAAATAAAAATTCATCTAAAAATAATTTTTAAAAAATCAAACCAAACAAACACATTAAAAACCCAACCACAAACACTCAATATTGTAATAACGTGACGCGGAAAAAATGTGTATTTGTTAAAAAAATTATTAGTTGCTTCAGAGACGCTACGTAACCATACCTCTCACTAATTATAATTCATCATATCTTTTTATATTTTTCAACTATTCAACACAAATTCATGAATCCTACCTCTTTCATAATCCATTAATCATAACTCTATTGGGCATCAACATAACTCTGTTAGAGCATCATGTGGCGTTGCCGTTGTTGGGGATTTGGATGACGCGGGAGTTCGGAGTGTTTGACTACTAGAATATTCGCGATAGTCAGTGCAAGGAGTTTGACGTGCCACATAGAAAATATTGTTTAAAAAAAATAATTTTTATATTCGGTGGTGATGGCAGTGAAAGGAACGTAGTGACAGTGGCAGAGTCAGGAAATTAAATCATGAGAGACATTTTATTAATCACAGTTTTTTTTTTTTTTTTTTCATAACCAACAATAAGAAGATAATAATAATTTTTGAATTAATATTAAGGACAAAAAATTAAATAAATTGTTACAAAAGTATTTCACATAAAATTTTACAATTAAGCTAGTGAATCATGGATAATGTAAAAAAGTCATATATTTAAGTCGCAAAATAAATTATATAATGGTAAGATAAATCTATTTTTTACAAAATTTGAGTAAAAATTTCATATAATAGTGATATCACGTTATTATTGACATATGATATTATCAGCCAATAGTAAAGCAACATATGAATGGTGAACTCTACATGTAAATATAACTAACACTCTAGTAATTTTTACATATATATAATGAGATTAATTATATTTGCATATCAATAATGATGGATATTACCTTTATATTGATATTTTTTCATAAAATTTTCATACATAAAAATATAATTTGTTGTAGTCACTTCATTTTCAATAAAACAATCAGTATTGTTTTCAGAAATTTAAAAATGCCCTTAATATTGTTGGACAATCTTCACTGTATTTAAATATATTAAATTCTGTTGTGTACTAAACAACAACAAGAATATAAAGAAATAAAGGAAAGGAGAGAATTTGTTTGATTACAAAAATCAAATTAGAAATAAATAAATAAATAAATAAAAATAGATTTTATTTTGTTACAAAAACAAAATTAAAATCTGATTTAAGTAAACAAATGAAACAGAAAATAAATTAAACAACTTACTTGATTAATTGTTCGAATAATAATTCTGATCAACTCCAGTGTTTAACACTGTGTCCTTAAGACAGATTCATCCTCTCCACGGTGCTTTCAGAATTTGGACGTCTATCTCCCAAGATAAAATGATCTACTACAAACAATAGCAGCACTACAAATTATTTGCCTAACGAACACACTAAGTGTTTATACTCTCTCACAGAAGAAAATAAAGCAGCAATATGAAAAGAATATTTCCAGAATTATGAAGGACGAAATTAGAGTTCCAAAATCCAAATGAGGGTTGTCCTATTTATAGATGTAAAGGTGGCTGCAGGTTTTGAATTGAACAGGTATGAAACCTGTTGGTTTTGAATTCAAACAGATTTGAATATGTTGGGTTTATAATTTAAACAGATAAAAAACGGGAAGGGCCCTGTTTGGATGTACAGTAAAACCAGGCCAATTTATTTTGAATTATGGATTTTATTTTACCAAAAATAAAATTAAATTCAAATGTTTTTGGCCGAACAAGCCCAACCACGCACCCGCGCCGAAGCCCAGCCCAGTCCAGCCCGACCGACCGGACGGACTGCGGCGGCAGCGCGCGCGTGTGTGGTGATTTTTGGGTCCAATGGATCTAGCCCATTTTGCCCATAACCTCTCCTTCTAAAACACTTGGGTATCCTTTGGGGCACACCCCAAGTACCAAACCTATGCCTTATAAACCCATTCAAAACTTCCCACCAAATCAATGTGGGACAAGCCTTATTCAAACCTTTAAGAATTTTCCACCAAAACTCCATTTCCATGGAGCATACTTTGGTTTCAATTTCTCATGCACTTGGTAATAGTTTTGAGCAACCAAACATACCACGTGAATCACAACGCGGCATAGAACGCGTTACCACTTTGACCCGCGTAAATCGACGCACGTGGCCCATCTAAAAAATAGACCAAACTTAGGAAAAAATTCTGGTTTTACCCAGAATTTTATAACCATTTCCAACAATCCCCCATATGAATGGAATTTGATGACAACGGAAATGCAACAATATGCAGACTTTATCGAAAGAGTATAAGTCGAAAATATCTTGCATCAGGATAGGTAGCTTTCGGCCTTGAACCTTCCCTAGTGATAACCTATCGGACTTACTAGCTAACCAATGGACGCGATGCCTTGAATTGTTCAGCCGTTTGTGTAAGCCAAGACAACAGATTTTACACAAAATATCTTCTAACACATCGTGGTTCTCACTGTTGTGTTCATTTTGGCCTTGAGCGCGCCTGGTTTTCATGAGTGTTTCTAGAGAATTTAGCCTTTTGCATTCTCATAAAACCGACCCCAGTTCGACACTCATATAGGTAATTCTTATTGTGAGTATCTCCTTATACTCGTCTTGATTTTATGCCTCAATCAAGATATAAGTAATCATTAAAAGCAAAACTTATCCTTATACCCCTGCATACAACAAATGTTGCAGATATCACTCTTACCATAGGAATTGGTAAGGAATTTTAATCCCTTGGTGATTTCTAGCGAGCTATACATAACTTAGTTGTCCCTTTAAACTTAGTTCTTGGGATCTCCAGTCATATAAGTAGGGTTACCATTATGACGACTCTTATGTAATAGGATTTAATCCCATCCCCTTCAATGAACTATACACTAGCTCTTTTGTCAAACCTTTTGTTAACGGATCCGCAATATTCTCTTTAGATTTTATATAGTCTATTGAGATTATTCCATTTGACAACAACTGCCTAACGGTATTATGTCGACGACAAATATGTCGTGACTTACCGTTATACATATGATTCTGTGCCCTACCTATTGCAGATTGACTATCACAATGAATGCAAATAGCTGGCACAGGTTTTGACCACATTGGAATGTCTTCTAAGAAGTGACGAAGCCATTCTGCTTCTTCTCTTGCTTTGTCTAAAGCAATGAACTCGAATTTCATTGTGGATCATGCGATGCATGTTTGTTTCGTGGACTTCTAAGAAACAGCAGCGCCTCCCTGAGTAAAGACATATCCACTTGTGGATTTTGAATCTTTAGTATCCGATATCCAATTGGCATCACAATAACCTTCAAGTACTGCTAGATATCGAGTAAAATTCAAACCATGATCACGGGTGAATCTTAGATATCTAAGAACCCGAATGATCACTTTCCAATGGTCTTCTTCGGGGTTACTAGTGTATCTACTCAATTTACTAATAGCATAAGCTATATCAGGATGAGTACAATTCATTAGGAACATTAGGCACATTAGGCTTCCAATGATTTGGAAGTAATTTAACTGAAACACTGCATCACCTTTTTTTTTTTTTTTTTTTTATAAATAAAGACTGATGTCTACAGGTGTTCTAGTTACATTCAAATCATCCTTAATAAATTTATCAAGAATTTTCTCAATATAATAAGATTGAGATAATGCATATCCGTAAGATATTTTAGTAATTTTCATTCCTAATATAACATCTGCAACCCCCATATCTTTCATATCAAATCTTTTGTTTAAGCATCTGCTTAGTTAATTTGATCATGTTTTTTACTGCTTCCAATGATAAGCATGTCATCCACATAAAGACAAACTATGACATATCCTTGGTCAGTGTTTTTAACATAGACGCAGTTGTCACATTCGTTTATCTTAAACCCATTAGTAAGCATTACATGATCAAATTTTTCATGCCATTGCTTAGGTGCTTGTTTTAATCCATAAAGAGACTTTACAAGCTGACAAACTTTCTTTTCTTGCCCTGGCACTACAAACCCTTCGGGTTGCTCCATATAGATCTCTTCATTTAGATCTCTGTTTAAGAAAACTGTCTTAACATCCATTTGATGTATTTCTAAATTAAACAAAGCTGCTATAGAAATAAGCATGCGAATGGATGTTATTCTTGTCACAGGAGAATATGTGTCAAATAGTTCAGACCTTCTTTTTGTCTGTAACCTTTTACTACAAGTCTTGTTATATACTTGTCTATTGAACCATCTGCTTTCATTTTTCTCTTGAATATCCATTTATATCCAAGAGGTTTAGAACCTAGTGGAAGATCCACCAATTCCCAAGTATGATTTTGCATAATGGATTCAATTTCATTATTAACAGCCTCTTTCCACAAAGGTGCTTCAGGACCTATCATTGCTGCTTAAAGCTTTGAGGTTCATTTTCTAATAAGTATGTCAGAAAATCTGGACTAAAGGATTTTGATGTTCTGGCTCTCTTACTTCTTCTTGATTCATCATCAGTTAAATCCTGTTGGTCGAGACCATTACTAGTCTCTTGTGTTTGATTGTCAGTAGTCTCTTGACTTTGTGTACAATCATAAGTTCTTTTCTGTGAACTTAATTCCTGTCCTTTCTTGTAAGAAAAGACATGTTTAAAAAACACAGCATTCCTTGACTCTATAATAGTGTTCATATTTATATCAGGTATTTCTGATTTATAAGTCAGAAACCGATATGCACTACTATTCTAAGTATAACCAATAAACACACAATCTACTGTTTTTGGTCCAATCTTAGTCTTTTTAGGAACAGGAACTTCAACTTTTGCCAAACACCCCCACACTTTTAAGTATTTGTAGAAAGCGGTCGACCTTTTCCACAATTCATAAGGAGTGCTGTTGGTTTTCTTGTGGGTATTCTGTTAAGAACATAATTAGCAGACAATATTGCTTCCCCCCACAAGTTCTGTGGTAAGCCTGAACTTGGTAACATGGCATTCATCATTTCTTTTAAGGTTCTATTCTTTCTTTCAGCAATTCCATTTTGCTGAGGAGAATAGGGTGCTGTAGTTTGGTGAATAATGTCATGTTGTGCACAAAATTCATTTAATGGTGCATCATATTCACCACCCCTATCACTTCTAATATAAATCAAAATATAACATCCAACACTTGTTGTCTATGATGTGCTTGATCCATAAATTTCAAATGAAAAAACCAAAATAATTATGATTACACAAATCAGAATTAATGTTTTGACAAAATTATATCCTCAAAAAATTTTGCCTAAAAAACAAATAAGTTAAACAACCCATTTTATTGTAAGAGATACAATTAAATAATTGTGACAAAGAAAATTACATTATCTCATCTAATTCAAGAGATACATTCCATATTAATATTATGGTTTATGGTTTAACAAATTCTACTACGCAAGTAAAATCAAAATTAACAACATCTCATGTCACAAGTTCAAAACAACCAATAATCAACATAAAAGATTTCTTAAAATTATTTCTAATTAAATGGAACTATTTAAATCATCATGTTTACATTTCTCTGGTGTTTAAATACCCATTCAAAAATTGATTAGAAATACTCAAATTAATCTGCTTATGTACAAAGTCAACAATAATTTATCATTCCAAATCACATGAATTTTTTTTTTTTTTAAATAACTCGAGTTGATATCAATACATGCATATCAAACGCATCAAATAATGAATTAACAAAATAAATTAATCACACATGATCTCATAACTTGCATCATGAAATAAAAAGATTCTCAACCCATAAATAAAATTCAATGCGTTTTGAATTTTAAATTCCAAAAATGACAAAACATACCTTCATTTAATCAGTTTGATTTGTAAAAAAAATAAACTAATTATATGCACATTAAAATGTTCTTGTGAATATATATATATTATATAATATATTTTCCGACTCATGAAGAACTATGATAAAAGTCAAAAGAACTAACATCTTTTCACAAATTAAGTGGCCTTCCAAACGAAATCGTAAGTTACGTACAAAATTTATAAATTGTGACCGAAACACAAAGTTAAATGATAGATTAACAAAATTAATTTTCTAGTTAATAAAACCAGAAAATAAATTATAACACAAAATAATTTTATTTTTCTTGTTACTAAAACTAGAAAATATATAATTTTATTTTCCTTATTACTAAAACTAGAAAAATAAAATACCACAAAAATATCTGATTACAAAAATCAGAAAATCACACCACAAATTAATTTTCTAGTTACCAAAATCAGAAAATAAATTAAAACACAAAATAATTTTCTAGTTACAAAACCAGAAAATAAATGATAATACAAAATAATTTTATTTTCCTTGTTACTAAAACTAGAAAAATAAAATACCAAAATAATTTTCTGTAACACCAAATAATATTCTGCAAAAGTTAATGACACCAGTATATTACTACTAGTTGTCAAAGAAAATAGACAATATATTACTATTATCTGTCAAATAGTTTATAAATACTATTTGTATTTTCCAACCATAATATTACTTTGAAAACACAGAAAATTAAATACAATGAAGACACCAAAAATATTCTGTCTTAAGATTGTTGGACAATCTTCACTGTATTTAAATATATTAAATTCTGTTGTGTACTAAACAACAACAAGAATATAAAGAAATAAAGGAAATGAGAGAATTTGTTTGATTACAAAAATCAAATTAGAAATAAATAAATAAATAAATAAATAAAAATAGATTTTATTTTGTTACAAAAACAAAATTAAAATCTGACTTAAGTAAACAAATGAAACAGAAAATAAATTAAACAACTTACTTGATTAATTGTTCGAATAATAATTCTAATCAACTCCAGTGTTTGACACTGTGTCCTTAAGACAGATTCGTCCTCTCCACGGTGCTTTCAGAATTTGGACGTCTATCTCCCAAGATAAAATGATCTACTACAAACAATAGCAGCACTACAAATTGTTTACCTAACGAACACACTAAGTGTTTATACTCTCTCACAGAAGAAAATAAAGCAGCAATATGAAAAGAATATTTCCAGAATTATGAAGGACGAAATTAGAGTTCCAAAATCCAAATGAGAGTTGTCCTATTTATAGATGTAAAGGTGGCTGCAGGTTTTGAATTGAACAGGTATGAAACCTGTTGGTTTTGAATTCAAACAGATTTGAATATGTTGGGTTTATAATTTAAACAGATAAAAAACGGGAAGGGCCCTGTTTAGATGTACAGTAAAACCAGACCAGTTTATTTTGAATTCTGGATTTTATTTTACCAAAAATAAAATTCAAATGTTTTTGGCCGAACAAGCCCAACCACACACCCGCGCCGAAGCCAGGCCCAGCCCGACCGGACGGACGGCGGCGGCGTGCGTGTGGTGATTTTTGGGTCCAATGGGTTTAGCCCATAACCTCTCCTTCTAAAACACTTGGGTACCCCTTGGGGCACACCCCAAGTACCAAACCCATGCCTTATAAACTCATTCAAAACTTCTCACCAAATCAATGTGGGACAAGTCTTATTCAAACCTTTAAGAATTTTTCACCAAAACTCCATTTCCATGGAGCATACTTTGGTTTCAATTTCCCATTCACTCAGTAATGGTTTTGAGCAACCAAATATACCACGTGAATCACAACGCGGCATAGAACGTGTTACCACTTTGACCCGCGTAAATCAACGCACGGGGCCCACCTAAAAAATAGACCAAACTTAGGAAAAAAATTCTGATTTTACCTAGAATTTTATAACCATTTCCAACAAATATTTTATTCTAAATATTATTTTTGTTTAAAATTTTATTTATATACATATGTAAAAAAAAAAAAAATGAAAAATCCAAGAGGGCACGTGGCCCCCCTAATCCCCATGTGGCTCCGCCACTAGGTAGTGGCATAGTGGTGAGGGGTAGCAATAGTAAACAATGATGGTGGGTCGTGGTGATGATGGTGTGGTGGTGGAGGTGGAGGTGGAGGTGAAGGTAAGAGTGACAGTGATATGTAAAAAAGTAGAGATGTTCAATGACCTAAAAAAGATTAATTTTTTTTTTTAAAATACTCTTTTATAGGGGATGCCATATCATTGGTACCATTATTTAATCATTTATTGTCTTTTATCTTCCATATATATGTGAATTAGAATTTGAGAAAATTATTAAACATTTTATCAGTAGTAAAAAATTAAAATACACAACAACATTATGTTTGAATTATAAATTTAGATAGAAATTTAAAATAAATAAAAAAAAAATGAGATAAATAGTTTGTATACTTATTCAAAGTCATGATATAAACACTGGTAAATTATTCTTTGGTAGTGTTTGGTAGAGTTTTAGAATTATGATTTGAGAATAGAGTTGTATTTTGAGTTTGTGAGTTTTGGAATTATAATTTGAGTGTGAAAAATTTGTTTGGCTATGAGTTTTGAAAAGAGTTTTAAATTGAGTTTGAATTGAGTGATGTGACATATGATATTTGATACAAAACCTACAACTCATAACTAAACACACAATCCAAAATTCTATTCAAAGTTCATAAAAAAATTTTAAAAAATTCACAAATATTTTTTTTTGCAATATAAAAATAAAAATAAATAAATAAATAAATAAATAAAAACCGAACATTGTTCCGGTCAACCAGCCGATCAATCAGCCGGACGATCGATGGGATGACCGGTTAGCCCAAATTTTCCTGCCTTGAAAAGAGTTTTCAAAAGTGAGTATGATACTAATTTTTGAAAATGCTAAACAAACACATACTCAAAAGTGAGTGAAACTATATTTTGAAAGTTCCACCAAACGGATTTATTTTCCAAATACTTACTAAAGATTAGTTAGCATGTCACCACTCATAAGGTTTTTAACTATGTGATTTATTTAAATTAAATAATATCACATAATACTTCAGAATTAAATGAGTAATTTTCCAAGAATTTTACACACAGAGGAAGGCCAATAAAAGAAATTTGGGAGAATTAAAATAAAAAATAAAAAATAAACTCAAGATTTGATCTCGTTAACAAATTAAGTCTTAAGTTTTTAATTATTTTAATTTAAACCCTAAACTTTTAAAATAATATCAATTATAAGCATCTATTTGTATCTGGACAATTTAGACAATTTAACCACTTATTTCCCTTTCATTATTGTTGACACTACCTCTCATCACACGTTATACCTTATGTTTCCCAACCCATTGCCACCTCTTCATTCCTTTTTTCCTGTCCACTGCTATTGCTGCCCTTCTCCACGTCTCTACTACCCCTCTCATTCATTTCCAAGTCCATAGCCACCGCTACTATCTAGCACCATCGACTAAAAATAGTTAAATTATCTAAATTGTCCATATTCCATTAATTATGGTTAGAATTAATATCATTTTAAAAATCAATTCTTTAGTGTGAGACCAAATCTGCAGTGTAGATGATCTGACCGTTGGCCAACGTGGCAACAGTGACATGAAGAACAATTAGTTATGTGTAGCAGTGACATCGTAGATGATCGATCCAACGACGGTCAAATCTAGCCATTCCAAACCATCAATGAATTCTGCAATTTAATCTCTCTCTCTTGATTTTGATTTGTCAATAGGTTAAAATACTTTAAAAAGTCAAAAAGTCACTATATGTTGTCATATCACATTCTCTCTCTCATTTTCTATACATCTTTACATAAAAAGTCAATTAAAATAGTCAATTATCAAATGAGCCCTTTCAATCAAGAATTTTCTAATCTATACTATATATTAAGTAAAAAGGAATTTTTAGTCCCAAGCTTTGTGGGAGCTCCAATCTCCCAATCTAAAATTCCTAATTTTTTGATTTAAAAAAAAAAATTCTTAACATTTATTAACTTCTCCCTACTTCCAAGTCTTACCCTCATAATAACACTTTAATGTATTAAGAACAAGCATAAAAAAAAATTCTTAAAAGGTTCAACACATATGATTATTATCAAAATATTATACTTTAATATAATATAAAAAAAGGAAAAAAAGAAGACATTTAAAACAAAAACATTTAAAAATCACAATTTACATATATAGATAATTGTAAACACAATCCGTGCATAGCACGGGTGATATGCTAATCTATACTATATATTAAGCAAAAGGGGGTTTCTAACCCCCAAAGCCTGTGGGAGCTTCAATATCCCAATCTAAATTTTTTATTTTAAAAAAAAAAAACTCAGAATTTATTGATTTAGTCAAAATCCCCTTATTAGCATTTATTAACTTTTTTCAATCCACATGCCTACATTTATTGATTTGGTCAAAATCCTCTGATTAGCATTTAAAATCCCCTCAAACAAATAATTATAGATACAATCCGTGTATAGTTATTACAGTACCTTTTCAATTTCTCTCATACACTATGGTTAGTAATAAGATTGTTAAATTATTTTTATAAAAAATCTTTAAAAACATAATTTATATATTAAAAAAAATCTAAAACAAATATAAATATTTATAATTATCCCGTGCATAGTACAGATGATAGACTAGTTAGTAAATAAGGCAAATTTACTATAAACTCGATGGTGTACATTATCGAGTGGAGGCAAATATTATACTCAGGAAAGTGGACTTCATCAAAAAAGTAAAAAGAAAAATCAATTTCATTAATCATGTGCTTAGAACAAAAGATCAATCATTGGACCTAATATCATAGCCTTGTACAAATGGACTTATCACCAATAAACCTTAAGGAAAATTATACAATAGTCACGGAGTATCACGTGATCATACTCCATCACCAATCACCATTCATTATGTCTCTTATGTTCCTCAATCATCCGATACAAATAGTTAATACTCCACCTTCTCCACCAATTCTAGCCAAAATTTATTTTGAATGTGGTTCTCTACAATTTTATTTTTTTTTTTTAATGACCGGATGTCCGAATCAATTTATGTGCACCTCAACTAATCATGAGACCCACGCAAAAGTGGCCCCCTCCACATAGAACAGACAAATCTCAGACAGACCTCGCGAGCATAACCTAAAATGAACGTGAGCCACACATTATTTTTTTGGGGTAAATTACAAACACCCCCCTGAGGTTTACTTAAATTACAAATTACCCCATGTGGTTCCAGAAATTATATTATGCCTCCTATGGTTTCTAATTTCATAACAAATAGGTCTTTTTATTAATAAATCATCAAGTTAATTAACAGTTTTTAATAATGTTAAATTTTTATTTCAATTAATAATTCAGATAATTTTATTATTGTATAGGTGAACAGTTAGAAATTTTACTTTTTTAATTAATTTTGTTAAATAAAAAATTATGACGGAGAGGTATTTGTAATTTTTCAAATTACAGGGGACAATTCGTATTTTAAGCAAACCTCAGGAGTGTATTTATAATTTACCTTTTTTTTTTTTTTGCAAATTTTTCTATAATTTTTTTTTCCTGTGCATATGTAGCATTACTAAGGTGCCGTTCGATAACACTTACATTTTCAGTTTTCAGTTTATATTTACAAAAATTTTAAAAACTCAAATAAAAACTTGTTTGGTAAATTTTTGATTTATAAATCAATGGTCTCAATTTATAAATTTGGCCAAAAAATGTAAACTTAAAAAATGAGTTTACGTTTTGAGTTTTGAGTTTTTTTTTTTTTTACCACCCAACACTAGCCACCACCCGCCACCATTTTCTACCACCATCTTCTGCCACCACTACCCACCCCCCACCACCACCTGCCACCACTACTCACCACCCACCTGCCACCACCACCACCCACCACCACCCATCTGCCACCCACCAGCCACCACCGCTCACCTGCCACCCACTCGCCACCACCACCAACCCCTCGCCACCACTACCACCACACACCTGCCACCCACTCGCCACCACCCACCACCCGCCACTACCATCCACTGCCCACCACCACCACCCGCCACTACCACTCACCACCCACCTACCACCACCATCCACCACCAATCACTTGCCACCCACCGCCACCACCACCACTGACTCGCTACACCCGCCACCGTTACCCACTCACCCACCACCACCCACCACCCGCCACCCACCATCCGCCACCCACCTGCCACCACCACCGCCTACCACCACCCAGCCCGCCACCACCACCACCCACCACCACCCATCTGCCACCACCACCACCACCGCTCACCTGCCACCCACTCGCCACCACCACCAACCCCTCGCACCACTACCACCACACACCTGCCACCACTCGCCACCACCCACCACCCGCCACTACCATCCACTGCCCACCACCACCACCCGCCACTACCACTCACCACCCACCTACCACCACCATCCACCACCAATCACTTGCCACCACCCCCCCGCACCACCACCACTGACTCGCTACCACCCGCCACCGTTACCCACTCACCCACCACCACCCGCCACCCACCATCCGCCACCCACCTGCCACCACCACCCGCCTACCACCCACCACCCGCCACCACCCACCACCACCACCCGCCACCACCACCACCCACCACCACCCACCACCCACCACCACACCACCACCACCCGCCATCCGCCACCCACCCGCCACCACCACCACCACCACCCACCACCCACCACCCGCCATCATTTTCCACCATCGTCTTCCACCGCCACCACTTGTCTCCACCCACCACCCGCCATCATTTTCCACCATCGTCTTCCACCGCCACCACTTGTCTCCACCCACCACCCACCACCCACCACCACTTGCTATTTCTCACTTTTTTTTATATTTTGAATTTTTTTTTAAATATTTTGTCTAAACCAAACGCGTTTGTAGTTTATGTTTTTCAAAAAATAAACAAAAACCAGGTTCCACATGATGGAATGTTTTGCTCTTGTGTTTTTTTTTTTTTTTTGAATTTCCACCTCATTAATAGTCCATTAGTGCTCCCAAATTAGTGAGATGAATCATTGTTGTTGGTCCTATGTGCACTTAGACTTTTCCCATGTTAATGCCACTTTCCCTCTGCAACAAATAATTCAATCATGAAATCATACTTTCGTATAATTCTTTGCTGATAACCTTATTTGTAAAGGAATTTTGAAAATTTTATAATTTTTTTACTAGAAAAGCATTTTTGTAACTTAAAAGATTTATTCAAAAAAAATTCAAGGTACTAAAATTGGGAAACATGAATTTAAAGCTAAAAAAATAGCAAAGAATTTAAAGATTATTAGCCAAGTCTTATATTAAACTTTTTTTGTCATTTTAAATTCCATTTCTTATTTGTAAAAGCTAAAATGTTTGGTGTTTGCCAAAGTTATGCTTAGAGAGAGAGAGGGAGAGAAATGTATGAACATAAATATTGTTATACTAAAAACAGTCAATTCTATTATGGCTTCATAATTTTTTTACACATCACATATTTCATTTCAAATACCGAATAGCTATAACCGTATTTTGTGCCTAAACTAAGAAATGGGGGAAAATAAAATAAAAGAAAAAAGACGAAAAAAGAAGAGAGTTCACAAATGTTTCTTACAAAAACAAACCAACTTTACAAAAGACTTACCGTATTTATACAATTCTTGCCAACTTGAAAGCAATCACTTCAAACAGGTCTTGTTCCACTTTCAATAACGGCAGTTTCATTCAAAAACCCTCAAACCAAGGAGTATGGAGACAATTTACAATGACAAAGCTTTCATCATAGAAAGTCGATTCCTATTCAGAATTGGAAAACAGAAGTGGTCTCATTCACCAGTAACCAGATTGCCCTACTGATTACTATAATAAAAACCAGTAGAGTCAATAGATATCAAGCAACTAATAGGGTTTTTAGAGGATGATTTTAAGCTACAATAAGAGAAATCCGATAAAAAGTGATATATGCATGAAGAGAGTAATGCCAGTTGATATCAACTTGAAGAGCATGATTCTTGATGAGCCGCTCACACTCAGCTGCCCAGGATTGACGAATTCATCCTTGCTAGCAGTTATGGAGACATTTACAGACAATGAACCTGAATAAGAGAAACTCAAATAAATTATGAGAGTTCATTTTTGAAAGAAAAAAAAGACACAGTTCTGATGGACTTACAATCAAAATCAGCCCACCCATGCCATTGATGAGCCAAGTCATAAACAAAAATCTTATCTTTAAGAACAAGATCTGCAAAAAGAAGCCAATGAGTTCATTAATCTCAATGTTAAAAGGTGAGCGTGAGAGGCAACTAAACCTCAATGCTTTTGACAACTTGCAAGCTTCAAGGGTAAATGAAACATAAAATTGGTAGAAACCGTGTATACTCATGGACAATGTAAAAGACATTATTTATTTCTTTATTATGTTTCTAATAGTCATGACATATGCAAAGCTGGAAAGAAGCACAAAAGAATTTAACACACACAAAGACAAGGCTCGATGTTACCTAGATGCATCAAATTTAATGAGCAAGGTTTGATAAGAAGAATTAGGCAAAAATAGATAATTTAGTAAATGATTTTCATTTAAGATTGAAAATTTGAGTCGGATTTTTGCTAATCCAAGTGCATATTTTAGAGTCAAGGGTAGTTGATCAAGTTGCAAGATGAAATCTTACATGAGGCACCAACTACACACACGACCATTATAGGTCTTTAAACCCCATACACTGACCCACCAAAGCATCTTTCTAAGAATGGAAGCTTCATATTCCTTCACGTTCAAAACAATCTCTTAGCTATAGCATCAAGGTTGTTAAAAATGGGGATCTTATATGGGATCGTTGGGAGGATAGTGTGGATCGGATCATAGAATCAAATCGAGGATCATAAGATTCTACTTTTAGTACAAAATAAAGTGAAAAAATATCAATAATGATATTGGATGTTACATAATTTTAAAATCATTAAAGATAAATAATATACTAATACAAATTTTTATATAACATTCACTAAAAATATCTATTATTAATAAAAATTGATAAAATGGTCACTAATATTGATTTTAGAGGGAAATCAAGTTTCCAGCTCTCCCTCCAAACAATTTTATTCAAATATTAAATTGAATGCGCTAACTTTGATTTAGAGAGACAAAACTTTCAAATCTCTTTCCAAACATTTTAATTCAAATGATTTGAAGAAATCTTGTTCTATTAGTAAAGAGAAGTTTTCACAATCTTGAAATTTGCAAATTGAATTCCTCATAAGAGGAGACATTTGCAGAGAGAGTTTTGATTAAAATTTTGATATATATACACATACATGTATACGAAACAAATAATACGTAAAAAATTTGGCAGAATCGAATCATAGTAGAATCGGGATTGTAGTGCTTCTATACGATTTTAGAATCACAGCTCCTAAGACTAAAAAATTTAAGATCCTAGTGCAATTCAGATCGTGTAGCTAAATTGAGGTCGTAGGATCGTAAGAGCCTACAATCTGTATCAAGAATTTGACAACCATGTACAGCGTATCACAGGGTTTTGGGATCAGGGCGTGCAAGGATTGGCCTTTTTTGTTCCATAAAAGGTTGTTTTATGTTCCTGTTCATTCACCTCCAGTACATAGTGTTGTACTTGCTGACAGCACTTGAGAAGGAAAACACTTATAAAAAGAGGACTTATGAAGGAAAATACTACAAATAATTCAGCAATTTTCAATGGAGAAATAATCATTAGTCGTTAGAAAACCAAAGAAAGAACACTTGTGGTCAAAACCTAAAAAAGCTTCAAGTCAATGTTTTAAAAACCGGACTGGTGAGCGAACCTGAAAAGAGATCGGGTGAACGGGTCACTAGTTCAACTGTCAGGTTGAACCAGAATCAAATCGTGATGTCATAATTATTTTATGAATATTTTTATAATTTAAAAATAAATAAAATACATTCATTTAAAATATTTTTATAATTTAAATATATATATTCATCAAACATATATGTTTATATATATTTTTATATTAATATTGTTTGTAAAAATATTAATTATAGATGTGTTTGAGGGAAATTAGTTTGAATACAAATAATATTATATATTTTCTATATATTAACAAGAAACCATGGTGGCAGAGTGGAAATTCATGCTCTTTGGAGCTTGAGGTGTTGGATTCAAGTCCCTCTAACATCAACTTTTTCAATATTGGACCAAACATAGCAAACCGGTCCAGTTTGCTTCAACCCAAGACGGTTCGTCTGATTTAGAGGTTTAACCACGGTTCGCACCGGTTTAGCTTAAAATGACCAATTTTCAAGAGGGAATGGGTTAGAGGGTATATCCGGACCGGACCATAGACTGGTTGACAGTTCGACCGGTCGAACTGGCCGGTCTGGTCCGATTTTCAAAACATTGCTTCAAATAATTAAAGGTGTCCTATTTATCAAAATAAATAAATAAATAATTAAAGGTGTCCTCTTTAATGATTGATCAAGCATTTCAGGTTCCATTTCAAGCCACACGTTATAATGTATTTCCATGTCAACGAACTTTAAAGCATGCCCGCGCACACACACGGATGCAAACAGAGTAGAATATGTGCAATAAAGAGGAATTTCTGCAGAGAAAGCTTCTTGATACCAAGAATGCTCACAGACCAAAGAGAAGAAAGATAAAATGCCATATTGCACAAACTGGAGTGCAATGCAATCTTTCAATTAAGCAAACTTGGCAGCCATTAGGTTTACAATGAGTGAAGAAATAAAAACCATAAACTTACCTGAAATAACTGTACACCTGCAACCAACGCTATATGTATAATCTATGCTTTGGTTTTGCTAACCTAACATGTGTTATATGGACTCTTCTACTTGCCAGTGTATTCATATGCACCGGATATGACAAGGGTATGGGTGTGGGATATGTGTTCAACACTCGTACCCAATTTAGAAACTTGGATTGTCTAATGTTATAATGACATTCCCTAAGGTAACATTTTTTTTTCACATGACAAATCAACAAAAGTCACTGGACAGCACACAAAAAAAAAAAAAAAAAACCTGTTTTGTATCATTTTTGTTTCCTTATTTTATTATTGTTTTGTGTTTCCAGACACACAAACAATCAAAAGTTCAAATACATCCATTGTTCTGATTTTTTGTGCAAAAATCGCGTTTGGGGGTTTCCTTAAAGTGGGTTGTTCTCAGAATTTTTTTATATACACTTTTCGGAAATGGATAGCTAAACAAGTTTTCCGTGTTTTCCAGAAAATGAAAATAAAACAGAAAACAAAAACAATACCAAACATGCAATAAACTCATGTGCACAATTATCCCCCCATGCTATTGAATATTGATACTCATAATATATATGACCATCTAAATATATGCATACATAGATATGATAATTAAACAAAAAGATTAGGAATACTAAATAAATACACAAAAACAAAATAGGAAAAGCAAATTAGAAACTTATTGCAGCACAAGTTTACTTGAAAAAACAAAAAAGAAGGCCTGATGAGCAGCAAGCAACTAGCTGTGATCCCAATCCAATTTGACAAAATGCCTAGTCGCATTATATTTATCACCAAAAAAATAAAAAATAAAAAATAAAAAAATGCCTAGTCGCATTTAGAACAGGTTGTGTCATCCCATGTGCCATATGGAGATTTTTGAGTTGCTAAATAGCCTTACACTAAAATGGAATGACTAAAAACCTGCTAAATACTGCTCACCAAAGATGAGGGCATGGAGGGTAGGAGCAAGTTATCTTATGCTTAAGCCACTACACTATGCCAACATATCTGTCCAGTAAAATATATCTTTTAGGGCTGGAACCAACCTCCTAAAATAGTTACCAGTTGATCCTGAGTTTTCTGAAAGCCAATGCACCACATTGCAGCACCATCCTGTCACAATGAATTGTCCAATTTAAGATTAACAAATGAAGCTTGATACGTTTCATCACTGTAAAAAAAATGAAATTAGTCATGTCTATTTCAAAAAGTATGGAGAAAAGAGAAATTCAATTAATGATGTAATTTTGAGAACTCACAACTAAACCATCATGTACAAGGTAGTCTACTGGTCTTAAAACCATGGATGCACCACCAGCAAAGTTAAAAGCAACCGAAGGAAATATCTCAGTTATACTGCATATGAACAAATATGGATCATTTCAGGTGTCTAAACAATCATGTAATACTATTTATTCTTATAAATGAGTTCCAAACAAATATCAGAAAAATCATCTGTGGGATGAACCTGATGGGTACTCGATAACACTGGTTTCCTTTTGAAAAGATGGGTGTTGCAAATTGTGAAACAGCGGCAGTTATCTGCACAGTCAATAAGCAAATAAGCTTCAAATTAGATTGGCACAAAATTTCTAAAAGATAAAAACAAATAATCTTGCCTCTAGTACTTCCAAACTATCACTAGTTTTATATAATTTTTAATAGAGAAATTTTGATATTCACTAGTTTGTCCCTCAATAAAGGGTTGTGTTAGCAAGTACCCTAAGAGTAGTGGTTAACAAAGCTTACAATGGTGGCACATTCCTTTCGGCAGACACTTTTATAAAGAATGTACAAGCATTTCAAGCTTGCTAACGAGTGCAATTGGGGCATTCATTAACAAAAACCAAAAATAAAAGCATTTCACCCAATGCCTATTAAAAGGCCATGCAGTGTATGAAGTTGATTATAACAATAAAGACAAAATGATGTTTAACCTTTAGATGGATTTTAAATAGTTCTATTGTTGTCAACTTACTGAAACAACCAATATAGAACTGTTTGGATACTTGGGTAATGGCAACTAGCTCAGGAATTAGAAGTACAGCGTACAGCAGATATAGGCTCTTTCCCAATTTACAAAAGCCTCATTATGGACCAGGGAACAGAGTTACACTATCAAAATGACCCATCCAGAAAACCCTCTGCACGAATGTGTAATCAACTTTTCGTAACCAGAACTAAGAATGGCAACGGGCCGGGGCGGGGATCACACTCCCAATCCCCGATCCCCGAGGCTACAAAATTCCCCGTCCCCGCCCCCAATCCCCGGTGGGGAACCCATCACTCCCCCCGCCCCCGCCCCCGCCCCCTAACAGGGATCGGGTTTCCCCGACCCCGGAAAATCCCCGTAACTGTCTCTCTCTTTCAGAAATAAATCATCAACAACAATAATAAATCATCAACAATCTTTCAGAAATAAATCATCAACAACAACATCATCATCAAAAAAAAATAGAGACAGATAGAGGCAGATACTTTGAGACACACACATATACACACATACATGAGATCTGAGTGGTGGGATCTTCTCAGATCTGAGATGTGAGATATGAGAAAAAGGGAATCAACGGTGGCAGTGGCAGGATCTGCTCAGATCTGCCGCGGCGGAGGGAGGAGGAGGCGAAAGGCGACGGAGTATGAAGGTTCGGCAGTGGCCTGGAGGAGGAGGAAGCGACGGAGGAGGAGGCGAGGGTGACTGCGTACGACGCCATCGCCAATCGCCGACTGCGGAGAGAAGAGAGAGAGAGTGAGTGAGAGAGAGACAGATCAGAGGAATATTAACAAGGGAGGGGGTTATATATATGAATGAATGAAGGGGTATTATGGTAATTTTATTTCGGAGAGAAACGGGGATGGGGACGGGGCTGTGAAAGTTATCCCCGTCCCTGGCCCGAAACTGATCAGGGATTCAATTTCAAATACCATCCCCGGCCCGTCGGGGATATTTTCCGAGAAAAAACCACTCTTATCGGGGACGGGGGGTAGGGTCCCCATCGAGCCGGGTCAAATTGCCATCCCTAACCAGAACCATGTTACGGTAGGAATCAAGCTTGCAAAGCCAAATATGAATGCCCTGTTCTTGTTCTCAGGTTTTCAGGCTTTGTTTGGCTAGAAAGTGTGAATATTAAGTATGAGAGGTGGTCCATTGTGGTTGTGGACTTCTGGGAAGATGGTGGGCACTTCAATGGCCAAAGACCTCTGGATGGAGGAGGCGGCGAAGGAGAAAGCAGTGAGAGACCTCAATCACCTGAGCAATGGAAATATATGATCATTTTGTGTTATGTGAGTACATGCATGAATACCCTTTTTATAGGTCAGAGTATTGGAGCCCAAATCACATATAGACAGAGTGGAGGTACTAGGCCTATCACTACGTCTCATGATTCAGACTTAGAGAACGATGTATCATGGGAGCTACAGAGGTAGGTATGACACCTTAGAGGGTGTGTCATGGCATACCGCATATATAATGCTTCTCTCAAGGTGTTGGGTGCTTGCTAAGTCAATGTCTCCTCTCTCTAAGACTAGTCAAGGACAAGTTTTCTTCCCTTGGGAAGCAAATCAAGCAACCTTGACAAACCTGTGATCTCATCCTCCAATCCACAATCCTCCAATGGTCCCGAACAATGGATGCTTAGGCCCAGCTCCCAACCCAGTTGCCAAGTGATGACTATGATAGTAGTAAGCAGTACATGCCCCTGCTTAAGCTAGGCATACAATCCCAATTAATCCGATAAGGACATTGTGGAGCCTTGGGGTCTGGCACATGGAGATGCTGACAGTGATGATGTGAAGCCCACAGGGCTCGCCACGTATCGGGCACGGTATAGATACCCACATAAAGGGGAAGAAAAAAAAAAAGTAAAGTGAATGAATGAATGGAAAATGAAAAGAAAAATTGTCAATGTGTTTGCTTTCAATTTTCTAAATTCAATTTTTTGAAAATTGAGTTTTTTGTTTTTCGTGTTTTTTATTTTTAGTGAAAATTTTTAAAATTTTAAGTAATTTTTTTACTTTTTTAGATGCATCTTACTTAGATGTATCTACAAAAGTAAATTTTTTGTGAAAAAAATTTTAACAAATTAATAAATACACAAAAATACGAAAAATATACTGAGTTTTCGTATTTTTTTATTTTTGGTATTTAGTGAATTTTTTAAAGATTTTTTTCACAAAAATTATACTTTCCAAGTGTATTTATGTTAGGTGTTTCCAAAAATTTAAAAAAAAATTACTTAAAATATTAAAAAAATTTAGTGAAAATAAAAAAATACAAAAAACAAAAAAATATAATTTTTTTGAAAAGTGAATTCTAGAAACCAAAACCAAGCAAAGTGAATAACTTCCAACATGCATTTGGTTGGGTAGAAAATTTATCCAGAATATTACGACAAAATTAGATTTTACTGTCTGAATATTATGGAAGTTAAAAAATAATATTTTTTATTTGCATTAACTAACCTTTATTCATGTCCATGGGAGAGATGTCAATTATAGGAAGAAAGGATAAAGTGGGAATCCAAATAGTAGAGATCACTTTCACGAGCAAAAAGAAAAAAGCATGTTTTTGCAGGAAATATAAGTCATGTTTTCTAGAAATTATGCAATTACAAGGTTCCTATTTTCCAGAAAACTTTTCCCTTCCTAACCAAATTCCTAAAATTTTTTAAATATATTCCCTACACTTTCTACAATATTTTGCTCGACCAAAAAGGGGCCTTGTACAACTATTTAGTATACCTTACACATTAATGTGGTTTTTTCCCTAGCACCTTAGACATAAATGCTGTTTAAAGGGCTTTTTGGAAATTTGCTCCAGTTTATATGCCTCAAGTTTCCCTTGATTTTGTCCCCTCCCATAAAATAGAAATTCTGAAGAAAAGAAAGGGAAAACGAACTTACAGCATTGACGAAAGGATCATAAGCTTCTTCCACCAGGTATGCCAAAGTTGTTCCAGAATCAACAATGGTTCCTCGGTTGCTTGATGTTGCAAACACTGCTGGATCAATAGGCAACAATTGGCCATTGACAGCAATGTTCTGGAGATCCAAATTATAATGAGACCTGGAAATTTTGAGACAGAAAAAAAAAAAAAAAAAAAAATCAAACATGCCGAAGAATAAAATATTCACATTCTCCGAATTTCCACATCTTTCTCTGCATATGACTAATTAGTTAGATAGTGGACTAATTAATATTGAAAAGAAATGAGAATAGCAGTCCTGCTTCACAAAAGAAAATTCATTCAAAAGCACAAGCTTTTATTGCAGCAAAACTTTAGTTTTTTCCTCTCTAAGTTGTCAACTAAAGACCTAGCACCAGGTATTGGCCACCTCCAAGCCCTGGTAGCATCCTTCAATCCCTCCATGAACTCCATTTACCAAGATGGTTCCTCCGTTTTTTTTTTTATCAATTTTTTTTTTAGCAATATGTCAATGAATCCTTCTTTTTTTTTTTCCTTTTTTTTTTTAATTTATTTATTGCCAAAGAAATATCCAAAACTTTGGCTTAACTGCACATTGTAAGCAACCGTCAACATGCAGCAATAATATTAGTCTACGTGGAGTGCTACCCGGAGGAAAAGAGTTTCAAGTTCAACACCCTCCACTTCATGAGATGTAGCCGCTTGCCAAAAGTTCCACCCTTTGGGTCAAGTGTCCTTTGTTTGACATTAAGGACAAATAACATGAAGTAAAAATCGCACATCCTACAATGTGCTAACAGACCTGCAAAGCTGATAGGTTGAAATAGACAAATCCATCGCATTCTTTGGATATTACTGCTTACTTATCCACTCTCAAGTCTTGGGAAAAGAAGAATGTTACAATAAAATAATTTTTTTTGAGAACCAGCATAAAACCAGTTACAATAAAAATGGGCAAGCAAATACTAGGGTCGGTCATATGCGGTCTTACAAAACAGGGTGTGGTGGAATAAGGCCAGATGTGTAGGTCAAATCTTCTCTAAATGGGCATGATGTATCAACATTTGGATGAACTGGGAAACTACGACCTTTTGAAGCTAAAGGGACAACGTGTTAGGCTGTTAACAAATATAGTTAAAAGGAAATCTAACAAAGCATGCATAGAATAAACTAAGTGAGTAGGAGAGAAATAACAGAAATAAATAATACATGATATAGACTTTATAATGTTGTAGAAGATAGACATAGAAAGGTCATGATACAACATTTTAAAATAATTTGCAATTTTTATGAGAACTACGCAGATGATATTTTTAATAATTACTTCAAATAGGAATTTATATAATCAATGTAATTAGTGCTCATGAACCCCAAGTAACACTTAAACACAATTTACACATAATTCAGGAAATTTGAATAACATAATAGGAGGAGTTGCTAAAGGGACAAAAAAAGGTGAAAATAAAATGGTTAGAGAACTTAATGGTCATATAGAAAAGTTTGCTGAGCTTATGGAACATATATGGGGAACATGGATTTGGAGAGAAGAATGATAACAGGAAGGCCGTGGCAGAATTCACAATGACATAGGATCTTATACATACATGAATATCAAAAGAGAGAAGAACATCTAATCAACATTATCTTCCAAAAAAGCAGCAGGTTAAGTCTCTTAAAAGTTGGACCTGAGAAGTGAGAACTAAGTTGAAGCTATCCTAAATGTCTGGATACCATCTTAAACCCCAACCATGACCTATACATCATCCAGACAGATATTTAAATAAACTATATATGTTTGAAATCAGATAAATCAGCATGCCTAATTGGCTTATTAAGGTGTGCAAGTAATATTACTGGAATCAAATTGCACCAGATGGTTAAATTGAAAGAGTAATTGATTTAGTAAACATATATTACATGCAAATGCTACAATTGTATTGAATCAAAACCCTTGTGTGAAGCACACTTGAATTGTCCACTGCCACATATGATCACGATATCCATGAAAAAGTGAACAAACAAAGAAGAAGAAAGTTTGTGCAACACAGAATACATACTGTGATGGGACAAGGGGACTATAGACGATGTTTGGATCCATAATCTCATCAAGAACTAATAATCCGCCACCGTTGCCATCTCCTTTCAAGCAGTGGGAGAAAACCTTGGGAGTAATCCCTCGGGATGACAACTGTGATATGACAGACAGACCCTGTCGACCAAACCCAAAAATCCCATCAATTGCTTTATCTGGCATAATTAAGTCCCCAGACTGATTGGTGCTACACCTGTTCACAAATTCCAAAACAGCCAATCAAATGTTCAAAATCCACCCAACAAAACTAAAGATGAACATTGATATGGGGATAAAACAACGACAATAGAAAAAAGAGGACAGAAGTTTTGAAATGTACACTCAACTCCTCAATCCTGATATGTTGCCAAGCCATTGCAGATATAACATATAAGATACATTCTGCTAAGATCATTACTTCTCTAATCCTCCTTCAGTTGACCTTCATCCTTCTTTTTACAGTTACCATTAGAAATTTTGGTCCTCATCCCGTTTATAATCCTCTTCCTCTTCTCCATTTACCAATGTAGAATCTACTAAGAGAATAAACACCACTGATTTTTTGTCGTAGAACATAAGGCCGCGAAGTTTTAGACAAAAAGCCACTAAAAAAGTCAATTCCCAAATGAACCCTAAGTTAACTGATTTTTTTTCAATTAGAAGATTGGTGAAATCATGTTGAAATAGCCAATGTCACATTTGCTTATGGTTGTTCTGTAAACTAAAATAATAAAAAAAAAAAGCTGCTAATTATGGAAACCACATATTAGTCTATCACGAAGGCTTTTTATTTCACTCTTTTGACCATCTACTCTCTCCATCTAATAGTTATTTTATGTCCCACATTGACACACACAACCTTCAGAAGTCATAACAGCTTACCCGAAAACAATTGGGGCGGAAGAGTTAGTGACCAAAGACGGCCCCATAATTGTGTCAAAATACAGAAAATCAGATACATAAAAACCAGACGTCCCACTTCCATCTGTATACTGAAATGAATAACCGCACTGATTACTCTGAGCAGAGCATTCAGCAGCCGCAGTTTGAATTATAGAAGCACATATTGGATCTGAACAAGACACCAGAGAAGCAGTTGCTGAGCTGGCAGGATCAAAGAAATTGAGCTTAATCTGCACACATACACACAAAAATAGTATCAGTAACTTAATTAGTCAGTCTGACAACATGATAGATCAAAGAATAAATTAAGTAGCAAACAAGTACTTACACCAAGGTCACTTGATTTGGGGCAGTTATTGCAGGAATTGCAAGTAACCCACAAGATGTCACTTCCAGTATCAATCTGCACACTGAATTCCTTTGGTGGAGAACCCAATTTAACTCTTGTAAAATAAAGCCTATTGTAAAAGCCCAAAATGAAGAATATAGTCAATGCCATAATACATTTATCACAAAATTGAAGTTTGTAATGGACAAAAATTAAATAAAATAATGTTCATGAAATCCCAGGAAGGGTAAATAAACAAGAATACAAGAGTTGAACTATATTTAATATGATACCAGTCAGGTTTTACCCACTAATGTTTGCATCAGAACAAAAATTAAGGAAAGTGATGACAAAAAGAGAAGAAACATGAATACCAGAAATTCATCAAAATCAAGGACCCATATCACAAATGAAAAATCAAGAACACAGAACAGCGAAAAACCCAACATTTTATGCAACAACTTAAATTTGAGCCAAATGATACAATACAATAATGCAACAAAGAAGCATAATTTACAACAAATTGAACAAACTATGAACTGCTAAGAATTCTAGAGAGAGAGAGAGAGAGAGAGAGAGAGGATTAGTGGATTTTAATAGCACTACCCGCCCAGGAATTGATCAGAGTTTCCGAGGAGTGAGAAATTGACGACGCCGCTGACCACACCTTGCAAGATTCGGGCGTGTCTTGATCGGTCCCGAGCTCTGAGAACCTCAAGCTCGACATGCTGGTTCGCCGGAAAAGCCCTCTCCAGAGTCAGAAGACTCGCCGGAAATCCACCGCCGTACACCACCGACGCGGCGGCGGCGGCTATGAACGCCAAGATGAAGAACTCCACCCCATGCATCGCCAGCATTCCGGCTCAACCTTCCCCACCTCCACCCCCCAAATTATATACTCCTCTCTCTCTCTCTCTCTATATGGATATATATGATGTGTGTAAGTATACAGTGAGAATCGTAGAGAAAGAAAGAGGGTGGACCGAGTTGACTGCTGCTGGCAGACATTTCGTGTGCGTGTATAAGAGAAGTTTCTGAATTTCGAATGGCTATTTTAATCCGGTTAAAAAGTCTTATTTGAAAATAATCCGATTAAAAAGTCTGATTTGGAAATAATTTTTTTAATTTTTTTGATTTTTTTTATAAAAAATATAATAACTATAGATTAGATGTAATATTTTGTCTTATTGAATTAAAAAATTTATTTTATTTTTATTTTTATTTTTTAACTATTTTAATCAAAAAAATTCCAAATATATACTTCCCAAACGAGCTCTTATACTAGCACCCAAATAATTTATTAATTTTTTTTTATATAGAGGTGAGATCCATATATACATGAGTTTTTGATTAAGGTTTTATTTGGGATAAATTAAAAAAAATTAAAAAGTTAAAAAACTACTAAAATTAAAAAGCCTATATTATTCGAGAGTAACTTGTGAGGAAAGCCACTAAGACAAAATTATTATTTTTTCCTTTGAATTCAACTAAGGGATTGTTTAGGATGACCTAAATAAGTACACTTTTTATCTTTTTACGAAAAGATGTGCAGAAAAGTAGAGAGGTGATGTGATGAAAAAAAGATAAAAAGATGGATTATTTTATGTATGCCAAACTTGGCCTAACCAAAAAGTCAAAAAGTCAAAAGGGTAAAATGATCATTTTGATTTTATTATAATATTTTATTATACATCTTTTCGTAAAAAGTCAAAAATTTATCTCCAACATATATCCTTTTTTTCTTTACTTTTTTAATGAAAAAGTCAAAAAATGCACTTATATAATACATCTCAAACAACTATTGGGTTTCGTTTGACTAAGGAGGTTAGTTATTAAAAGATAAAATAATTTAAAAAGTTAATAAAATAAAAAGTCATATCTAAATTATAATTATTTTACTTTTTCTCTCACCAAAATCAAAAAATCAAGAAAGTCAAACCAAATGAATTTTTTAATCCTAAGTTAAAAAATCACAACTCAAAAAAACCAACTAAAAAAAGTTTGTCAAATGACAACTTAGCAAGTCTATTTTGAAATTAATTTTAATAATTTAAACTGTTTATTTTTTTTTTAGATGCGTTGAGTAGAATATTCATATAAAAAATTAATATGATTGATTATTGATAACTATATGTTTAAATCATATTTGCTTAAAAAAAATGACGACAAATATAATTTTAAGAATAACTATCCATTTTTTATAATGCAAATTTGATTTAAACATATAGTTACCAATATCTGATCATTTTGATTTTTTTACATGAATATTATATTTAACAAGTCCTAAAATATGAACAACTCAGATCATAAAAACAAGACTTATGGTGGGCTCCACAGACGCCTCCAGTTCTCTTATGTTGAGATTTCAATATAAGAGAAGCCCAACTCATTCCGAGTTATATACACACCCTTAAAAGAGATATGCATACCTAATTATGTCATTTTCTTCTTTAATTATACCTCGTGAGATTTTTAGTTATGTCTCATGTTGTGTTTAGTTATGACTCAAAGAATATGAAATTATGTTGTTTTATTCTTTAATTATAAGATGCATATGGTGTGGATGTCCTACATTTTTCGAGTCTTAAGACATGCTTCCCACACTGACTTGTTTTGACTAACAAAGAGTCGCCACTTAATTTTTAAGGGGAATTAAGAAACTTTTAACAATAAAAACTAAGTCGATGACTCATCCATCATAACTAGAAAATTCTAGGTTCAGGAGCTTATGTACAAAAAAGGAAAGTCATTGAATGATAGCAACCACCTTTTGCCCAATCCGAAGATTGACTTCTATTAACTTTCTAATATATGATTTTAGTGGTTAATTATTCATACAAATTCATTTTTAAGTCTAAAAAAATGTTAGCTACCTAAAACTAGATGATTTGAATAAAATGAGTATCATTTATTTTAGATTAAATGAGAAAAGCCATATATTTGTCAAAAAGTGATTTTCTATTGAAAGTGAACTTTTAATAATCAATTGCCTTAAACATAAATTAAAATAAACAATACTCATAAAAATTAAATAAAACAAGCAATTTTGCATAGAAAGATCAACTAACTTGGATTAGTGAAAGAACAATGCAATCAAGAACACATATACTATGGAGATTGAGAGGACTTAGCTAGATATCCATACGCGTCTTACATGTAGGACATGAAATAAATATGACCTAAAATATAACTAATACATACAAGAATGGTCCTCGGTCAGGTTTGAGGCTACTAAAATGATGAATATGCACAACATACACATAACAAATAAAAAGTAAAAATATAAACTAGTTATATGATGATTCAAACCAAGCCATGCATGCTCATGATTGATTAAAATAAATCTAAGAACATGTTGTTCTAATGGAATAAAGAAAATATGCAAGATAAATGCAAAAAAGCTATAAAAAAAAATTAAAAAAACTACATGATGCTATGAGAAGCTAACATCCTAACATGAATAAACACTGAAAAATAGAATAAAAGAGCACTTGAAATACAATAGGTAAAGGAGTTTTGCTTGCTAGTTTGATTAAATCGAAAAAAAATGCGAAGAATAATGCAAGGAAAGTCAAGTTCCTTACTTTCAAGCCTTCCTCAAACTTAAGTTCTGAGTTTGGTTCGAGTTTTCCAAGTCCTTAGAGTATTTTTAGTGTTTGGGGTTACTGCTTGGTGGGTTATTTTTAGAGTTAAGGCAAGAAAGGGGAAAAAGGTAGTGGTTTTGCTCTCAAAACTCACAAGAATGGCTCAAAATTCTAACCCTTTGAAAGGAGGGGATGGGCTCCTTATATAAGTAGAGGAGAAGGTTCTGGAGCTCCTCTTAAGATTCCATCACTTTCTCCATCTGCCCCTCTCCAAAAATGTACCAAGATATGTTACCAAAAATGTCACGCTTGGATGTACGCACACACAACTAACGTGCGCACTTACAACTAATGTGCACATGCACGTTCTACCTCAGTATACGTGCCATGTATGCTGTAGACACCCCATTTTGACCAATCCTAAGACTTGAGCACTTTCTTTTGATTACCCGATGATGAAAATAAGAATGTGTTTTTCACAAAATCCTCAGTAAAAAATATGGAATTTAGGCTTTTTTTCCTAACCCTACACATATTTTGGCCAAGTGTTTAAGACTGGTCGGGAACCGGAGTAAAGCTGGACTGAACCGAAGCAAAAAGGCCAAAATTTTCTCTAGCCAGTCAACCGCCCAGTCGTCCGGCCATTCGACCACTGTACACACCCCATTTTTCACCACCCTTAAGATTTGGGCGCTTTATTCCGAATACCCGATTATGAAAGTTACACTATGCAATCTTTTAAATTCTCGGCGAAGAAATTTGGATTCAAGCTCTAATCCCAACCTTACACCCCATTTTGGCCAAACTATTTTAGACCTTAAAATCCTCATTTCAAAATATTTTTCCAAATGCTTCTACGATGTTCCGAGGCTCGCATTTCGTTTAAAACATTGCACTTTTCGGTAAACCGAGTAAGGACAAATTAGAAATAAATGGAAGGGAGGTGAACTTTTTGAAAAATATTTAAAACATCTTATTTATGGGTTTGGAGTTGAAGGAAATAGGAGGAGAGGGAAGAAAACTAGTTTAAAAAGAAGTTGGGCATAAATCTGTTAAGATAGAAATGAATAGCCTTCACTAAAATAGGCATATCTCTTTTCACACTTAGAATTTATATAGGCCACCACCATTGGAAATTAGACTTCTGGAGCTTCAATTTAAACTCAAAAACCACCTAAAACTGAGTCCAGATGAAAGAGATATGCCCGTTTGAAGTCGGGCCTGAATGCAGATTTTTGGACCCGGCCGAGTCCATTTAAAACCGGTTGTGCCTCATTAAGACGCGGCCAAGTCTCAATGAAAACTTTTCCAAAGTTCCTTTTTAGGCCTGACCGTGTGTTTTTGGGCCCGGCTGTATGTTTTGGGGCCCGACCGGGTCTCAGTGGCGAGAAACAAGATAGTTGGCGGGAATTCGCCAGCTGTTGTTTTTTGAAGATATTTTTGATCAAATTGGCTCAAATTCTATAAATAAAGCCCTTGCATATAGAATTGATGGTTAGCAAAATTTCCAAAAGCTTTGAAGAACTAATAGACCTCCTTCCATCTTCCTTTCTCCTTTGACCTTTAAACCTTCTTTAGCTATACATACACCATTAGAGCTTGTTCTTGAAGCTTTTGTTGAAGTTCCAGACCATATTTCATAAAACTTGAGGGTGTTGGAATCAAGTTTGTTTAACTACAAGTATCCTCTCTTTCAAGAGGTATAACTTTTGCATCTTCTTCCTTACTTCTCTTTTACTCTTTTCCATGCTTTGTACACTATTTTGGGACTGTTTTGTGGGCTGAAATTTGTAATTTAAGAGCTACCAAAGGTGGAGGGATTAACCACCCTTCCTTGAACCTTATTCCAAGCTTATATTCTTGTGTTTCCCACTTATTTCTCTGATTTTAGCCACAATTTTAGCGCTGTTTTTGGACTGTTTTTGACTATTTTCAGAGGCTAAAATATGGTTTAGAAGTCCCAAAAGTTGAGGGGTTAGCCACATCTGCTTAGCTTTTCTTACTAGCTTTGTATCTCTTTGTTTTTGCCTATCTTTTGTGCTCTTTTAACATGGTTTTAGCTACTATTTTTTACACTTTAGGGGCTATTTTAGGGTTATTTTAATTTATTTAAATAGTTTATGCTTTGAATATTATGATTGTTGTGTTGTAAGTCCTCATGGCTTCGATTGTTTAGGCCTTAAACACCAAGTCATTTGAGTTGATAGCTTTTCTTAATTAATTCCATATAAAGAGTCTCACTTGTGTAGTAAATCAACCTTGCATAATCATTTTTTGCAACATTCCTTCTTTCTTGGTTTTTCTTTTCTTTTTGAGAGTTGTTTCAGCCGAATGTTGTTTAAACATGAGAAAGATACATACAATGCTAAATGGTTTAATCTCTTCGGGGGTTCATTATCAGGGCATTACGTCTCTCTTGTGACGCCCTCAAAATAAACCCATAAATCGTACATTCTTGACATGCTTAGATATAAAAGAATAAAGCATATTTACATATCATCAGAGTATTCATTACAAAATGTATTACATGTTGACAACAAAAGTAAATGCCCTATAGGCTTACAACTTTCCAAGTCAACACTTGGTTACAAAAGAGAGTACTAACTCTACACAAAATAAACCCTAGGCTTGATATACATGTAATACAAACAAAATAACAAAAGAGTCCAACAGCCTCAAGTCTCCCAAGCTACGTCCTTGGAGGTGGCATACTACCTGTACCTGAAAATGATGTCCCATATAGGGTGAGCCAATGCCCAGTAGAGATATGCTAAACATAATATGAGCAATAACTAGCATTTGACAGATGTTTAACTCATATGAATCAATTCATAACCCATTTCGATTACATGACAAATGTGTTCATGTTTCATTCCGTTTTCCATTTCTTATCCAATTTTTCAATTCATAAACCTGGCTCAGAACCTGGTCATATACTTTAAATGAGATTACATCTCTTATCAACGGTACTTCCATTTCAATTGAGATAACAACTCAAATTAAACACTTCACACTTAACCAAAGATACACATAATTGCTGTATCAATCTCAAACCAAACACTTCCATACTCATATATGATATACAAATTAGCTATATCAATACTTCAATAGATACACAAAATTACTGTATCAATGGAGTCCATCCCCTATCTCCTCCCAAACAATATCCGGTTTAGGAGTCCATCCCCTATCTTCCCCTAAACCGTGGAGTACATCCCCTATCTCCTCCCACACAACACAATGTATATAAACACATATCATATACATAATCAAATCAATACATAAAATTCATGTATTATATCAACCGCCATATTCAATGGCACACTCAATTTGATTAGTTTTAGTTTGCCTAATCATCATGCATTGTCTACAACAATCAAGACTACCCTCTACCGGTAGCCCAAAGCAATTATTTCTAGGGGTACTTACCAATTAGTCCTATTCACTAGACTTATTTACCTACAGGTCCTAACTAATAAATTTAACACTATAAAAATAAGAGAGTGATAAATTTATCACTAAAAAATTATTCATAAAAAAAGAGACTGATAAATTTATCACTATAAAATTATTTATAAAAAAAAAAGACTGATAAAATTTGTCTTTATCACTTAATAAATTATATCAAATAGGACTTAATGGGTAATAAGTCTCAAAGTAGGACCTATTGGGTAATAAGTCTCCCAAGTAGGACCTATTGGTAGTTTACCCTTATTTCTAAACAGATAAAAATTACGTCAACAGATAATTTATCAAAAGTTCTCAAAGGTGAGTGATTAATAAATCCAACTCCACCATTCCATTTCACAATGAGCCAATTTCATTATTTCTAGCTCAATTTCATATTTCCATAACAATTGTCATTAATTATACTAATGACCCAAATATACCCAAACATGGCATTTTTTCCCTTTTTTCCCAATATTGACCCAAATGCTCAAATATTAACGAAAACATCAATAATCCCCTTTTTAAGACCCAATATATATATATATATATAGGCCAAAATGACAAAATCCCCCATTTTCAAAATAACACATTTCGAACCCTAACTCCCCAAATCAACCATCTATACAAATAGCTCAATATTTATGTTAAAACACATAAGAATAAGTAGGAATCCCTACCTCAAGAGATAAACCCAAGGAAGAAGATGAAGAAAAACGAAGTTGCTCCAAACTCCAAGATTTTCGGATCAAAATATAGCCCTCGACAATCCCCATAACTTTTACAAAGGCCCAGGATGAGGAAACCACTCATACTAGATCAATCCCTAGAGAGAAGGTAAGGTTTTAGAGAGAGAGGCTCTCCAATGGAGGTTTTGAAAAAGTAAGAAAGAGAAAGGAAATCAAAAAGTGATCCAAAAAGTGAAATCTCGGACTGATATAAAAATCGCCCCGCTCGAGCGTCAGACACAGACTCACGCTCGAGCGTCAAAAGAGCCGCTCGAGCGTAGATTACGCACTTCCAGAAGTTTTGCAGACATGGTCCCCGCTCGAGCGTCAAACTCCCTGCTCGAGCGGAGGAACAAAAACAAAGGGTCACGCTCAAGCGTCAAAACTCCCGCTCGAGCGACTGAAGACTTACAGACAAAAGTACTGGGAGATGGAAAAATACGCTCGAGCGTCAAAACGCCCGTTCGAGCGGAGAAGCAACAACAAAGGGCCCGCTCGAGCGTCAAAATCCCCGCTCGAGCGTGAAGGCCAAAATCTGGGCATTAACTCTAGGTTTCAAAACACAACCAACCTGTTTCAAACCTGCCCAACATAACCCAAGACTCAAATACAAGGAGTAAGGGAAAAAATGAGAATGAGACAACAACACAACCACGGAACCAAGTCCGGAACACAATATACAAAGGAAAGGAAAACCGGGATTGCTATATCTCTAATGTCGAAAACAACTTCTTGTTTGATGTTTCTCTCATTTTAGTGGACTTAATCATTATTTTGGACAAATTGATTAAAGAATGGAAAAGGACTAATAAAATGGGCTTAAAATCAATGAAAGCAACGTAAAGAATATGAGCAAGGTTGCTTGGATTCGGCCAGACGTTATGTTGAATCATAATGTCTAGAATCGGCACGCACCAATTCATGATGTGTTGATGAAACTTGAATTGTCTCTATCTCCTTCATTTGGGTTCATTCCCTGATAAGGAGAGAGGAGTGGTCATGCATAACATTTATTGATTTTTTGTCCGATTGTCTCCGAAATCATCAAGCAATCAATTTGCTTATTGATGGTTTTGGGGCTTCCCATGACAGAGAAGTATAAGAAGGACAAACAGCACTCAGAGCAACTCTGTCTGCACTATTTTCACCTCAAAACACAAAATAGGGTTTTGCACAAAATTAAGGCAAGGCCGGCCTTATTTGGGCCCGGTCGGGCCTCATTGGGGACCAGCTAGCCTTCAATGTTTGGTAAACAATGTGTTTTGCAGAAGCAGAGGGCAGTGACTAAAAGTGAAACATGACAGATTCCAAGGAAGGCAGACAGAGTTACTTCTGAAACCGCTATGTGCATGCCATTCTTGTGCTTCCATTGTAAATTGTAAATTAATGCTCTCATTATTGTTGTAATAATTATCATTGTAATTAGTATTGTTGTAGCAATGATTCATTAGATAGTTAGTTTATTTTGTTGTAATAAATTACCTAGTTAGTTAATTATAGCTTAGCTAGTTAGTTGCTTATTCATTCATTCAGTTTTATAATAGTTAGTTTAATTTGGACACTCGGACATTGATCTGCACCCTCTTGCATGAGGGCAAATGTGTAATAAGCGTGTATGTCTTCCAATCCCATTTCTTTCTCCCTTTTATTTACCCGCTTATGATGGATAGTTTAGAGCATCATATTTCGTTTAGCATTTCTCATGGTTTGCATCCATTGTCTTGCATGCATTAGGCTTCGCACATCATTCTAACTCACATTGTTATTTATTCCTTCTTTGAAAATGTGCTCAAACCGCCTGCTATCAAGTTGATTCACATGCAATGTTAGTAGCCGAGCCAATTTAAATTGCATATCACATGTGTTGCATTAGTCATGTTACATTAGATAGGAACATGCATATTTTCTAACTCTTTTGTTTCTTTTGGCTTGCCTTGGAGTACGAGGTGAGCATTTTTGTGCTTTACCATATTGCATAAGTGTGATTATTGCTAGGTCAAGCATGCTTGCCATGAGGTAAGTGCTTAAATGATATAGTTGTTTGAATGCCTATGAATGAAGGCTAATTACTAAAATTAGGACAAATTGATTAATGTACAAACTCACCATTTTTTTAAGTGACATGTATTCAAAACAACTTTCAAATAAACATGAAATCAAAGCATTCTAATTTTTGTAAATTAGTCTATACTTGTGTGCAACACATAGTAATGTTAGTCTAATAACTGGAACAAGAGCCACTACAACAAAACTGACTTTTTACGGCACCACATCAACGATATACAATAAATGCACGCCGTAGTTTCTTAATTTTACGACTTGTTTTTTTTGTACGTCGTAAATACTTTTCCAACCACGGCGTAATGAATGCTAATAATGATGATTTTTTTACGACTTGCAATGTTATTCGTAAATAATAAAACTTTCTACAACGTGCATATGTCATGCCGTTAATACATCAACTATACACGACACGCGTACACCGGCCATTAAAAATATTGACCATTTCACGGCGCACAAAAAGCCGGCCCTTAAAAATATTACACTTTTTACGGTGCACAAAAAATCAACTATTAAAAAATATACTTTTCATGACGCACATATGCTGGCTATTAAAAATATTTTACTTTTCACAAGACACAATTTCTATAATGAATAATATGACCAAAATAAAAATAGGCGGCAAAATGAAATACTCTGGCCAAATGCTAAAATGAAATACACTTTACAGAAGTCACTCTCTACTTCTCCACCACACTCATCCTTTTCAAACCCTAAATCATATTGTCACTAATTTCACTCTTTCTTCTTTTCTTTTTCTTGGTTGAGTTCTTTAATCGGATCGAAGTATCTGAATACGAGTAGTAGTAAAAATAGTTTCGAATTCGGAGCGGGTCAATCAGCTCTGGGATGTGCTCCAAACCTCCGACCTTAATACCACCACCGTCGGCTCCGTCCGGCACACCTTGAAGTCAGAGTTCGGCGTCGACTTGTCTGATCGCAAAGCCTTCATCTGAGACCAAATTGATTATTTCCTCGAGACCCGTGTTCAGAGGACCCACAACAACACTATCACTATCAAAGAAGAAGAAGATGAAGAAACGATTCACGAGGAAGCTTCAAAGACTTTGAAACTTGAAGACAACAAGTCTAAGTCCGAAGAAGAAGAAGAAGAAAGTGATGGACAGAGAAGCAAGAAATGAAGGTTAGGTTTTCCGTTTCTCTTAGCATTTCCATTTCCCCCTGTTTGATTGCAAAGACAAGAAATCAAAAAATTTACTAATTGAATTTTTCACAGTTTTTGTTGTTAATATGATAATTTCTGGGGTGACAAATGTGGGTTTAAATATTTGTTTGGGATTTTTGGGGATAAACTCCAGCAAGTTTAAATTAAATTCATTAGAGTGGTTGTGAAGAGTAAGTATTGAATTCTTTAATCAATGTAAATATAGCCAGCCAAATCTATGCATTTGGGGATTGTTCTTGTTACTACTGCATGAGTTTGTATTATGCATGATTGATTGAGAGTTTGATTCAAAATTGGGAAATTGTTTATAATAGCACAATTTGATTTCATAGGTGATATAGGTTTTTACTCTTTTGTTTTTTTTTTTTGGCATGTTTTAAATTCTTCCTACTTTTGGAATGTACTCTTGCTATCAAATTTTGATGTTCTTGTGTGGATATTAGCCTTAAACTTGTTACTCACGTGGTTTTTTAAAATGTGTGAAAAATAAATTTGGGGGCACCTGTCTGCATTTAAATGTATTGTGTATTCTTTGAAGTGGCTACCAACCATAAAAAGATTAGAAAAGATAAAATGAAAAGAAAGAATTCATGCTTTTAGAGTTTGCCCTCATATTGTATTTCGATTACATGCTCAACCAATTGTGAATCTCTTATGCTCTAGGTGTGTGGGGAAATAACCTTGGGCACATGTTGCAGGTTCTTGAATTGTCAACGCACTTTTTTGTCAGGTATCATACTCTAGAGCTGCTTTTGCTTTTTTTTTTTTTTTTTTGGTTTTTATTTTTTGAAAATTTAATGGAGTGTGTTACTCACTTGTGTAGTTATTCCCCATGGTTTTCATTGAGGGATAATATTTTTGAAGAATAGCTGAGTAACAAACAATGAGAATCTCTTCCAAGTATAACTATGTATTCTACCCTTTTTTGGCTACCCCCTTTTCTTTAGTATGGAGATCAAAAGGATCTAGATCTGGATTCTCAAGTTGGAGGTGGGTTTTGATTTTTTTGGGTATCAACATTGTCTAATTGCACAGATCTGCCATAGATGGTTCATGGGTTTTGAATATTTTTGCTATTTTGGGTGGTTCTGTTGTTGAATTTGTATGTGAATGAGACAATATTGTTTAAATGGGGTCTCTTTATTGGGGAAAGTGAGTTTGAAGGCAGTGTTTTTCCTTTTTGAATTAGTAAATTTTGTGAATTTGGTAGATTATCAAGCATTTAGCTCAAAAAATTAGAAATGAAATGGGTTACTCTCCTAATTTTGGTTGTCTTGAGCATGGAATTTGATGTCTTGATCATCATCATCCACTAAAATGATCATGCAATTTGCAAATTGCATGCTGGAGAATCAAGAAAATTTCAAAATTTGTTCCTTCTCTAGTATTGTAATCTTCATCTAAGAGTTTTAATTTTTTTTTTCTTCTACTGATATAGGCTGATTTTTTTAATTTTGATCCTCTGATTTAGGAAGGAAGCCATCTTTCAATTCATTTTTATTCCTTTTTATTTTCTTTTTGAATTGTCAATTTATTTGATTGTCTTGTTAATAGTAAGTTGTGTATAGTTTATTGAGAACCATTTGTTAATACATTTGAGTACTCCTTTAAGTTGATGGTTCAAAGTAGAAATCAAAGTTGTTGAGTGTGCTATATTGATTGAATTTCCTTATATATCACTGCAGTTAGAATTTGGGAAATAATGAAGAGTAGTGCACTATATTCTGTGCACTTTTTGGTAAGAATGAGAATGTTTGGTTTTAATTTAGCAAACAAAGATTGAACCAATTGTTACTTTTGATTTACATGAACTTTAGTTCACTAAACAATACTACAAAGAGGATAGAGCATGAGATACTGGATTTGGTTATCAAAATTTGGAATTGATGATTGAAAATTTCATCATTCAATGCAATCTTGTTACTTTGGTTCCATTCAATTGATATATTAAAGTGTTAAATTTTGTTACTTCTATCTCTACTACTTTTCTGTCTAGTTCTTAGTGGATTAATTATAAAATTATTTCAATTCCATAATTTAAAACATATTCTGCTCTGCATGAAAATATACTTCTATGTTTAAAATGATAACTTAGTTGATTTCTTTGTGTAGCAAAGACAGATTTATTAGTATTTTTATTGTGTTTCACTCACACTTCTGAGTTTTTTATTTATTTATTTATTATTTTTATTTTTAAATTTATTTTAATTCTTTGCTTTTATAATGTTGAAGACAAAAGCTAGCGGAATTTAAGTCTTTGTTGCAGCTTGTTGCTACCATAACGCATCACAGTCATCTCTGTCCCCTCCCTCTAACTATACAGCCCATTATTTGGAATTATGATCATTGTCTCCATCTTTGCTCTTGGAAGAAATTTTAGATATTTAAGTGCTTCAAAATACTGGATTTTGATATCAATGAATAGACTCATTCCAGTGCTGGTTTTAGGATCTCTTGCTGCTTAGTTCAGATTTGTAAAAAAATTGTGTCTAGAATTTTGTTGAACCTCAGACTGCCTGATTTTCTCCTTAAAAACTTTCCACTTCCTCTTTGGAAAATGTCTTGAATGTCTCCAACATCTAGGCTTATCTTCCTTCTAATTTGCATCAAGGTTTTCTATGCCTCTAAATTTTGATTATCCCCTTTTTTGTAGTAGTGTTGTGTCACTGCATGTTAAGTTGGACAAACTGTTGACAAGTAAAGTAGTTGGACTCTTCTTGTAATTTCCTTTCTAATTAGATGCCTAACACAAGTATTTGGCTCATTTGAGTCGAGTTTTTCCTGCTATAAGAGCAGATCGAGCAAAATGAAAAAATTACCCATTTCAATATACCCAGCCAGAAAATTTCCATATGCCTAGAAAATTACTCATTTACAGTCTTTATTTAGGGAAAAAAATGCCCATAAAATTTTGTTCTCATTACATTTCATTCTCCTCAATTCTCTATTTTACTCTTAAACAACACTTGGGGTGGAGATACTACAAATTGCATTCCCTACAATGCTGACATTAGCTGCTGATCCTATTGCTTCTCTAATTGACACAGCATTCCTGGGCCGCTTAGGTCTATCTTGATGTTCTTTTTTGTTTTCTCCTGAATGACCTTAATTACTTTTTACTTAGATAATTTCTTGAGTTAATTGCACCTTATGAATCAGGTATGCTTTTAGTTCAAATAGTGAGATCTGCTCGTGAGGAAATAGCAGTAGAGTTCATATCTCACTTTGAGGGCAACTCTACCAGTTGCTATACATCGTGCTATTGCTAAAATTTAGCAAGATGGACACAAAAAGGGGGAGGAAAAAAAAAAAAAACAACAACAACTCTAGCAGTGTGCTATCATTGTGCCAAATTTAGCATGATGCTATCCACATCATTGTATTTTTAATATAAATTCAATAACTTAATTTAATTTTTTTTTAAGATAAACGTTATATTAAATATTTAGAATTTGAAAGAATTCCATCGGCAAATACCTATTATTAAATTTAATTTAATGCAAGTATGAAAAAGCTAAATGAATTGAATTTTTAGATATATCAATTACTAAATTATAAGTTTAGTTTAACAATACTCGAATACATATAATTTGGTACATGTGGTAGAAATTAAATCATGCTAAAAAATAGCATTTGCACTACTGGAGTGGGTTTCTCGAAACATAGGATTTGGTTGATATGATGCAACTTTTCACAGCCATGTAACTGGATGTTGCTGTGATTGCAGAGAAAGGGTGAGGAGGTTGCTTCATATTTAAATGGTTGTTGTATATTTCTTGTTGGTGAGTTTTCTTTTGAGAATTGTCTTCCATAATTGTACTTCAAGTTATTTTTGTGATTGAACTCTATGGAACATGGAATCCATGAATGATGGGCTCTGGAAAGACTACAATGGGCAAGGTTTTGTCTGAAGCACTAGCTTATTCTTTTGTTGATAGGTTAGTGCGTTACCTTTAATGTGCTTGTTCTATTTTTTGATGAGTACAATATTTTATAGACCAAAAAACACCATAAGGGGGTGAACCCTGAACAATACCAAGCAAAAACTATATATCGCAGTTGGAATTACTTAACATGGAGGTCATTTAGTTTGTCTTCATTAATTGGTTCTGAAAGGGGTACTGAATATAGGTTCTGGAGTTAAGTTTGGAATCTGAAAAAAGTACGAACTGGGTGGATTTAGACAATTTAAAATATATATATATTTTTCCCTCATTGATATGGTAGAATGCTGCTAATTTTTAAGGTACTTCGACTCATAAAAACAATGTCTATTGGTGCAAACAAGATATGCAAAACTGAATAATAAATTGGTTAGGCTTGAGTTTATGGGATTTGAATTAAGCTTAGGCATTTTGAAACTTGATTTGTATACTTTTCACCAAGCTTCAGCTTGTTAACTAGCCTAATCGAACATTCATATATTGCCATTTCATAGCATACTAGTAGAATTAGTGATTGGAAGTTGCTGGCATACTGCACTTACTTACTCTATTGCCCATGAAACTGTAGTGGCTTTGTAGTATTTGTCAGCATCTTTCACTTTGAATCAAGCTTAGTGATGTTTAACTTGGCTTGTTAGGTCCACAGAAAGATGGAAAATAAGGGGATGAAAAGAGTCTGTTTTATCTTTAAAATGTTCCAGATTTCATATTTTTTTAGTCTCTATTTTACACTTTCACATGACAACATTTCATGTACATATTGGATTGAAAGTTTCTTTTTAACCTTGTAAATAATATAAACTCTAATTTGACTTGAACTCTTTAGTTTGGAACTTACAATGGTAATAGATAAAACATATACAAACCTAAACCTCATACATGGAGATCCTTGAACATAATTATGCAAGTCCCAAGTAGGTGTTGCATTGAAATAGATTAATTCCACCTTTTCCTCTTTTTAAATTTGATTTTTCTCTTGAGCTTCTTATGGCCTGGATTTAGTAGCAAACTATTAAGATCTTGAATTTTTGCTAATTTTTCATTATGACGTTGCTTTTATGGGGCCATTGAATTATCTTATTAATTTTGGAAATGTTTTGTTGATGTTTTAAAATTTCTTGATCATTTCTTAATACCTCAAGAAATATTTTTGTCCCTGAGTCGTTGGTTTTTGTACTTATGTAAAGTTTCCTTTGTTATGCAGACAAGAAATGCAATAGGGTTAGTTGCTCCAACTATTGTTGCGGGTTTCTACATTGGGCACCCTCGTCCCTATGATAAGTGCAAGTGGATTTGCCACAGCTGCAGCTGCAATTGCTATAAGAACTATTGTTGATAGTTTTAGATAATCTCTTAATAGTTGTCGATAGAGAGTTAGATATGCATAGTTTTGGATGGTTTAAACTTTTTGTACAATTTAGAACTTAAAGATATAGTTTTCGAATGTTTGGAATGTATAAACAATTGTTGAATGTTTATAATTTATGAATATAGTTTCTTTTTGATGTTTTAAACAATATTTTGATAGTTGATTGATGTTTTGTGATGCTTGTTTGTAATATTTGCTAGATTATACAAAATTGGTCAAATAGAGCATGCTGAATTTAAAAAAAAAAAAAAAACTAAATATTCTACGGCAAGCATAATAAGTTGTTGTATTACATAATTTACGGCGCACAATCAGCGTCGTTATTTGTCTCACCAATTAACGGCGTGCAAAAGTAGTTGTACAAAAAGTAACAACGACGCACAAAATTTGTTATTAAATAGTTTTTAACGACGTACTATAGCATGTTATAGAAAAAGTAACAACGACGCACAAAATCTGATGTTAAATAGTTTTTAACAGCGTACGAAACATGTCGTTGAAAGTGAATGAATTTCTATGACTGGTCATAATATGACGCGCGTTGTACGTCGTAGAAAGGTTTTTACAGCGTGCATTGCACGTCGTAAAAATCTTTTTTTGCTGTAATGAGCATATAATGTAAATAAAAATCATATCATGATTAGTAAAGGCCGATTTTTGATCGGGTGAGTGGGGTGCTCAATTTATGACCTTCCTCTTTCGTACCTAAGTTCCCAAGCCGAGACACTTTGATGATGACGGACTAATGGCCTTTGGCACGAGTCACGGATTTCCTAAATTTTCCAAAACAAAATATTTAGGTGGTGACTTTGAAATCTAGCAAAGCAGTCTATTTTTGGCATTTGATTCAAACATCGATTTTCTAAAAGAATTGCCGAATTTGGACTATTTTTGTGTTTTCACTGTTTTACATTGCACTTGTGAAATCAGATTCAGAACCACGGAAGGAGTTCGAACTGTAGGGCTAGTCGTATCCGAAAAGAGCATGAAAAGTCAAGCTACAACCACCCAAAGATAGTTTCCAACAGTTTTTTTGTTTGCTTGGGTGGGACACTTCACAACCCCACTTTCTAACCCATTCATGCATCGAATGCATAAATACTCAGCCTCCATTGCCTAGTGCTATTGAAGGTTGTTAGACTTATTTATTTTGATGATTTATTTAATTATGTTTTAATTTATTTGAAAGACAAAAATAGAATCCAAAATTTATTTTGATGATTTATTTAATTATATTTTAATCAAAATTTATTTTGATGATTTATTTGAAAGAGAAAAATAGAATCAAAATTTATTTTGTTCTATTATTTCTCACCTAAACCTTTATCCTAATATTGTTAGAATGAATTTAATATTTGATTAAATCAGGAGTTCAAACAGCTCAAAACAAATGTTCAAACAGCCTAGCACAGCAGCAGGCCTAAAGGTTCAAGTGGAAGATATTCAAATTTGTAATGATGAAGTGGAAGATATTCAAATTGGTCATGATGGAAGTACAACGGCTATAAATGGCTATAAATTCAAATGACTACAACGGCTATAAACGACTATAATTTTCATTATATATACCAAAGCCTCTAATGTAAACAAGTTACAAAAAAAAATCTGAAAATATTCTTTGATCTATAATCACTCACATCTATTCTCAAAAATTATACACTGAGCCTTATAGCATTAAACTCATCTTTCCTGTGTAAGATTTACAAAAAAATCAAAGTTTCATTTTATATATTTATCTTTGAGAGATATTTATTGTAAACTTTCTTTGAAAGCAAAAATATCATTTCATCTTGTAAAAGTGTTGCAAACACTGTATTCTTGAAATCTTGAGAGTGATTGTGAATCACCTAAGATTTGCAAGGGTTTGGACTTGTGAAGTCTATGTCAAATCCGTGGAGGAATTCTCCATTTGTAAAGAGGTTGCTAGCACCCTTGTGAAGCTAGAAGATAGTGGAAAATCTCAAGTGAAGCTTGAGGAGTGGACGTAGGCCGAGTTGAAGCCGAACCACTATAAATTTGTTTGTCTCTCTCTCCCTTATCTCTTTATTTTATTTTAAATTGCCATAGCTATATTTCACATTTTTACTGTGCTAAAATCATTAACTGACATAGTTGTTAAGACACTTGTTTTAATTATTTTTATTTCATTAATTATATTTATCTATTGTGCTAGTCATAATTTTTATTAGGGTATTATTAATTTTAATTGTAAAAACCTAATTCACCCCCTCTTAGGTTGTCTTTTGGGTAACAATTGGTATCAGAGCCTAGACTCTTGTTTTAGATTTAACCATCTAGGAGTTTCGATCCATGGCAACCTTAGCTGAAGGACAAGCCACAAATAGGCCACCATTGTTTGACGGAAACAACTATAGTCATTGGAAGGATAAGATGACCCTATACCTACAAGCCACTGATTATGCCATGTGGATTATTGTCACCAAAGGTCCAAAAATTCCTACCAAATTAGTAGACAATATTAGTGTACCTAAAACTGAAGATGAATGTGATGAGAAAGATCATAACTTATTGCAAGTCAATGCTAAAGCCAAACTCACCCTTGTTTGTGGATTAGACTCTCAGGAGTATAATAGAATTTCAAGTTGTGATTCGGCAAAAGAAATTTAGAACAAACTTGAGGTAACGTATGAAGGTACAAACCAAGTGAAGGAATCTCGTATTGATATGCTTGTTCATAGTTATGAATTGTTTAAAATGAACTCTGATGAATCTATTTCAAGTATGTTTACTAGATTTACTGAAATTGTAAACTCTTTGAAATCTCTTGGCAATTCTTATACTAACAGTGAGTTGGTAAGAAAAATTCTTAGGTGTTTACCAAAGAATTGGGAAGCAAAGGTCACGGCCATTATAGAAGCCAAAAATCTCTCCACACTTGGATTGGATGAACTTATGGGTTCCCTTATGACTCATGAGATCACCATGAAAGGACATGAGGATGTTGAAAATAAAAAGAAAAGTGGAATTGCATTCAAAGCCTCACCAAATGAAGAAGAACATGAAAACTCCAGTGAGGATGAAAGCTATGCCATGTTTAGTAGAAATCTCAAAAAGCACTTCAAGAAAAACAATTATGGAGGAAGAAGACCTTTCAAAAAGGAGTACAACAAAGACTACAAAAGAAACAAGAAGGCCATGGTAGCAGCTTTGGGAGAAAGTGAAGATGAAAGCTCAAGTGATGAAATTAAAAATGAAGTAGCCAACTTGTGTCTCATGGCTCTTGAAGATGAAGACTCTACTCAAGATGAAGTAACTACTCTTTATGAAGAACTTGAAAGTGCATTCCATGAACTATCAAATGAATTTAGAAAAGTTTGTGCCAAAAATAATGTGTTGAAGAAATCTGTTGCATCTTTATCTATTAATGTAGAAGAATTAAAGAAAGAAAAAATTATTTTGAAAAATGATTTTGATACTATCTCTAATGAGAAAACTACTTTAAAAAACAATGTTGATGATTTAACAAAAACACTTGAAAATTTTGTAAAATGTAGAGATAATCTTAACATGCTTCTTGGAAATCAAAGATGTGTTTTCGATAAGGCGGGCATTGGATATGACCCTATTAAAAAACAAAAGAATCTCAATGCAATTTTTGAAATGACACCTTTCATGACTCACCTTCATATTACTTGTCATTATTGTAGAAAGAAAGGCCATTATTGTAGACACCCCATTTTTGACCGTCCTCAAGACTTGGACGTCATCGTTTGAACACTCGATGATCATCCATGCTCGTGTTCGTTTTGAGTTCCCGAAGGTCTCGGTTACGCGCTTGCCTTAGAATCTCTCAACTTGTCTGTTTTGTGCTTGGTTGTGGACCAAGGACTTGTGGTTTTGCTTCTGAGAGAAGAGGGTGGCTTGTTGGCCATCCCTTCAACCCATCGGCTAAGGCATGATGCCATCGGCCTTGTTTTCTTGCCATCGGCCAAAAGTGTTGGCCGATTGACACTCTTTTTGGTCGATTAGCACTCTTTTTGGTCGATCGGCCATATTTTTGAGCCGAGACCTTTCCATCTGCTTTTTGCAGATATTTTGTGCCAGCTGTGACAGCTAGTATGCACAATTCTGATCCTCCATACACGTGTATGGAGGGATTTGTTTCAAGACTCAAGCTTGTGGAACAAGCTTGAGAGTTGAAATTCTATAAGAAGGGAGGCCCTCCTCCCTTTCCAGAGGTTCTGAAAATTGCATATAGAAGTTCTATATCTCTCTCTATATATATATTTTACCTCTCTTTCTTGTTTAGCCTTTGTTTGCGCCCAAAAGTGTAGAATCTTCATACTATTGGACACAAACACCTAGTAGAACACCATCCTTTGGTTGCTGAGGTACTAGGGAGTTGGTTTTAGTTTTCTTGGGTTGGTTTTGGTCAAAGAAAGGTGCTGAAGTAGTGTTCTTGAAGGTGTTCTTCAAGGGTGAGTGAACTACTTTTTAATCCCCCATTCTTGCTTAAGCTTTTAGACCTACTTGCATATTGTTTTAAGCTTAACTCTAAACTGTAAAAAGTTCTAATTTTGTGTGCTTGAGATGATTGTTTAAGGTCACTTTTTGGTTGGGGGTTGTCTATCTCCTCTTAGGCCTTGTTTGGCCTTGTTTTGTGCCTTCCCTTTTGAGCTTTGGAACCATCTTGTTTTGACCTTCTCACCACTGAAATCCAGAGGATTTTTAGTGGTGGAGAAGTGGTTTTGAAGTCTTGAATAGGAGAGGGACACCCCCCTCTCCTTTTGTCTCATATGCTTGTATTGTTAGCTCATAAGGGTAGCATGTTTGCTTAGCTTGTTTTGGCTCCATTTCAGCAAGTATTTGGTGTTATCTTGCCATGCCATAACTCTGTTTTTCATTGGTTGAGACATGCCATGTTTGGTTGTAATAGGTGTAGTGTAACACCTCTTTGTTAGCCTTGCATGCTTCATGCTTTCGGTCTTTTGTTCTAGCTTGTGTTGGCTAGGTTCGAGCATGATTTCGGTCTTGTATTGACCTGCCTTGGGACTGTTTTGGTTGCCCTTGGCCCTTTGGGGCTTGTTTTGTATAGCCTTGGTGTAATCCCTTTTACTAGCTTCAAGCTTTGAGCTTTCTTGCATGCTATGCTTGACTTGTGTGCATGATTTGGCATCATTCCTCACATGATTTCAAAGCTTATTGCATTGCCACATTATCATGTTTGTCACTCCTTGCTCATGTTTGAGAGTTGCGTCCTTATGCCTAAGTGATAGGCCAATTGGCATGCATGCTTGTTTTGCATTTTATTCCATCATTTCTTAGCATTTTGGCCACTGTTTTTGGTATGGCTGAGGCCTATCCATTTTCAGTATAAGTCTATGGATCATGCGGTTTGTGTGTTGTTGCATGCTTATCGCATTACATGATGTTGCATACTTGTTGTTGGTATCGTTGTTGCATGCCTATTACATTGTATGTTTGCATGTTTAGGTTACATTGCATTTGGTATGTTTGTTACCTTAGCCTTGTGTGCATGTTTGAGTCATATTGCATTTGGCATGCTTATGTTGCATTGCATAACTTTTCCATTGTTGCATGCATTGCATTGTGTTTGGTTTGGGGTGTCAAACCAAACACGAGGACCAAGGGACGTTTCGTACTTGAAGTGACGAAACGTGCCTCAATCCTTGGTCACCAACACTCTTGATCCAACATGATAGAGTGTGAGGCATTCATGTGTTTTGTGCATTCATTCCATATTGACTTATGTAATTCGACCTCTTTGGCCATCATGCATTGAAATACGTGATTGATGGCTCGAGGGTCGAACACTACACTCCTTTGAGTCTCAAACATGATAAGGGGTGTAGGTGCACAACATTTTCTTGCAAATGTATTGTCATGCCCTTGTTTGTCCTCTACTGCAGCAAAAGGAGCAATCTGTGGGAAAAGATGGCCGATCGGCGATCTTTAGTGCCGACCGGCTAGGAAGTTTTGGTCGATATCATCAAAATTGGCCGATGGCCATTGTTCTCTGGCCGATGGCCTCATATTTTGGCCGATGACCTCTCAGCATGGTCATGAAGTGATTCAGAAGCATCACAGATACTTTCACAGTTCTCAGAGGTGCAGAACAGTGCAAACAGAGGCAACGCGAGGCATGGTAACGGGTTTCTGAGCGAGGCGATCGAGCATGCATCGTTTAATCATTCCGAGGCGGAGCTGTGGCAGCCTCTTTAGTTTCATACTTAGTCTGTGTTGTAACTTAATTAATTTGCTTAATTGGTTAAGGTTTTGTAATAATTAATTAGCTAGGGTAGTTAATTAATTAGTTGATTTGTATTATTTATTCGGACCCTCCGTCGAGAGGGCGAATTTTGTAATAAGTGTGCGTGAGTGTGTGAATGTCTTCCAACCACTACAGGAAAATCGAAAATTAACGGCGTTTGTAAAACGCCGATATAGGCCAAAAAAACGCCGCAAAAAGTTAATACGACGTTTATAAAATTCGTCGCTGATGTGGCCGCCGTCATATCTTTGTGACGTTTTAGAAACGCCACTAAAGAGTTTAGATGACGTTTTTTAAAACGCCACAAATTCTTGACATAGGTTAACATTGTCCGTTAAAGGGGTTAACTATGACGTACTCATGACGTCATTTTGCGACGCTTTTTTATGCAAAACGCCACCTTTTCTCTTTTTTTTTTTTTTTAAATAAAAAAAATTCATAATTAATGATATTTTCAACTTTGTTCAAAGCAAACCGATTATCCATCACAGTCACCATCACCATTTTCAAAATATATACCCTAATGTGAGTCAGTATCCATTATTGAATTTTCCATAACTAAAAACAAAAAAAAAAAAAAACCTTAAAACACAATATGTTAACTCAATATCAAAAAAATAAAAATAAAAATAAAAATAAAAATTACTAATATTTTTACATTTTAATAAAAAAAAAATATAGGGGTTGCTCTCCAAACTCTGAAAATAACTTCATCTTCAAGTCCTCCAATCCTCTTTAGCAAAATGATGATTATATACCTTAATCATCCTTCCATTCTGTCATTCTCAAGATCTTAAAAGCTTTTTTCACTGTAATCAAAAGGAAAAAAAAGACAACTCTATCTGATTAGAAAGAAGTTAGAGGCAAAAAAAAAATAGACTAGATAGTTGGATTCTTAAAGTAGTCATTGACAATCAACCCAATAAATATTAGCCATTGAGCATGCCATTATCAGTTGAAGACTAAAAAATGATGGTCTTAAAAGTGCTATTGCGCAAAAATGATTCGTCATGCAACCCAGTAAGTAAATTTGCAAAATCTATCACTAACCCATCATGCAACCTAGCAATTAATTCCCTTGACATCAAGCACAACAAAGCATCACTAAATATCTAACATAAATAAATTTACAACTGCAAAAATACACAATCTCATTACTAATTTTGAGATCATATTTTGCACAATACTTCATTCAATCAGTAAATCACATTCGAAAGATGAATAGTCATTGTTATAATCCATTTGGGCAAAAAGTATCATTTAGAATATAGAAAAAAAATAAAAATTCAGTGCACCATAAGCTGCTATGATAGATATCATGATAGAAAAGTTAATGCACTTTTTAACTGCCAGTCTTAATATTTCATTTCTCACCACATTGTATGCATAAGTAATCATGCAATATAGTTCTAAAATAAGGGTTCAATGCGTGATAACCTAAGAGAAGGAATTCAATAATAGTTTAAAACTGGCGAATGTACATCTCACTGATTGATTGTAGATAATATTTGGTGAACAAAAATGTTACATGGAAAACTAAGTGATGAGCATAGTAGAGAACTCACTGCAAGCACTCTGCTGCATCATATATGCCCATGGTTTCGGTACTTGTGTCATCAATTTTCAGGATAACATCCCCAGACAAAATGCCAGCCTTATTTGCAGGACCGCCTGGAGCAGCTGAAATTACCACCAGTCCTGCACGTAATCCACCACCTTCTGTAGGGTAGCCAATTGACAGCCCTACACCTGTAAGAGCACCTTGTGTCCCTGACTGCCTTCAAAGGACACATTAAAAGATTTTAGAGAGAATATCAAAAGCCACAAAATTCGCTGACCCAAAAAAGTTAAGAAAAGGCTTCCTCGAGTCAAAGAACAAGATACATTGAATTAAATAGGTAAGAAGAAACTGCCTTGTACCCTGTTACAAGTACTAAGAATAGCAGCTTCCTCTATATGATTCAGAGCGCAAAGCTCACTAATCGCTTGAGGCCATTGTGCTTCGGGAATGGAAAGCTTTTCATGTATCTCAACTAGTGCTGTGTGAACATTGAGTCCTATGGCCACGACACTGCTTCTATCTTTTGTATATCCTGAGAGAAAAACAGAGTATAAATATTTGAACAATTGTGCCTTTAATTAATATTCCTTGTGACAAGTTAAAAATGATGTTTGGTAATATAGCAGTTGCTTTATAATAAAGTTGCATGTGATATGTTCTGTCTCCAAAAATGATGAGATGCACTTTATATCATAGTTGTCAATTTGAAGCATTGTGTTTAGATATACTTTAACTTTCTCTTTGTAAAATGCATATATGTAAGAAGAATATTGTGCACACATCATATGTTAATATCTGATAAATATGTTTTAATATTCTTTCTTGATTAAAGGTAGTATAGCTATGCATCTATATAATTGGTTAACTTGTTTGTTGTCTGTTTCTTTCTTCCCATTTCATGTAATGTCTTCTAGATTAAAGTGACATCTAGATTTATCTTGAATTGGTGCAGAACTTTTTTATTATAGCATTGAAGAAAGGCTTCTTATAATTGTACACACAGGAAATTTCTCAGTGTTTTGTACGTCAAGCTGTTCATGTAGCCTTGTCTGCACTTCAATTTGCATCCGTATTGCTTCGCTTATATGTAAGCTTCTAAATAAAAGGTTTCATAATTAACGTATCAGTTCAAGTAATTTTTAGAAAATAAAGGAATGGATAAAGGAGCAGAAAGAACATGAAATAGGTTTTGAGATCTTACTTATTTGTTTTGGGTTTCAATGCTTGAATTACTCATGAGTTCCATTTGCCTCAGACATCCTTTCTCCTGCCACTACAACCATTCCTAAATTCTGTAAGCTATTCCATTGCCAGTAGTTGGCGTAGCTCAAAATAATTTATACTCCATAATTGTTGAACTTCTTACCAATTTTGTTTGTTCCAATATTAGAGTGCCCATGGAGATTCTTACTGAGCTTGTATTTTTGCCAAACCAAAATTGGACGAGTCATTCTTAGTCTGTGTGCTTATATACAAGTATATGAATATGACAATCCCCTAAAAATAAAAATAAAAATCTGAGACCTCAGAGACTTTTTCAAGTAACTATGGTTGGCCTAAAATATTTACCTGAAGAGATGGCTCTTTAAGTGGGTATAATGTCAGTCCCGGAACCCCCATAAGTTTCAAAACTATTTTTCGAGTAGCCTCTGTAACAAAGAAGAGATATTTCAATTAGTTGAGCATTAGACATTTTTCCTTTGGTTTCTTCTTAAACTTATTATGTTGTATGCACTCACTGTCTGCTCCTCCAAGCTGATTTACTGCTTCTATGAACCGCTCATGGAGGTCTTGTGTCCATTTCAGTCTAGGCTTTGCATCGGTTGAAAGTACAAGTCCAGAATCTCCTGTACCATTCCCCCATTGCAGGAACAAATGCCTTTCTGGAGGAATGGACCCTCTTGAGGAGGGGTGGATGTTCTTTCCTTGATGATGTTAATGATGATACATATGCCTACAAAATGATGAATTTATGATTAGTTTCATGCAAAGAGCACAAACAGTTACTATGATCTTATTCAAAAACAATTGTAGAAATCCTATGCACACGTAAATGAGTTCATTCAAGTTTGTGTAGAAATTAAACATAAAATATTTTGAATTCCATAATTTTAGAATAAAACTTTTGTCTTTATCAAGTTTTGGGTTGTTTCATTTTGATAGTCAAACACGTCTAATTATCTGATATTTAAATGGGTAAACTCTAAAATTGCCCAAATCACATTTTTGGGACAATCTTGTAGGCCCTTAGTGTACATCTTCCATGTTTGGGATAAGAGTTTTTTTTTTCCTCTTTGCATTTTCACTCTTCAAGTTTTGACAACGGGGATATTGAACTGTGAAATATAGAGTGCAAATATAAAAAATAAAATAAAAAAAGATCGTGAATGTTTAACAAAAATTATGCTGCAATGGAGAGACAAAGGTAATACTTATGAAAGAGATGTACTACCAAGGAATTATACACTTCGTTGATAAATCAGGTATTAGTCTGATCTCACCCACACCAGTCAGATTAGTCTCATCTACAGGACAATCAGCAGCTGAACTCATAGCCATACAAGCGACAGTTAGGCCTAGACCATTCTTTACAACAACATCATGGAAAAGCTTTCTTGGAACAGCCTGGAAAAATGATATACAAGGAACGAATAAACATAAATCAAACTATATCTAACTTTGCTGTTGTTCTAAATCTATAAAATTGTCTTAAAACAATGGATTTTCATAGCAATCTGCCAAGACTGCTATATTGTATACTATACCCTATATCAAAATGCACAAGTAAATGATAATGATACCATTGAATCACTTCCAGCCACACATTGGTGTGCAGACATTTTAAATAAATAAAAATAAAATAAAAAAACTACCTCAACATTTGGTAACAAAAATTCATACAAAAATGAAGTCTACTCTAGGAATCTAATTTAATTGATTAACTATTATAACATGCATACCCAATAAAGGGGTCTCTTAGTTAGATGAAGGTTTTAAAGAAGATAGCAGAAATGAGGGCCAAATGGCTCTCCTGCAGTTTTGGAATCAAAGCGGAAAATCACATCAAGTCCAGTGTGAGAACCAATCAAATAAACTTTTGTACAAGTACAGGAACCTACGTTACAGACTAATTTGAAAATGGTAAATAACTATGAAAAGTAATCTAACTTAACTAAAATTTGATTGATTAATTATATATTTATTTTTTCCTTTCAGTCCTTACCAAGCCAGAATAGCAAATCACAATTTTAATTTTAGATCAGTCAGTACTTACCAAGCCAGAATAGCAAATCACAATTTTAATTTTGGATCAGTCATCAAGAAGTCATCAATCCCTATGATGAATGTGAGACTTCAAGATGATTTCCATCCATCTCCTTCCACTGAACTTAAAGGATTCTCTTTCCACTTAACAGGCATGTTGTTTTCATAGACTTGAGGGATAGTAGCGATGGGAGGACCATACCTGAGAAGGAGCTTTAACAGGCTCGAAACCCTAGATAAAATCCCTTCGCTAACGTAGCAACTCGATTACCAGAAACCTAGTATTCACTCAATCTGATTACCAGAAACCCAGTATTCACTCAATCGGCTGGTTTCCTCAGTCTCGATTCGATTGGTCTCAGTCCCAATCCCGATGATCTTGATCCTTCTTCACTCATCGGTCTCGTAACCCCGCCGATTTGTGCAACTCAACCGGTCCATCTTCCTCTGCAAAATCATCAGAATCAGAATCAAGAAAAACAAAAAACTGTCAAGAAATTTTAACCAAATCGATTCAAGAATCGATGGATTTAGAATAAGATCTGAACAAGTAATCGGAATCAACCCTGGTGAATCTCTCAAGGAGCATGAGGAGACAGAGGAAACCCTAGATCTAGGACGGAGAGAGAAAAGAGAGAAATGGATAGAGAAAACAGAATGACAGAAAGAGAAATGGGTATAGAGGGAGACGGAGCACCGTTTAAAAGTCAAACGCGTGTTTATAAAAGGAAAATGCGTGCCTTTTAATTTCCCTTTACCTCTTCCACAGCGTTTTTCAAAAAACGTTGTGTAAAAAACGTGGTCGTAGGTAACTTTTGTTGTAGTGAACCCCACGTATTTCTCCCTTTTACTTACCTGCTTTCAGTGGTTAGTTTTAGGTCATGTTTCAATTAGCATTCCTATGTTATGCATGTTTGCATTCATTCATCTGTATTGCATGCACCGGGCTCGGCGCATCATACTAAATGCATTGTGTTTCAATTCCTATTTGAATACATGATTATCAAATTGCATTTCACATGACATCTTAGAATAGCCGAGCCTATTTCTAGTTGCATTTTGCATGTGTTGCATTAGCCATCTTAACATAAACTAGGATCATGCATGATTTCTAACTAGCTATTGTTTTGGCTCGGAGTACTAGGTAAGTGTTTATGCTTTAGCATCTTGCATAAGTGTGAGTGTTGCCATGATAGCATGCTTGCCATGAGGCTAACTCCTTATGTGATATAACTGCCTGAATGCCTGTGGGTGAAGGTTAGATTACTTGAATTGGAACAATTCATCGAAATGCGAGTTTTAAGCCCACTTGAGAGTGGCAAAATCATGTTTTCTAAGCCCACTTGAGGGTGACAAATCCACGTCTTAGCCTACTTGCGAGTAGCACCTTCAAACCATTTTCAAACAAGCATGAGATGTTTTGTTCCAATTTAGGCGATCTAGTCTATACTTGTGTGTTGTGCGCATCACATAGTAATTCTAGGCTAATAACCGGAATAAGAACGCATGTGTTTTCAAAAACAAGATATCATGTTAGTAAAGGCCAATCTTTGATCGGGTGAGCGGGGGTGCTCATTGCGTGACCTTCCCCTCTCGTACCCAAGTTCCTGAGCCGAGGCAACTTTGGTGATGACGGACACGTGGCCTTAGGCACGAGTCAGGGTTTCCTAAATTTCCCTAAAACAAAACATTTAGGTGGCGACTCTGTATCTAGCAAAGCAATCCATGTTTGGCACTTCTTTATTAAAATCAGTTTTCCAAAACGATTTGCCAGATTTTGGACTCTTTGGTGATTTATCGGTCTTGCATTGCACTTTGCGAGATTAGATTCAGAACCATGACATTTGAGTCCGAACTGTAGTATGCTAATAAACAAACTGGATTTCACGCAGATCTCTCACGCGCGGGGGACGGGGACGTTCGGGCACGTCTACAATTATATATCTTCTTGTCCACTCAAAAATAATATAAACATGAGAATTAAAAAGATTTGGATTGTTAAGGGAACTAACAAAACTAACCAAGAAGGACCCAAGAAACTATGGATACCAAAAACTAACACTTGATTGTCATATTGTAGGTTTGTTTTAAGTCCAAAGCTAAAGAAGGGAAGTGGTACCTTGATAGTGGATGTTCCAGACACATGACCGGAGAAAATCATTCTTTACTAAATTATCATCGAAAGATGGAGGATTTGTTACTTTTGGAGACAATAAGAAAGGAAAAATCATCGGTATTGATAGCATCGGTATTTCTCCTAACCCTTCTATTGAAAATATTTTACTTGTTGATGGACTTAAGCATAACCTACTTAGTATTAGTCAATTATGTGATAAAGGTAATCGAGTTATTTTTGATAAATCACATTGCACAATTGAAAGCACAAATGATCATAAAGCTTTATTCGTTGGTAATCGCCATGATAATGTTTATGTTTTTTATCTTAATGATCTCTATGCTAGTGATGTTAAATGTTTATATGTTAATAATGAAAATAGTTGGTTATGGTATAGAAAACTTGGTCATGCTCATATGGATTTAATTGCTAAACTTTTGAGAAAGGATTTGGTCATTGAACTTCCAAAAATTAAATTTGAAAAAGGTCATCTTTATAGTGCTTATCAACAAGGAAAACAAACTAAAATATCATTTAAATCAAAATCTCATATTTCCACAACTAGACCTTTACAACTATTACATATGGATTTCTTTGGTCCTTCAAAGACATCTAGTCTAGGTGGTAAATGTTATTGTCTTGTTATTGTTGATGATTATTCAATATTTACATGGGTTATGTTTTTAGCACACAAAGATGAAACATTTTCTTCTTTCACAAAACTCTGTCGTAAAATTCAAAATGAAAAAGGCTTTCTTATTACTAATATGTTAATTCCTTTTTGAGTCATATCTTTGTAGAATCAATTTTGATGTCATAGCATGTTTTTAAGATGTATACTATCAATATTTTGAATTGCACATTTATGATCTCAAGAATATGCTCAATATGAAAATTTTCATGCTTATATGCTTTACATTGAAATATTTGAATGAGTTATGAAATTCATTGATTATAATTCATCAACAATGTCTAAATGAAAAGAAGTATCATACGTTTGTAAAGACATTGCATCTATCCTATTGAATATCTTTTGAATATGGATTATATTGGCATACATCTCATGAAATGGTTTTGATTGATAAATTGTTGAATTAATTGTTTATAACATTCATGTTGTGTTCCACATTAAGTAAAATGTTTTATCACACTTGAGTATGTGGATTGAATTAATGAAAATGCCTCTTGATAATGTTATGTGATTAAATGAGATTGTTGCATCATTTTTTAATAAAACAAAGAGTATAACACTATTTTCTTATGCATATTATGTTATGTGCTACAACTTGAAAATTTTGAAAAATAGCACTCCAAACTCTTGTTTGATCATTGAATTACTTTTCACTTTTTGAGTTTGTGATAAGAAGTGATTTGTATTGTACCTTTATTGAGTAATAGTGTTTGTTTTATGAATGCTATATTTACACAAATCACATTAGAAAAGGGTAGCACCAACTTAGGGGGAGAAATCATTTTGCTAACATACTTGTTAAACCCTTTTGAGATGAACTCCTCATGAAAGAAAATTGAAGATTGAAAAGCTTCCATCTCTTGAACTTAACGTATGCCTCATATACTCTCTTAAGCTTTTGAGGTAAAAATTCTATCTTATTTCCTTTGAGCTAATACTGTTATTACTTTGATATGAAAAAGATTGATTATGCTTCATATGATTTGCAATGTATACTCTTTGATGATGCTCTTACCTAAAAATCATACCTATGCTTAAAATGTGTGCTATATCTTGAAATTTATGATTTTTCTTGGCATATGGATTGCTATACTTTGAACATGCTTCATTTTTTGGATTTACATTAGCTCCATAAGATTATATTGCGTTTAACCTATTATGAGCAATATTTGGTATTCTACATAATACTTGAGCTATGATTGTTAAATCTTCTAGATTGCATATTGGTATCCTTGGTAGATTGCATGTTGGTATCATTTTGGCATCCTTATTGGTAACATTTGGCATCCTATTTTATATTATTGAGGAGAACATTTCAGTTATGAGCTTTCATTGTTCATATCTCCTATTGATTTTGCCAAATGAAACAAGGGGAAGAATTTAAACTTAATTAGCTTTAAACTGTGTAATTTTTTTTGGGTTCTGCATCTTGAGATAAAATTAACTTTGCATACATTGATTTTTTCTAAACCTGTAATAACCCTCGTTACTGATCACTGATTAATACCGATTACTGCTAAATTAAGACTGATTATGGAGAGTAAATGAACTGATTGGATTACTGAATTGACTGACTGGAAACTGGAACTGAATTGACTGACTGGAAACTGGAACTGAATTGACTGTGTATGTGTGTTATTTTGCATTCTATCTGTTTGACTATTTAATCATCTGTTTGTATTTTTTATGTTTAAACTGCAAATTGAAGGCCTTATCGGCGGCCGAATTCAAAATTGATTGAGGTGCCATGATCAGTAGAATTTATGTGATTTTATGGTACAATTACCCGAAAACTGAATAGGTATGATTAAAATAGATTAAATGGTACCAAATTACATGAATTAGACTTATTTACTTAATTGCCATGTAGTGGCCCACTACCTCAAACCTTTGTGAGCTTCATTACACCTTATACAAAACATTACCATCAGCTCATTTGTTGCCTCACCACCGAACTAGAGAGAGAGGGAGAGAATTGAGGGAGATTTTGGCTTCAACCTTGTGCATTGTTTGGGAACTTGAAGGAAATTGAAGTGTAGTTGCCAATTGAGCTCCTACACCTTGAATACAAGACTTAAGGTAGAAATCCATCTCCTTGATTGTGCATTTATGTTGATTCTTGCATGATTTAGAGCTAAGTTGGAGTCTAGAGCCAATTTATGGCTTGTAATGTTGTATTGTAGCTCATTTCATGCATGCATGTGTGTATTGATGAGTTTTGAGTTGATTTCATGGCAAATTGTCACATGCATGTTCATAATTAAGCTTAAGTCCATGTTTTCAACTTGTTTTGAAAGGAATAAGCTCATTAGAGCCTGTTTTGAAGTTTTGAAATGGTTTGAATTCATGCATGTTTGCATGTTCTTCATGTTCATAAAAATGGGGTTTGAAATTTGGATTTAATTGATCCACCCTTGGGCTTTAAATTCACAAATTGAGCTTTGAAACTTATTATATATTGAGTTTGGATGTGTTTTCCAGAATTTGGGCCCAAGAGGTCGAGTTTTGAGCTTAGGAATGCTTGGTTTGAGCTTGGGAGGCAAATCTGGAAATTCCAGAATTTGGCTTCTATGCTCGAGCGAAGGATTCTACACTTGAGCGACCATCGTTTCTTCTGAGCTCCGCTCGAGCGAGGGAATGGTGGCTCAAGCGTAAATTTCAAGCTCTCAGCATCTTGGTGCGCGCAAGCGTACGCTCGAGCGAAGGGACCTACGCTCGAGCGAAGAGCTGTGTCTCATGCTCGAGCGAGCGTCGAGCGAGCATCGAGCGAAAAATCTGAGCATCCAGCATTTTTAGTGTAGCACGCAGTCCGCTCGAGTGACGGAATCCACGCTCGAGCGAAGCTCCTTTGTCTGCATGCCCGCTCGAGCGAAGAAAGCCTAGCTCGAGCGAGACCCCTGTTTCAGCAAATTTTGTAAAGTGTTTTCAAGTACAACTTTGCATCCTCTTTCCATTCTAGGCATTCCTAGGCCTAGTTTAAGGCATCTTAAAGAGGATATAGATGTAGAACCACACCGAGGCAAATTAGGGATTAAGTTATTATCTTTCCCAACTGTGTAACTTAGTGTGTGTTCAATCTGTTAACTGTTTAGGGTTGGCTTTCCGAGGAGACGCTCTAGTTCACTGTAGCCCAGAACTCTGTGAGTAACAATTGTGTAAAGATATGTTCAAATGATTATCTTTTGCATACTGAACTGAACTACTTACTGAACCGATATTGATTACTGAATGAATGTATGTCCTTTATTTCTGAACGGTACTGTGGCATCCTTAGCACCTACTATTTACTGTTACTGTTATAGAGATCTCTGTCGGTTCCCTCGTGGAACCACTACTGTTTACTGATTGATGGCCATCATTACTGTTCGGTCTTCCAAGACCTACTGTTACTGTTATGCTAATGGATGTACCACATATGACTGTTTACTGTACTGAACAACTGTTATACTGATTGAAATGAACTGTTTTCATTACTGTAAGGACATTCATTCTAAACCTCTTTACGCTTTATGTTATTCACTGGGCTTTAGCTCACTGCTCATATATATATGTAGGTGTACAGGCACCAGACCGCAGCTAGGAGCGTCGGGGTGACCCCAGTTTTGTCAAGCCAGCCTAAGTGCCTCACTGCGAGGTTCCGAGTTTGCCATGTTATGGCTAGGGGTGTTTTTATTTCCCCGTCTGTCTTGGACTGTTTTGTAATACTGTTTAGACTGCACTGTACTGTTTAATAGGGATTAAGTCCCTACTCTGTATGTTGTAAATGTTGTATGTACCGTTCTGTACTGTGAATACATATATGTATGAAAAATCTTTTTGGCATACAGACTATCACAGCTCATTGGACATAGTTTATTTACTGTATTGGCTTCCGCCATGCCCCTGTACTCTGTTTTACTGTATTACTGTTCAGTAGGCCTTCGGTAATCTCGGATTACTGGCCGGTTACGGTACTAAACCCACAGGGACGGGTTTGGGTCGTGACAAAACCCTCATGGTATTTTATTTGCATTACCATTCCAGCAACACCAACGTCCCATTAAGTTTAATTTCTGCTGGTATTATTTTATTTTATTTTACTTTATTTTTATTTTTTTATTTTGCTATTAGGTTTCATTTCTTTTATTTTTATTTTTTTTATTATTATTTTTTGTTTGGGCTTAATTTTCTTATTTTTTTTTCTGCTTTTAATTTCATTTTTTAGTACTTAAACATAAAAGCAAAAACAAATCAAAATACAACTATTTACATAAAAAAAAAAGAACACCCTTCATTTTTTTTATGGCTATACGCCGATCAAACTAAACATATTTCAAAAAACAAAAAACAAAACAACCATTCATTTTTTTTCCGGCCATACGCCGACCTCACTTACTCGCCTCTTCCACCGTTTTCTTCTTCTTTTTATCACCTTGGGCGACCCTTGACACCCCTGCCCCCGTGCTTTTGTCGAGAACGACGACTCCCCGCTGACTATCAAAGGCCAAGAACGACGTTACTCCAAATCGGGCCATGGAGTTGGTCTTCCGTTTAAGCTCTTTATTTTCGGCCTTCAGTGCGCCTATTTCTGCTCGCGCATCCTTGTACATGCGCTGAAGCAGAGAGAGTTGGGCGTTGACCTGATGGACCTCACTCGTCCTGTTCTGCAATCGGTGAGCCAATTTTGTGACTGCAGTTACCGTCTCCATACAGGACGTCAGTGTGAAATGATTGGCTTCAATGTCTGATTGAGCTGCCATTATTTGCTCAATCGACATCATAGGAAGGTTGGGAAGAGTGGGAGCTGGGGCACTCGGCCCAGCAGTGCTTCCGGGATCATTCAGGTCCGGAAAGAGAGTAAGGGGACGGGACGAGGCCATGTAGTAGGAGAGAGAGATGTAATCGAAAGGAGAGTAGTTTTTGGCAACCTTTCTGCTCTGCTCAGTCTCTCTATTTTGTCTCTCAAGGAAGAAGAAGATCGAAGAGAGTGATGTAGAAGAGATAGAGAAGAGATAGAAGCGAATGAGGAAGAAGAAGGCGAAAAGAGTGATTAAGAAGAAGACGGAAGAGAAGACGACAAGAGGGAGAGAGAGCCGAGACCGCTGATTAACTGATTGACCTGTCTCGTTTTTGTCGGTCGGCTGACGCAAAAGCGGGGACGCGTATCCGACGCGATTTTCGACGAACAAAAAAGAGACGCGGGCGAATCTTATATCTATATATATATATCTGTTTTGATTATCTATTTTTTGATGTCATTTATCACTATTATTTTCCTCCTCCTCCTCCTCTAGATTCTGACCCATGATGTCCTTTTGATAATGTCACAGGGGGAGAAATTATATGATGTTATGTATTATGGTATTATTTTCAAATTATGGTATTATTTAAAAACTAATATGATGATTATGTATTTATAGTTTGATATCTTAGTCTCATATCATGTCTCTAATTAAAGCTTATTTATTACACATGTGCTAAACTATGTATTTAGAAATGAATGTAGGGAGCATGACTTGAGGGGGAGCTTTTCTTACTCCCAAATCAAATCAAAACATCATTGTGTGCCATCATCAAAAATGGGGAGATTGTTAGACTTATTTATTTTGATAATTTTTTTAATTATGTTTTAATTTATTTAAAAGAGAAAAATAGAATCCAAAATTTATTTTGATGATTTATTTAATTATATTTTAATCAAAATTTATTTGATAATTTATTTGAAAGAGAAAAATAGAATCAAAATTTATTTTGTCTCATTATTTCTTACCTAAACCTTTATCCTAAATGTTTTTAGAATGAATTTAATATTTGATTAAATCAGGAGTTCAAACAGCCCAAAACAAATGTTCAAATAGCCTAGCACAGCAGTAGGCCTAAAGGTTCAAGTGGAAGATATTCAAATTTGTAATGATGAAGTGGAAGATATTCAAATTGGTAATGATGGAAGTACAATGGCTATAAATTCAAATGACTACAATGACTATAAACGGCTATAAATTCAAATGACTACAACGGCTATAAACGGCTATAAACAACTATAATTTTCATTATATATACCAAAACCTCTAATGTAAACAAGTTACAAAAAAAACCTAAAAATATTCTTTGATCTATAATCACTCAGATCTATTCTCAAAAATTATACACTGAGCCTTATAGTATTAAGCTCATCTTTCCTGTGTAAGATTTACAGAAAAATCAAAGTTTCATTTTATATATCTATCTTTGAGAGATATTTATTGTAAGCTTTCTTTGAAAGCAAAAATACCATTTCATCTTGTAAAAGTGTTGTAAACACTGTATTCTTAAAATCTTGAGAGTGATTGTGAATCACCTAAGATTTGCAAGGGTTTGGACTTGTGAAGTCTATGTAAAATCCATGGAGGAATTCTGCATTTGTAAAGAGGTTGCTAGCACCCCTGTGAAACTAGAAGATAGTGAAAAATCTCAAGTGAAACTTGAGGAGTGGACGTTGGCCAAGTTGAAACCGAACTACTATAAATTTGTCTCTCTCTCTCTCTCTCTCTCTCTCTCTCTCTCTCTCTCTCTCTTATCTCTTTATTTTATTTTAAATTGCTATAGCTATATTTCACATTTTTACTGTGCTAAAATCATTAACTGACATAGTTGTTAAGACACTTGTTTTAATTATTTTTATTTCATTAATTATATTTATCTATTGTGCTAGTCATAATTTTTATTAGGGTATTATTAATTTTAATTGTAAAAACCTAATTCACCCCCCCTCTTAGGTTGTCTTTTGGGTAACAAAGGTAATGCTTAATTTTTATCTTCCATTAGCTCTATTTGTGTTCCATTTGCTCCATTATCTTCCTTAATGCTCCATTCATGTCTTCCACCATTGCTCCACTTGCATTACCTATATAAGGAGAGCTCAAGTCTTAAATTTTAAGAGATGAATTTGAGGGAAGAAGTGTAGAGAGAATGATGAGTTTGAGAGGAGAAAAATAGAGCCCAAGAAAAAAAAAGAAGAGAACTTTGAAAAAGAGAGAGTTGTCTTGCCAAAATAGTGAAGTTGTCTTAGCCTGTATATGTCTCATCGTCCATTGTAAAACACCACTCAAGAAATTCATTGGAACTAAGTCCTAAAGCTTTGATAAAAAAGAAAGTTATCCTTGCCAAGTTCAAGAAATTAAAAAGTGATCATTTCCTATAAACATGCTTGTCCGAAGCCACCATTCTAGCTCAAATTCCAAGCTTTTGAATTGAGGATTGAGAACACAATTCACAATCTTGAGGGTAATTGAAAGGAAGTTTGGAAATCAAGAAGTTCATTCTTTCTTTGGAAGGTGAATTTTCAATTTCTTTCATTTTCTATCTTATATTTGTTTTCTTGCTTTAATTTCATATTATTTTTGTTGTAATTTAACCAGAAATTGTTAGTTAAGCCACTTACATATTCCTTTTTTGTTCTTTTCTCGGTGTTGCAACAACATAGGCCTAGTTGGCCGACTAGCTAATTGTTTTGCTGGTCGGCTAACTTCCAATGGATGGAATAAAGTAGTCTTCCGGCATTAAGCATGCTAGTTTCCGGCGATCCTCAAGACCTACATCATCTATTTTTTTTTCATTTGAGAGTTTTGTGAGGTTTTTATTTTATTGTAATATTTTCTTCATCTTCCTCTCATATGGTATGTAATTCAAGTGTTATAATAATTCTCCGCCCCGCTTCTTTCTATCACATTCTTTTACTTGCTTTTCTTATTTGTAAATATACATCATATTTTGCTTTTCATCATATCTATGCTTCGCATTCATGTATCATGCATCTTGATTTGACTAAGTTTACATTTGTGGATTTGTTCAATTCCTATGTGTGATTATGTACGCTACCTTATGTTCTTCAGATGATTCACATGCCATATATTAAAAGCTGAATCTTCAATTGCATTTCATGAGTGAATTGCATTAGGATTTTGTACATAAGACCATACATGTTTTACTAATTTTGTTTTATAACTGTTCGTGAGACGTTAGTAAATATGTAAGGTTTTATGCTTTAGCATCCCACTTTTGTGTGTTTTTCTTACTATATTTAAACACCCTACCATGTGGCTCATTGCTTACTTGATATAACTATATGAATGCTGGATGGATGGAGGTTATGTCACTTAATTTGGAATGATGTTGATTTTCATTGTTTGTAAACTCAGTTTCTTTGGGTTGTACATATTCAAAACACATGAAATCAAATTGTTCCAAAATGAATGACATAGTCTATACTTGTATACTTCACATAGCAAATTATAAGATTTATTTAATAACCAGAATATGAACATATAAAATTAATAAAACTCATATCATGGTTTAGTAGAGGCCGATCTTTGATCGGATGAGTGAGGGTGCTTAGTTAACCTCTCATACCTAAGGTTCCGAGCCAAGCATCCTTGATTACGATGAATAGTGGCCTTGACATGAGTCACGGGTTTCCTAAATTTTTCAAAATATTAGGTAGTGACTCTGAGATCTGTTGATGTAGTCCATTTTTGGCAAAGATTTGTAATAAAATGAATTTTCTATAGAAGTTACCAAATTTGGACTCTCATCTATGTTTCACATTGCACTCATGAGACTAGATCAGAGAAGTCGAGGGTCTAAACTGTTTAATGCATACGGGTACCTCTCAGGCATGTCACAGTTTTTGGCGACTCTGCTGGGGATTTTATGAAACCTTTACTCGAACTCCATGATATGACTTTTATTTTCAATTATGAGTTTATTGCATTGCATACATTGGTGCACTTAAAGTCCCTGTGTTGCCCAGATATTAGTGGGAGCACATGTAAGTCTTTTTGTGACACTATACTCATTTTTGCATTACTTTTGAGACCCTATGTTAATACTTTTTAAGATCTTTCAAAAAGGTAGCTCCGCTATCTAAGGTTATCAGACTTCGAAGAGAGGCTATATTGATTCTTCCGACTTCCTGGGATCTTAACTGGTCATTAACCAAAGGCTCTTCATGATGTCACCTTGACTTTATCCCTAGAGTAGAGTTGACCTTGTACATATAGTGAGCTATAGTACTTTCCAAAATTAGGACAAGATGCTCTCCCATTTTTAGGATGTATGATACCGCTTGTTTGAATAGTAAAACCCTAGATCATTTCAAAGCTAAGACAAGGTAACCCTACCCCTCATAAGGGTATTTGTTCTCTTTCCTGCTATATGCTATGTGCAATGTATGAGATCTATACAAGGATTCTCAAATTCAGATGAGTGGTTCAAACATTTCAGTTTGTGGGGTTGAGTTCAGTTTTAGCAGTGATTAGTTGAGTCGGAATGCTGCTGAAATTTTGATTGGGAGTTCGATTTTTTGTTTTGCTAGGAAGTCGTAACACTATAGCTTTAGAACGGTCTAATATCCCTCAAGTTTTATGGACTCGCGCTGGTAGATGGATTCGGTTCAGGGACAACCAGTGTTAGTTTCTTTACTGCCAGTTACAAAGAGAATGGTTAAAACCTCACTGTCAGTACTTCTCCAGTCGGAATTTCTAAAATTTGTGATGGATCCACCTCCAATGGTAATAGATGACCAACCGCCAATAGATATAGCAAACTTGTTTTTATCCCTTCAATGAAGCATAGATGCTTTTACCTATAGTGTCACGACCCAAACTCGCCCCAATAGGTTTAACGTCGTAACCAGCCAGTAATCCTTGGATTACCAAAGGCCTCTTAACAGAATAACATATAGTTAAGAGCTGCTGAAGCAAATATACAAAATATATGTAGTCCATTGAGCTGTGAAGACATACATGGGACAGATAATTTAAAACTTTTATGAACTTGCGAGTGGCTTCAAAAGATATAGTATTTACACATCATTCCATGAGCATATTATCAGAAATCTTGCCCGTAATTCAAAAGAAACAAAGTCTAGTACATTCACAAGAAGAGCCAGTAAATTTGACTTAATCCGGAACCTCCTTGGGAGGCACAAAGGTTGGCTGACAAAAACTGAGACGCCAGGTCCTCAACTCTAAGCCTAGTTACATGCCTGATCACCTACATATATAACATAAATAGTGAGCGGAAGCCTTGTGAATAATAACAGAGTAAGGGATTTTAATGAATGATGTCCATACCAGATTCAGAAATCATAATTCAGATTCATATTCTTGCTCAAATCATATACAGAAATCAGTGTTTATGCTTAATCATACGTGGTACATCCATTAGCGTTAACTGAGCAGATATAGAACAGATGTAGAGCATATGGCAGTTATGAGTAACCAATTCCATAAAGGAACCTCCAAATCCGAGTAATAGATAACAGATATGTTAAGCTCCATGATGGAGCCTCCGGTACGGGTAACAGAGTGTAGACATAATAAGTTCCATAAAGGAACCTCCGATACTGGGTAACAGCTAACAGATATCACATGATGCTAAGGATGCCACAAATACATTGTCAGAAATTGGACAACCATTCATTGTACAGAACATAGCATTTCAAAAAACAGATCTTATTTTATCGTATAGAAAATATATAAAGTTTAGCAGACCTTTACTAAGTTATTACTCACAGATGGCTTTGGGTGCAGACAGACAGACAGAACAGACTAACCAAATGGTTTACAGCACGTGACCTACATCAACACATAACAAATACACATTTGAAACACACGTTGGAATATATTTAACTCATTACGTTCCGTTCTTAGTGTGTTTCTACATTTTACCCTCACTACTATGTCTTAATCTTGGCTTAGGAATGCCTAGGATGCAATGAGGATGCTAAAATGCATTTGAAAACACTTGGTCAAATTTCTGCAAGTAGGGTCCCTGCTCGAGCGTAGCTTTCCCTGCTCGAGCGGACATGCAATGTGTGAGGGGACGCTCGAGCACAACTTCCCATGCTTGAACGTTCTGCAAATTTTGAAAAGTACTAGTTATGCGATTTTCACGCTCAACGGACGCTTGAGTGTAAGACTCAGGTTCTCGCTCGAGGGCAACTCTTGATGCTTGAGCGGTCTGCAAAAACATGAAACTTCTGGGAGCATGTATTTCACACTCAAGCGAGCTTCTAGTAGCTCGAGCGGAGATGCAAAAATAAAGGTGGCCGCTCAAGCGCAGAATCTCACACTCGAGCAGAAGTGCAGAATCTGGAATTTCCAGATTGCACTCCCAAGCTCCAAACTCGAATTCCACACCTCAAAACTCATTTTCTTGAACCAAAATTCTAGAAAATATCCAAGAACTTGTAAAACATCATGGTTTGAAGCTCATTTCATGAAATCAAGGCCCAAAAGTAAGTCAATTGTGCAAAAATTCAACTTGAAATGTAAGAACATGCTATAAATATGACATGCATGTATTCATTTGAACTCATAGCTTCCAAAACATGATCAACTAAGGTAATTTGATGGAAAACATGATGAAATTACAAGACTATAGTAGACTTAGTACATGCATGTGAAAATCCTTAACCATTAGACTCAAAATAAAAAGAATTATGCATGCATGCATGCATGGTATGAGTTACAATTCTCAAATTTTAGCTTGATTCTCATGCTTAATCTTCTAATTTTCTTGAATTCTTACACCAAGTAATTCAAATTCATAATTAAGGAGTTGAATTTCCTACCTTAAGCCTTGAGTTAACAACTGTTGGAGCTAAACTCCCTCAATTCTCTTCAATCTCCCCTATTTCCTTCTTAATTCTCTTCCTCCTTTAATGTTGATTTCAATCTCTCTCTCTCTCTCTCTCTCTCTCTCTCTCTCTCTTCACACGTTTGAGCTCAAAATGAATGAGGAAAAAAGGAGTCTTGGGCTTGGTAGTAGCCTTATATAGGCTAATTAGTGAAGCTTCATTAATTCTTGCTTAGACTAATCATTTGGAATTATTATATTCTAATTTAATCATTCCAAATCGAATTTCAATTAAACTTACCACAAAATTCTATAAATCCCAAATAACACATAAATCAAGTCAATTTCTAAATCAGATGCTGATAAGGCCTTCATTTTGCAAACTGAAACAGAAACATGAACATATCTTTCTACGTTAAACAGATATAAACACAAATAAGGTAACATATGATGCAAAATTTCACTTTAATTACTCATTAGGCTTAATTAAACATAGATTAACGTTAATTATGAGTCGGGGTTGTTACATATAGGGTTGCCGCTAATAGTGAGGCTCTTGCCGAATTGCAAAGCCCATCTAGGGCTCTTATCCACCTCCAGTAGTTCATTCGAATCTAGAACCACCTCCACCAGTTACATAACTTCGTAAACCTATGCTGCAAGAAGATCTTGGAGTTCTTACACAACCAATGAGAGGACTTTTCGCCACGGATATTAATGAAGTTGACCTGACTATGCTGAAAATATCTAAATTAGAGAAAATGTTCAAACAATCACAAGGGATCAACTTCATTCTGGACATCAATAATGGGTTTACGAAAACAACTGTGAGGTTGCCCAAGCAGTTCAAGTTTCCACATATTGATAGAGTCGATGGATCTAGTGACCTTATTTTTCATATTTACCTATTCTCAAACATTCTAAAGCCCATGAGTCTATCTTCGGCTCAAAAGCTTTCCTTGTTTGGAAGAACCATGTCAAGAGTGGTTGTTATCTGGTATACTGTAACAACCCTGATCCATAATTAAGCACTAATCCGTAATTTAGAACGTTAACAAGTGTTTAAAAGGGAATTATGTGCTAATTGTGTATTTAAGTACTATTTGGTTTCCTATTTGCTATTCATAGAATTATCTGTTATGATTTCTGCTTTGGATCCGAGATTGATAGTCTAGATGCTTTCAAAAACCGAATTTGAGTTCATGGAGTGACTAATTGGAATATTTCAAAACATATGTGAAGTTTTGTTAAAATTGATTAAGTTCAGTTAAATCACATGTGATTAAATTGAGCCTTAATTGGAACGGTTTGGGGTTAATTGAGTCATGTGCTAACCATGATTAATTAAGGTTACTTGTGTTTAATAAGATGATGCATGTTATATGCCTAATCTACTCGTATTCATGATTCAAGATGTGATTAAGTGTATGATGTGTCGAGGCATGTGATGGTATTGAGTGTAGAGGATAAATTGTTATAGGTGTGTTAGAGTAGTACATGTGTGTGCATGTGTTTTGTACTCAAGAAGTGAGGTGTGTGTTGTGTATATTCAGCTGAGTGATGGAGTGTTTGTATCACTTCTTTGCTCATATGGTCCTTTGTGTTGAGAGAGAGAGAGAGAGAGGGAGAGAGAGAGAAAGAGCTCAAGTTAGAAGAACAAGAGGGGAATTAGGAAGACCATCTTTCATTGTTTGAAATCAAGAATCTAGGTAAGAGTCTTGAGCCTATTCTTTTGTAGATAACCTTCCATGCATCATGTATGAAGAAAAGTGGTGTAGCATCTAATGGAATTTGAAGTGAAGATGGGTTTTGAGCAAGAAAATGGCTTGTATGCATGTTTATGGAAGATTATATCTTGTTCATTCATGTTGGGCTTTGCTCTTGAAATCTATGCATGCATGTAAGTTTTACTTGTCATCTTCAAGAGATTATCATGTTTAAAGTTTCAAAATTTCATGAGCTTGTGTTTTCATTGTATATTTTGTAGAACAAAATAAAAGAGTTTGAAAATCTACATGCAAGAGTTTTGAGTTCAATTTTGGTAAATTCATGAGATTTTAAGCAAATGGTTTTTAAGGGGGTCATGTACAAATGTTTTAAAATAATTTTGTGTTTTTGAATGAGCTATACATGACCCAAGGCTTTGAAATTTCATTTGGAAGCTCAAAACTCTGTTTTTGGAACCCAGAATTTCGCAGTCCACTCGAGCGAGGAAACCTGCGCTCGAGCGGAGAATACGAGCTCTCAGTATTTTTGCAGACATAAGCGATCCGCTCGAGCGACCAAAGTCGCGCTCGAGAGAACCCTTTGTATTTTGACTATCCGCTCAAGCTTGGGAGTTGTGGCTCGAGCGTAGATTGAGACCAACCAGTAATTTTTTCAAGTTTGCAGACTGCTCGAGCGAAGAAAGTCTTGCTCGAGCGACCCCTCACATTTTGCATGTCCGCTCGAGCGAGGAAAGCTACGCTCAAGCGGGGACCTTGTTTTCAGAAATTTTACCAAGTGTTTCAACTCATATTTTGGCATCCTCATTGCATCTTAGGCATTCCTAAGACTTAATTAAGCCATGGTAATAAGGATATGGATTAGAAACACACTAAGAGAGGAACGTACTAAGTTAAGAGGTTACAAGATTGTGTTTTAAGCAATATGATAAGAAAAAACAAGAAGCAATGTAATGAAAGCTAAGCCGTGATGGCCACATGATTGTGTAATAATAAGATATGTTTGTGTAATGTACCTTTGTGGTTGTAGGTCAAGACTCGAACATTGATTGACCATTTACGGGAACCACTGTGAGTAACATTATTGTAAAGATACGTTTATATGAATTATGTTCCAAATCAAATATGATAGGTTATGATTTCTGAAATGATATTATTTACGTGAATGAATGTCCTATGTTTGAAATCTATTATGACATCCATAGATAGTCCAAAGTCATGGGAGACGGCATGTAAATGCGGGTCCATGACATATATGTGATTATGAGATCTCGTTTGCCACTTCATTGTGGTGATAAGTGTTTAATCGGTATCCGGAACCGATTACTCTAGTCGGAAGACGATATGTGATGTGTTCTATGGGATGTATCATTATTATGTTCAGATAAGAGAATGATTATGTTACGATATGTTTTATGATTATGAAATGTTCGAAATTCGTTCACTAACCCCTTTACCTTAATGTTATCCACTGGGTTATAGCTCACTGTGTGTATATATATGTATAGGTGAGCATTCTGGAGATCGAGCTTGAAGGCTTTGTCTGGATCTATGTTCTATTGTTAGCCAGCCATCGTGCCTCACGTGGAGGTTCCTAAAGTATCTCGTATCTCTGGTTATTTATGTATATCAGACTTTGTTGTTTTGCTAGCTGTACTTAAAATGTTACCCTGTGTGTGGGTATAATGTAAGAATGACTTTTGGATATGTATATAAAGTTTTTAAATATTCTATTTCATATAAGTCTGCACTGCTCATTGGACAATTATATTTATGTATTTGCTTCCGCTAGGCCCTTAATTTTGTCAATCAGTTCAGAGGCCTTTGATAATCCAAGGATTACTGGCTGGTTACGATGCTAAACCTATAGAGGCGGGTTTGGGTCGTGACATATACCAAGCTGGAGGACTCAATAAAGCAAGTTTGGGGGGAATTAGCTGAGGCTTTCATCACCCAGTATTCTTATAATACCCAGATTGAGGTAACCACTCGGGAACTGGAGGCGACCCGACAAGAGCCCAACGAGAGCCCAACGAGTGCTTCATGGCCTTCATCACCAGGTAGAGGACAAAGGTAGCCATGATGGCAAATAGCCTTTGTCACGACCCAAACCCGCCCCTATAGGTTTGGCACTGTAACCGGCCAGTAATCCGAGGATTACCTACGGCCTCTGAACAGATTAACATAATATTAGGGGCTAGCGGAAGCAAATACGAATATACAACGTCCATTGAGCTGTGCAGACTTATATGAGACAAAAATATTTTAAACTTTTTATTTACATATATACACATGACTTGAAGAACCAAACAAGAAAACATAACTTAAACTTTACATTACATAACGATAACACTTAACATATCTGGAACCTCCACGGGAGGTACATAGGTTGGCTGACACACGGATTCTAGGCAGAAGCCTCTAGCCTGGTCACGCGCCTGATCACCTACATACATAAATAATACAGTAAGCTAAAGCCCAGTGAATAATAACAGAGTAAAGGGTTTAATGAATGATGTCCATCACAGAGTTAAAAATCAGAGTTTATATCAGAAACAAAATCTTATCAAAACAGAGTCTTATGCATATTCAGATTTCAAATCAGAAACAGATTTAGATACATGCTCATATTCATATTCATATTCATATTCAGATTTTGCATAAGATCATATGTGGTACACCCATTAGCTAACAGATCAAATTGGTCTAGAGACCACAAACAGAGTTGGTACCAACAACCATAAAGGTCCATATCTTGCGCGCAAGTAGCCACGGTATTGTATCCCCCGGGCGAGGGCCTTATGCCACGGTATTGTATCCCCCGGGCGAGGGCCTTATGCCACAGTATTGTATCCCCCGGGCGAGGGCCTTATGCCACGGTATTGTATCCCCCGGGCGAGGGCCTTATGCCACGGTATTGTATCCCCCGGGCGAGGGCCTTATCGACTAAGGGTGCCACAAATACTTTTCAGAAAAACTGGACATTCATTCATTCATTTCCAACATATCATAGCTTTTCAAGAATCAATCATTTCGTATCATGGTATACTGAAAATACATAACATTGAACATAACTTTACAAAGTTATTACTTACAGTGGGCTGCAGAAACAAATCAGACAGACTGGACATATCAGGAAAATCAGGCAAGCAATGGCGCGTGACCTACACAAGCACATAACATATACACATTCAATTTTTCCGTCTAAATAGTCCGAGGTTCTACTACGCTTATTCTTTCTCATTTAAATAAACCGAGTTCTTATTTCACATATTCTTTCATCACTAAGTCCTTCTTTCCCAAACAGATTGATCATTTACTTGGCTTCTCAAACAATTACCACTAGGTCAATGATTCGTTCATTAACTAACTAATCTATGTTGATTAGTAACTTTTTATTCTTTAATGAGTCATGAATCATGTTTAGAATGCTTTGGAAAGAGATGAGGATAAAAATATGAACTAAATGCAACCTTCCAAAATGTGCTGAAAATGAGGTCTTCGCTCGAGCGCCACTTTGGTCGCTCGAGCGGACTATACAATTTTGAAAAACTGCTGGGAGCTTGATTTTCACGCTCGAGCGAGACTTCCCTCGCTCGAGCGAACAACGAAAATTCTGAAATTCTAAAATTGAAATTAAAGTTCAAATTTGGTATTCAAGGCTTCAAAACATGTATTTTAGTATACAAACATGGAAAACCATTTATTAAAGTCATAAATTCCTTAGAAAATTATTCACATGCATGAAATTGACATCAAAATTACTAGTTTTATATTCTTATAAATTTTCCAACTAGTTTCCATAATCTTAATCTTAACTTAATTCATAACCTCAATTTAATTCATAACCATAGATATCCCAAAATATGTTTTATTTAAATAAAATCTCAAATTACAAGTATGGATTAAAATCTAATTATAACATCAACACTTTATCTAACATTAGGGTTAATTCTAATTTTCCCATAAACTTGATGTTTATAAAACATTTCATTTTTCTTTTCAAAATATGAGATTGTTTACCTTAATTTATATCACAATTTAATCTCACTTTAAGGCATGAATTAAATTATAAAATCTTGAAAATTTACAATGCATGTAATGTTAAACTCCAAATATTTAATCTCAACATCAATTCTTAATCATCCACATGCATGTAACCCATTTCAAATTAATTTCCATATCCTTATTCTTGAGCTAATTTATCTTCATCTTCTTGTTTATGATTCCACATGCAAACTCAAATTTAACCTCATAAGCCCTTTTTACACATGATTTAAATCTAAAACTTGAAATTCTATCATGCATGCAAAGATGAACCCCAAATTCATGGAGGATAATGAAAATCAAACTTAAACTAATTAATTTCTAAATTGATTCCCATGATCATGAATTTAATTTGATTTCTTGCTCAAAACCCAATTTCTCACAAATTCCATGGAATTGATCTTAAACCCCTCTTAATTTTAAGTGTAATACATGAGCTCTACAAAGTCAAGATTGAAATTCTTACCCTTAATCTTTGATTTGGTAATTTCTTGATAATCCTCCCTTTTCCTATCTTGAATCTCCTTGAAAACCCATAAGAACAAAGAGGCAAGCTCTCTCTCCCTCTCTTTCTCTCTCTCTCTCTCGGCAGTGCACTCTCTCATTCTAATTTGTCTCCAGCAGAAACAAGCTTCCTTGACTCCAATCTTCATCTTTTATTTCATTATTTTATTTATTAACTTAGTGGGACACTTGGCTTTTCTAGGATTAAATTACTAATTTATGTATTAATTAAATGAAGTCTCACTTAGTCTTAACAAATTATAATTAACACTTGATCTAAATAAATCTCAATTAGCACATACTTTTATTAATCATAGTTAATTACAAATTCCACATAATTTAATTAGTCTAATTGATTCCAATTAAGACCCAATCATTCGTAATTAAATTTATCAATCTGAATCAGATTCCTAATCAAATTCCCAAAATACTCCAAATATTAAATTAAACTTATTTCCAACTTAAATTTTGGTTTCTTAAATCGTTTAGGTCTTCAATTTCTGATCAAACTCCAAGTTTCCGTCAATTAAATTATATATTCAAATAGGGCACATCATAATTAAATTTAATTTATAATAATCACAATCCTCAATCCTCATGACTGAATCAACTCCAATTAGGACCTAATTAATCGAATCTCAATTTCACTAAACTGAATCGAATATTTAATTAAACTCCCAAATGGGTCCGTAATTAAGATCAAATTGATTCAACTTTTCACTTCACTTACTTAAGCCATTTGGACCCTTAATTTCTAATTCCAAAATAAACCTTCAATAAAATCATATACGAGTCAGATTCCACAATCCTCATAAATCCCAAATAAATTATAATACTCAGCAATTAAATCTCAAATCTTCTTAATTAATCAAGTACTAATCATTATACGTGATGGGGTTGTTACAGCCTTCTAGAGAAAGATCAAGTCCATATGGTTGTCAAAAATTTGCGTAGAAGATTATTGCAAAAGATGATAGTTCTCTCACTTTTCAACTTCAAGGACCTCCATAAGATTGGGGTTCAAATTGAGGATGCTATCAAACAGGAAATCATTACAGAAGGAAATGAGCCCGTGAGAAAAATATTTACTTGTAGCTCCAATGCTATTCCTAGTAGTAGCATAGCTGCTGAATCTATACCTTTAGAAGTCAATGCAGTCATTGCCACCACTACCAAAACAACCAATCCCTTCGCCAACACTAGCCCACAAAGAGCCAAGTCAACCCAACCCCCAAATAAACCCTTTCACCCGCTCTACATGTCTCCAACTCATGCCATGGAAATCCTAGTAGAAAAGGGGCACCTCAAGCTCCTTGATCCCCCTCCCTAATATTCTACCAGCTAGACATGACCCTAATAAATACTGCACCTTTCACCAACAACGTGGTCATAAGACTGATCGTTGTTTTCGCTTACGCCATGCGATTCAAGATCTCATCGATAGCAAAACTATAGCTCTACCTTAACCCCAAAGAGCCAAGGCCACCTCCAACCCATTGCCACTCTATGACCAAACCCCACCGTCTTTCCACTTTAACCTCATCCATACACTACCATCTACTTTCAACCCCAACACATACGTTACATCTTTCCATTTGCCCAAACCCGAGGTGCTTATTTTAGTGACCATTGATTGATTCGTGATATACGCACCTCAATTCCAACCAAAACCCTAAAACCCTATGGTGGCAGATGATTTAGAGACAGAACTGGATATTATGACAGATATTCTCATGGACATGCACTTCCCTCTCTATGGTTTTCTTGAGCCATGGAGTGATCAAGAAGTAAAGAAGCACGAGAGAAGTTCTGGGTCTAACACTGGCTAAATCTATTATAAATCTTGAGACTAGCGTAGGACTAATAAACTCGGGGGATATTGCAATCATTTTTGTGATCGGGGATAGACCACATGTGAATTGCACGAATTTCATTCTAAACGCGGTTAATGGCCTGCACTTTAACTATTGAGAATGGCTTTATTCTGAGTTCTGAATTGAGTGTTAAGTCTGAGTTTGATTCCACAAAGTCTGTAGAGTTAGGATCAGGCTCGAGTCATTCTAGAAAGTCTAAGTCTGGTGATTTCGGTGGTGATAACCCGAACATCACTGTCCTATTTGTGTCTATCTTTTCACTTTCTTTCAAGTCTATTTCAACCGTTGAGCCAGAAGTTCTGAACAAAAATGCAATAATTTTAGCATATTTCTCTGTGCCTTTAAATCCTTGCATTGCCCAAAAATTTTCAAATTTGTTTCCAAAACTCTGATGAAAACGAAGAGGATTTTTTTTTTTGGTTGCGGGATTTGAAAATTTTGATCAACTGAGCAGAAGAGAGGCGTAATAAGCCCTTGATGGATAAGATTATTTCACTACCAAAGCCATTTTATTGGTACTAACCGGAAAGGATCGACACCTAACCATGCGAATTTCTGCACTTTCACTAAAGACATACAAGCCAACATCATAACTACAACCACACCCCCTAACCAGATTCATCAAGGTATTCACCCATTTTTTCTCAAAACCAATACATTTACAATGTTCAATGTATAATGATACACAATGCACAATGGATGAGAAATTAGTTTCAATTCAGCATAGTCCTCATGCAATGTCTACAACAAATAAGACTATCTTCCACCGATAGCTCAAAACAGATATTTCTATTCAATAGATAAATTCCAATCAAAAGATATATTTCCATCAATTACGATGGGAGTGATATTACATATCCAACTCCACCATCATCATCAACATAACCATTATTCCAATTCCACAATATTCAACATCATTTTCAATTTCCCTTTTCACAATTTCAAATATCCAAAATTAGGGCAAAACCCCATTTTCTTTCAAAATCAATTTTGAAAAAATATTTTCACAATTTCAACACAACTCATCCACAACCATTTTCACGAATCAATTTGGAAAACCTCTATTTTGATTTCAAACCAAACCCTAGGTTTCACCAAAAAAATCCCAAATAAATAACCCTTTTCAAAGAGCAAATAATTAAGCTAAAAATCATATAAAAGAGTCAAAAAAATCCGATTTCAAAAACACTAGATGCTCCAATTAAAACAAAGCCCTCGGTATGCTCAACGTTTTTCTCTGAAGGACTAATGTGAGGAAACTCATGGATTGAGAGTATTTGGAGCTAAAATTCAAGAACTAGAGAGAGAGAGTAGATCTAGGGTTTTGGAATGTTTAGAGGGAGAAATAGATGAAAAAGTTATTAAAAAAGGATGTCTCTCAGATTGATATATGCATAGACTACTCGAGCGAAGGAATGGTCGCTCGAGCGATAGACACAAAATGAAGAAACTACTCAAGCGACCAAAACCACTGCACGAGCGACCAAAAGTATCACTCGAGCGCACAATAACCCCTTTCTAGTAGTTTCAGACCTACAAAAGTTAGCTTGACCGCAAGAAAGATAGCTCGAGCGAAGAATTCAAACTCTCAATAGTTTTGCAGACTACAAAAGACCGCTCAAACGTAAAAATGGTCGCTCAAGCGAACAAGGAAAATTATGGACAATGCTTTGAAAAACTAACTTCCAAACCCGTTTCAATCACAACCAAAACTTCCAGTAGCCAAACTCAACAAATAAAATATGAAAATGAGCTGAACAATAGTTAAATACACAGGTTCACGGATCCAAAAGAAACAAATGGGTCGGGTCTAAACCAGAACCATTAAATTCGGCCTCTCTTTTCTCTTCTCTTTCTTTTCACCCGCCTCAAATCTAGATCTAGACTTTGCCATAGTCGAGGTCGTGCTACTGTCATTTCCGCCGTTGTAACTTTCACCGTCGTAATATAGTTTTAAGGTATAACTTGTGTGCGATAGCAATCTAGAAGCGAGAAAGCTCTATTTCAGATCTGTATATGTCCTAAACCATAATCTAAACTAGATTCTCTGATCTCAAAGCTCTTGTGTCTTCTCTCTTTTCTTCCAGATCAAGGTACAGATTTGATCTCGTAACTATAGTGTAGATATGGCTTTGTGTTCTATGGATCTTCCATATTGCAAAGAAATGTCCAGATATAAAGTTATATACGAATGCAGAAGATAATTCCAATGAACTGGTCTTCAGTGCTTCAATTTTTTTTACTAGTGCTTTAATTTTTTTGTAGTTCCTTTTTGTTGTTATTGTTGTTTAGGATTTAGTTGTTATTGTTGTTTATTATGATGAATATGTGGTGTGGTGTGGTGTGATGATGATGAATTTGTGGTAATGATCTGTTGGCTCTATTTCTTTTCTTTTTTTTTTTTTTTGATGATGATAAATAGATTACAAATGGATAAATTAAAAAAAAATCTTATTTGAATAGATAAAAAAATTAAACAGATAAGAGAAAAAGATAAGAGATTGATATAAAAAAAATTGAACAGATAAAGAATAAATTTGATTCAGCTTGGTATTTCAACAGATAGAAAAAAAAAAGAATAGATAATAAAATTTACACAGATAGGGAAAAAATTTGAATAGATAGAAATTTTTTGGAACCTATAGAGAAAAAATTTGAACAGATAGGATAAATTTTGAACAAATAGGGAAAATTTTTGAACAGATTGGAAAAAAATTTGAACAGATAGTCAACAAAAGTCAATAGATAAATTATAGGGTAAAATTGAAAACAAAATGTCCTTCAAAACTAATAAAAATACTTCTCATCAAACTATTTCACAAAAGGTGGACTTTTTACTAACAAAAAATATCTACTGTATCTAATGTCTTATATCTTCTTTAACTTAGACTTTTCAACAATTTTCTCTTTCTTCTTAAATATAAGGTAAATTATACTGACATCCCTTGAGGTTTGGTTCAATTGCATTACACCACCTGACGTTCTGAAAATTACATTCTCACACTTGTGATTAATAGTCTCATTTCACAAACCCTCTTACTTATATAAAAGACAACAATTCCTAACAGAAAAATAGAGAAAATTGCATTAAAAAAAAAAGTAAAGAAAAAAAAAAGAAAAAAAGAAGAGAAACTTAAGTAAAGTAAGAAAAAAGAGAGTGCATGGATTCAATATCTTCATTTCGTCTAAATAATTACAATAGTAGGGGGTTAGTATAATTTTCCAAATATCAAAGATAATATGTATTAAACTCAAATCTCAAGGGGTGTAAGTATAATTTATCCTTAAATATAAGATGCATGGATACACACCCCTAGTCTTTTCAAGTTATTAACCTTGTTTGGCTATAGGTTATTTTGCTAAAATAGTTAATAAAGATAAAATAGACTAAAATATCACATTTAAATTATAATCATTTTATTTTTTCACTCACAATCATTAAATCAATTATCAAAAAAAACAAAAAAACTATCATTCTAAACATAAAACTTTGAATAATGCTAGAGATATCAAATGTTCTACCAAATGTCTCACATAAATGTAAGACTCATAAAACTCACATGGTATGAGTCTCACACCCATATAAAATCTTTAGTAAAAAATATAATAAAACATTTAAAATTTGTAGCATTTTTCTAAAACTTTTTAATCAAAACTAAAATAACTACAGTGGCAAATAGTCAATTTCCAAACAATCGTGAATTCATCTAATAATTATTAGCATAATTACCCGTGAATAAATAATCAAAAATTAATTATTAAAATTAAATAATAATTTAAAAAAATTATCTAGAATATTTAGTAAAAATAATTTAGAATCAATTAAATTTTATTTATTTTTATCACAATTACATATAAGAGAATTTTTTTATATATTCTTATATCATTAATTATGTGCTCTAAGTTCTTAATAACAAATACATGTCATAATTTAATTGGTAAAAATTAAAAAATAAATCACAAAAATTATATTTATGTTAAAATATAATACATTTCGTCTTATGAGTTTCATAAATTTAATTTATCATATGATAGTAATAAATTACATTTGTCAATATATTAATTTTTTCATATTTTGTAAAGTCTAAAAATTTGTCTAGCATCAAAATTATAATTTATCTTATGTTATAAGATTTACGTAAAAATTGATTAGAATTCACTTGTTATATTAAATTTAAGCTTAACATTAGATTTACACAAACTTATCCTTCACCTAATCATTAAACATTATCTTTGTCTATTCTCAACTTATATAAATCATTTGACCTATCTATTTATTAAATCAATAAATAGATATTTGTAAGTATTTTTTATAATAATTAAAATTTTTGAACTTAGTTAAAAAAAAACTATATATTTATGTTAGTTATATATATATTTATGGATGAAAAAATTATCTAAGATAGAGCTACCTTAAATTGTAGGTCATATTCTAGTCTTAATAAATTTAAATTTTATCATAACTTATCAATTCGTGATTGATATGAGCAAATTTGGGGGGGTTTAATATTGAATTAACACTAAAAAGTAGCTAAGAAAATTTAGTTGAAGTCGATTTTTTTACCAATAATTCTTGATTTAAGTCTAGTCCTTAGAGAATTATCTAGTTCATGTCCAATCCATGAGTTAGGAGACCCATCTATTTATTTAATATTTAATTAGTAAATATATATATATTTTTTAAAAATATAACAAAAATATAAATTATGTACATATTTGTTTGGTAAATTTATTAATAATTTTAAAATTAATTAAGAAATTATGTAGTTATTCTTAAAACAATAACTTGTATTTTAACTCTTGTGTTATTTTTGTCCTTGCAATTTTAATTTATTCAATTTTAATCCTGAATTTATAATTTTGTCTCAATTTGGTCCAATTGTTATAATTGCTAGTGTTTTTTTATTTTTTTATTTTATTATTGAAAATACACACATGAGTAGTATCTGTTATAATTTTATAGATAAAATTATAAATTTGTTCAACTAAGTAAGTTAATGTTAACCAACTCAATAACTATTTTATTTAAAAAACCTTAACCGACATTATCAATTGGACCAAATTGATATAAAATCTAAAATTAATGGTTAAAATCAAGTTAATTAAAATTACAGAGATCAACTTGACACAAGAGACAAAATGCGGGGACTATCGATATAATTTACCTTTCTTAAATTATGTCTAATATTGATTGTATCAATATTAAGATATATTTATATCTGAAAAACTATTTAAAACCAGATCAGGTTAGAACTTGAATAAAAAATTGATAGCTTATTAAAAACATTTAATAATTATAAATTTAAATTTGATAAATTTTTCATTTAATTTTTTTCGTAATAGAATTAGGTTGTTTGATAATTATAATTTATAGTTTCAATTTTTCTTTGTATTTTTTTTAAATTTTTTTTAAATTATATATATTTATAATTTCTTTTGGAACTTTCCTTTTCAATCTCAAATTAGTTATAACTTGAATTTTATATAATTTATTTTTGACTTCTCATCTACAAAAACTAACAATGAACATAAATTGTTTTTTGAACATTGTAAAAAATAAATAAAGAAATATATTATCAATAATAATAATAACAACACATATTTTTATTTATTATGTGACATCTCACCACTATATTGATAATAGATATTAATAATAAAACTCATTACACTAATACAGTAATAATATATCATATGATAAATAACATGTGATCATAATAATTTTTTATAGTTATAAAAAAGTACCCAAAATGATATATAAAAAACAATATATGATTCATATTCAATTTTTATATAGTAAAATTTGTTGGAAATGGTAATAAATTCTGGGTAAAACCAGAATTTTATCCTAAGTTTGGTCTAATTTTTAGGTGGGCCCCGTGCGTCGTTTTACACGGGTCAAAGTGGTAACGCGTTCTATGCCGCGTTGTGATTCACGTGGTATATTTGGTTGCTTAAAACCATTACCGAGTGAATGGGAAATTGAAGCCAAAGTGTGCTCCATGGAAATGGAGTTTTGGTGAAAATTCCTTATTGCTTGTATAAAGCTTGTCCCACATTGATTTGGTGGGAGGTTTTGAAAGGGTTTATAAGGCATGGGTTTGGTACTTGGGGTGTGCCCCAAGGGGTACCCAAGTGTTTTAGAGGGAGAGGTTATGGGCAAAATGGGCTAGACCCATTGGACTCAAAAACCACCACACGCGCGCGCGCGTGCCGCCGCCGCCGTCCGTCCGGCTGGGCTTGGGCGCGGGTGTGTGGTTGGGTTGGGCTTGTTCGGCCCAATACTAATCTTTTTGGGCCAAAAATATTTGAATTTAATCCAGAATTCAAATTAAACTGGGTTTGGAATTTCTGTTCATCCAAACAAGGCCCTTCCCGTTTTCAAACAGAATTAAACTGGTTTGGCATTTTGGTTCATCCAAACAGGGCCCTTCCCGTTTTTATCTGTTTGAATAATTAACCAACAGATTCAAATCTGTTGAAATTCAAACCCAACAGGTTTCATACCTGTTCAATTCAAATCCTACAGCCACCTTAACATCTATAAATAGACCAGCCTCCCATTTGGATTATCACACCAATTTTCGTATTCCATCTCTGCTTTAAATCTCTGCCATATTGCTGCATTTTATTTCTGAAAGAAAGAGTGTAAACACTTAGTGTGTTCGACGAACAATTAAATTGTAGTGCTGCATTTAATTGTTGATTAGATCATTTCATCCTGGGAGATAGACGTCCAAGTTCTGAAAGCACCGTGGAGAGGACGAATCTGTCTTAAGGACACAGTGTTAAACACTGGACTTGATCAGAAAGTTATTCGAAGAATTTAACCAAGTAAGTTGATTAAATTATATTCTGTTTTTTTTTATTTGTTTATTAAAATCAGATTTTAATTTTGTTTTTGTAACAAAATAAAATCTGTTTTTATTTGTTTTGTTTTATTTTTTTTTTTGAGTTTGATTTATGTAATCAAACAAATTCTCTCCTTTTCTTTATTTAAATTCTAATTGTTGTTTTGTACACAATAGAATTAAATTCTAATTGTTGTTTTGTACACAATAGAATTAAATCGTTTAAATACAGTGAAGATTGTTGTCTAACAATCTTAAGACAGATTCCTTTTTGGTATCTTCATTGTATTTAATTTTCTGTTTTTCACAATAATATTCTGGTTGGAAAAACAAATAGTGATTTATGCTATTTGACAGATAGTAGTAATATACTGTCTCTTTTCTTTGACAACTAGTAGTACGATACTGGTGTCATTAACAATTTCAGAATATTATTTGGTATTACAGAAAATTATTTTGGTATTTTATTTTTCCTGTTTTAGTAACAAGGAAAATAAATTATTTTGTAATATAATTTTTTTCTGGTTTTAGTAACTAGAAAATTAATTTGTGTTTTAATTTTTTCTGATTTTTGTAATCAGAGATTATGGCTACTACAACTGAAACTGCATCTGGCAGTGGTACTCCTGTTGTTACACCAACATCAGTCCCTATTCAGAACCATGTTCATGTACCAATCAATCATGGAGAAAAACCGGAAAAATTTAATGGTACCGAGTTTAAGAGATGGCAGCAAAAGATGCTGTTCTATCTTACAACTCTTAATTGGCCCGGTTTCTCCATGAAGAGGCTCCAGCACTTAAAGAGGGTGAAAGTGATCGGCAAGTTGTTGCCGCTGTAGATGCTTGGAAACATTCAGATTTCCTGTGCAGAAACTACATCCTCAATGGCCTTGACAACATGCTGTATAATGTATACAGTCCTCTGAAGTCAGCAAAAGAATTATGGGATTCTTTGGAGAAGAAATACAAGACAGAAGATGCCGGCACAAAGAAATTTGTCGTCGGTAAATTTCTGGATTTTGTAATGGTCGACTCCCAAACGGTAATATCTCAAGTTCAAAGTTTTCAGATAATTTTGCATGATATTCATTCAGAAGGTATGACTCTTAGCGAATCTTTCCAAGTCGCTGCTTTGGTGGAAAAGTTACCACCGGCCTGGAAAGATTTCAAAAATTATTTAAAACATAAACGCAAGAGATGACCATGGATGAGTTAATTGTAAGATTATTGAGGAAGATAACCGAAAGGCTGAAAAGAGGAATGGGAAAAATCCATTGAATCCAAGGCTAATGTGGTTGAACAAGTTCAAAAACCACATAACAAAAAGAGGAAGTTTACTGGAGATGGTCCTAAACAAGGCAACAACAGTGGCAACAAGAAGTTCAAAGGAAAATGCTATAACTGTGGCAAGACTGGACATCGAGCTTCTGACTGCCGCCGTCCTAAGAAGGATCATGGAAGTACAAGCAAGAAGACCACCAATCAAGCCAATGTGACAGAATTGGATTACATCTCTGACGGAGTGAATGACATCAACCTCTCTGCTGTGGTGTCTGAGGCTAACTTGGTTGGAAATCCCAAAGAATGGTGGGTTGACACTGGAGCAACTCGTCACATATGTGCGGACAAGAAGATGTTCACTACCTACAAAGAGGCTGCAAATGGTGAACAACTTTCATGGGAAATTCTTCTACTTCTACTGTGGCTGGACAAGGGAAAGTGATCTTGAAGATGACATCAGGGAAAGAATTGACCCTCAACAACGTACTGCATGTACCTGACATCCGGAAGAATTTAGTTTCTGGTTCTTTGTTAAGTAAAAATGGTTTTAGGCTTGTTTTTGAGTCTGATAAATTTGTATTAACAAAGAGTGGTATGTATGTTGGTAAGGGATACATGAGTGATAGTCTCTTTAAGCTAAATGTAATGACAGTTGTACCAAAAGTTGCTATGAATGAGAATAATACATCTTTTGCTTATATTCTTGAGTCGAATTTATGGCATGGTAGATTAGGTCATGTGAATTTTGATGCTTTGCGTAGATTAATTGGATTAGATTATATACCAAAGGTTGAAATTAATCCTAATCATAAATGTGAAATTTGTGTAGAAGCAAAACTAACTAAGGCTCCATTTAAATCGGTTGAAAGAAAAACCGAACCTCTAGAATTAATTCATACTGATGTATGTGATCTAAAATTTATTCAAACTAGAGGAGGCAAAAAATATTTCATAACATTTATCGATGATTGCACAAGATATTGTTATGTTTATTTACTTAGAAGTAAAGATGAAGCCTTAGAAATGTTTAAACTCTACAAAATAGAAGTTGAAAATCAACTTGGTAAAACCATCAAAATGGTTAGAAGTGATAGAGGTGATGAATATGATGCACCATTAAATGAATTTTGTGCACAACATGGCATTATTCACCAAACTACAGCCCCTTATTCTCCACAGCAAAATGGAATTGCTGAAAGGAAGAAGAACTCTAAAAGAAATGATGAATGCCATGTTACTAAGTTCAGGCTTACCACAGAACTTGTGGGGGGAAGCAATATTGTCAGCTAATTATGTTCTTAATAGAATACCCCACAAGAAAACCAAAAGCATTCCTTATGAATTATGGAAAGGTCGACCACCTTCCTACAAATACTTAAAAGTGTGGGGGTGTTTGGCAAAAGTGGAAGTTCCTGTTCCTAAAAAGACTAAGATTGGACCAAAAACAGTAGATTGTGTGTTTATTGGTTATGCTCAGAATAGTAGTGCATATCGGTTTCTGACTTATAAATCAGAAATACCTGATATAAATGTAAACACTATTATAGAGTCAAGGAATGCTGTGTTTTTTGAACATGTCTTTCCTTACAAGAAAGGACAGGAATTAAGTTCACAGAAAAGAACTTATGATTGTACACAAAGTCAAGAGACTAATGACAATCAAACACAAGAGACTAGTAATAGTCTCAACCAACAGGATTTAACTAATGATGAACCAAGAAGAAGTAAGAGAGCAAGAACATCAAAATCCTTTGGTCCAGATTTTCTAACATACTTATTAGAAAATGAACCTCAAAGCTTTAAGGCAGCAATGACAGGTCCTGAAGCACCTTTGTGGAAAGAGGCTGTTATAATGAAATTGAATCCATTATGCAAATCATACTTGGGAATTGGTGGATCTTCCACCAGGTTCTAAACCTCTTGGATATAAATGGATATTCAAGAGAAAAATGAAAGCAGATGGTTCAATTGACAAGTATAAAGCGAGACTTGTAGTTAAAGGTTACAGACAAAAGGAAGGTCTGGACTATTTTGACACATATTCCCCTGTGACAAGAATAACATCCATTCGCATGCTTATTGCAATAGCAGCGTTGTTTAATTTAGAAATACATCAAATGGATGTTAAAACAGCTTTCTTAAACGGTGATCTAAATGAAGAGATCTATATGGAGCAACCCGAAGGATTTGTAGTATCAGGGCAAGAAAAGAAAGTTTGTCGACTTGTAAAATCCCTTTATGGATTAAAACAAGCACCTAAGCAATGGCATGAAAAATTTGATCATGCAATGCTTACTAATGGGTTTAAGATAAACGAATGTGACAAATGCGTCTATGTTAAAACACTGACCAAGGCTATGTCATAGTTTGTCTTTATGTGGATGACATGCTTATCATTGGAAGCAGTCAAAACATGATCAAATCAACTAAGCAAATGCTTAACAAAAGATTTGATATGAAAGATATGGGGGTCGCAGATGTTATATTAGGAATGAAAATTACAAAACATCTGACGGATATGCATTATCTCAATCTCATTATATTGAGAAAATACTTGATAAATTTATCAAGGATGATTTGAATTTAGCAAGAACACCTGTCGACATCAGTCTTTATTTATCGAAAAATAAAGGTGATGCAGTGTCTCAGTTAAAATACTCCCAAATCATTGGAAGCCTAATGTACCTAATGAATTGTACTCGTCCTGATATAGCTTATGCTATCAGTAAATTGAGTAGGTACACTAGTAACCCTGGAGAAGACCAGTGGAAAGCGATCATTCGAGTTCTTAGATATCTAAGATTTACTCGTGATCATGGTTTGAACTTTACTCGATATCCAGCAGTACTCGAAGGTTATTGTGATGCAAATTGGATATCGGATACTAAAGATTCAAAATCCACTAGTGGATATGTCTTTACTCTAAGAGGCGCTGCTGTTTCTTGGAAATCCACGAAACAAACTTGCATCGCACGATCCACAATGGAATCCGAGTTCATTGCTTTAGACAAAGCAGGTGAAGAAGCAGAATGGCTTCGTCACTTCTTAGAAGATATTCCAATGTGGCCAAAACCTGTGCCAGCTATTTGCATTCATTGTGATAGTCAATCTGCAATAGGTAGGGCACAGAATCATATGTATAACGGTAAGTCACGACATATTCGTCGTCGACATAATACCGTTAGGCAATTGTTGTCAAACGGAATAATCTCAATAGATTATATAAAATCTAAAGAAAATATTGCGGATCCGTTAACAAAAGGTTTGACAAAAGAGCTAGTGTATAGTTCATCTAAGGGGATGGGATTAAAGCCTATTACATAAGAGTCGTCATAATGGTAACCCTACTTATATGACTGGAGATCCCAAGAACTAAGTTTAAAGGGACAACTAAGTTATGTATGGCTCGCCAGAAATCACCAAGGGATTCAAATTCCCTACCCATTCCTATGGTGAGAGTGATATCTGCAACATATGTTGTCTGCAGGGGTATAAGGATAAGCTTTGCTTTTAATGATTACTTATATCTTGATTAAGGCATAAAATCAAGACGAGCATAAGAAGATACTCACAATAAGAATCACCTATATGAGTGTTGAACTGGGGCCGGTTCTATGAGAATGAAAGAGGCTACATTCTCTAGAAACACTCATGAAAACCAGGAGCGTTCAAGGCCAAAATGAACACAACAGTGAGAACCACGATGTGTTAGAAGATTTTTGTGTGAAATCTATTGTCTTGGCTTACACAAACGGCTGAACAATTCAAGGCATCACGTCCATTGGTTAGCCAGTAAGTCCGATAGGTTATCACTAGGGAAGGTTCAAGGCCGAAAACTACCTATCCTGATGCAAGATATTTTCGACTTATACTCTTTCGATAAATCTGCATTTTGTTGCATTTCCGTTGTCATCAAATTCCATTCATGTGGGGGATTGTTGGAAATGGTAATAAATTCTGGGTAAAACCAGAATTTTATCCTAAGTTTGGTCTAATTTTTAGGTGGGCCCCGTGCGTCGTTTTACACGGGTCAAAGTGGTAACGCGTTCTATGCCGCGTTGTGATTCACGTGGTATATTTGGTTGCTTAAAACCATTACCGAGTGAATGGGAAATTGAAGCCAAAGTGTGCTCCATGGAAATGGAGTTTTGGTGAAAATTCCTTATTGCTTGTATAAAGCTTGTCCCACATTGATTTGGTGGGAGGTTTTGAAAGGGTTTATAAGGCATAGGTTTGGTACTTGGGGTGTGCCCCAAGGGGTACCCAAGTGTTTTAGAGGGAGAGGTTATGGGCAAAATGGGCTAGACCCATTGGACTCAAAAACCACCACACGCGCGCGCGCGCGCCGCCGCCGCCGTCCGTCCGGTCGGTCGGGCGGGCTGGGCTGGGCCTGGGCTTGGGCGCGGGTGTGTGGTTGGGTTGGGCTTGTTCGGCCCAATACTAATCTTTTTGGGCCAAAAACATTTGAATTTAATCCAGAATTCAAATTAAACTGGGTTTGGAATTTCTGTTCATCCAAACAAGGCCCTTCCCGTTTTCAAACAGAATTAAACTGGTTTGGCATTTTGGTTCATCCAAACAGGGCCCTTCCCGTTTTTATCTGTTTGAATAATTAACCAACAGATTCAAATCTGTTGAAATTCAAACCCAACAGGTTTCATACCTGTTCAATTCAAATCCTACAGCCACCTTAACATCTATAAATAGACCAGCCTCCCATTTGGATTATCACACCAATTTTCGTATTCCATCTCTGCTTTAAATCTCTGCCATATTGCTGCATTTTTTTCTGAAAGAAAGAGTGTAACACTTAGTGTGTTCGACGAACAATTAAATTGTAGTGCTGCATTTAATTGTTGATTAGATCATTTCATCTTGGGAGATAGACGTCCAAGTTCTGAAAGCACCGTGGAGAGGACGAATCTGTCTTAAGGACACAGTGTTAAACACTGGACTTGATCAGAAAGTTATTCGAAGAATTTAACCAAGTAAGTTGATTAAATTATATTCTGTTTTTTTTTTATTTGTTTATTAAAATCAGATTTTAATTTTGTTTTTGTAACAAAATAAAATCTGTTTTTATTTGTTTTATTTTATTTTTTATTTTGAGTTTGATTTATGTAATCAAACAAATTCTCTCCTTTTCTTTATTTAAATTCTAATTGTTGTTTTGTACACAATAGAATTAAATTCTAATTGTTGTTTTGTACACAATAGAATTAAATCGTTTAAATACAGTGAAGATTGTTGTCTAACAAAATTCACACTTAATCTCAATCACACATTAGTTTTCTAAATCAATTCATCACCTAAACTATCTACTATTCTTTTAAGTAATATTCACCTTTTCAAAATTCACCCAAACAATACTTTGAGCGAGCTCATCATCATCCTTATTGTTGCCATGCTCACCACCTCCACTAACCACTATGCAACTTCGGTATAGTTTTTGTTATCTTTGCAAATTAAAAAAAACAATGTTGGGGAAATAAAAGAAGGTATTGTTGGAGTTTTAAGGAGTTAAAAATAAAAAATGAAAAAAATGTGTGGTTTTAGTTTTTTTTATTCCATATATGGGTGATAATTTTTTTTTTTAAAAATCCATAAATTATGGAATAGTGTTCATTATTTAAAATTTTATTTATTGATGGACAAGTCAATTAAATGTTTTTAATTTTTAACAAATAAAAAAATTTTGAAAAATTTGTTTAAGAAATTAAAAAAAATGGCCAAATCATAAAAAACAATATAAGACGTCATATTCTATTAAAAAACTCATAACTGTATTATCAATTTACATATATCAAAAATAATAATAACAATAATATAAAAAACACAAACATTCACCCAAAAATAAAAATAAAACTTCAAATTAACTCTCAAAACAAAGATAGTTAAACAGATATATATATATATATATATATATATTTATTTATTATCAATTTAGTTGGAAAAAAAAAGTCATATAGAGAAAAAAAAATAACTCACACGAAAATAGAAATTTATATATAAAAAAAAAATACAAACAAACAAACTTCTAATAAGTTTGGACTATTGACAAAGAGAGAGACTAATCTTTGTATCATTACATTTGGAGAGGAGTTGACTAGGATGAAACAAGGATCAAATATTGACTATTCTAAAGAGAGAGTTGTATTAAATTTTTAATTTGATTGGGTTTTTAAAATTTTAGGATTTATATTATTTTCAGAAAGGATGAGGGTGACTTACCATATTATTTTGAATTTTGAAATTTAAAATCATAGATTATTAGTGCTTTTATTGTTTCTTTATTTGAATTATTTTGATCAATATTATTTTTGAAAAGAGTGGGGTAACTTGTCATATTGTTTTGAATTTTAAAATTCAAAATCATAGATAATTAGAGTTTGTTTGTTTGTTTGTTTTTTTTTAAAGAATTTTTTGACTTAAGGAACTAACCGATAGAGTTGTTTATTTTTTTATTTTTTTTCATTAAAAATTAACAAAATTAGTTTGGGAGTTTAGAACTCCCACAATCAATGTTAAGTTCATTTTCCTTATATATATAGATTATTGAGGTAAGTCATGATGTGAGTTAGATATGTGATAAACATGTGAGTTTTATTAATTTAAAATATGATGGTGTGAGATATTTTCAAATTAGATTTGGTTAGATAGATTTTCGAGATTTTTAAAATTTAAAATTGATTATTGAGAAGCAAAAGAAAGATTTTAACTGAATAAATAAATCATATTTATTAATTTTATCTGTTTGTATGTTTGATTTTTAATTTCTGTTTTTAGGTTATGTTATATAAGATATAGATAGATACCCACAATTCTCATGAAAAATATTATCTGATTTTTTAATGAAGAGAAAAGAAAGACACGTTTTAATATTTTCTTTTGGAAATCGATAAGAGAAATTACAATAAAGAGATTATGAAATATTTTTTATCTTTCCATTTGAAATCCATAAATTAAGGGATAATTATTATTTCCAAAATAATTAAATATGTATGGGTGAAGTTGAAAAGGAAAGACAATTATTATTTTCAAAATAATTAAATATGTATGAGAGAAATTGAAAAGGACGAATAATTATTATTTTCAAAATAATTAAATATGTATGAGAGAAGTTGAAAATGGTGTGTATAGGAGAAGTCAAAATGGCTTGAAAGAAATCAATAATTGCTGAATTTCTTTTTTAAATAAAAAAATTAAAAAATTAAGATTGAGGTATTAGAACTCCCCAAGACTTATGAGTTAGAAACCCTTTCTTATTACAAAAATGTTTGAGGTCCTAAAAATTCTAGATTATTTTGAATTTTGAATTCAAAATTTAAAATCATAGATTTTGAATTCTAGAGACCCTTTCTTATTTTGAATTTTGAAATTTAAAATCATAGATTATTAGTGCCTTTATTGTTTCTTTATTTGAATTATTTTGAACAATATTATTTTTGAAAAGAGTGGTGGTAACTTATTATATTGTTTTGAATTTTAAAATTCAAAATCATAGATAATTAGAGTTTGTTTGTTTGTTTGTTTTTTTTTTTTTTTAAAATTTTGACTTAAGGAACTAACCGATAAAGTTGTTGATGTTGTTGTTGTTTTTTTTTTTCTTTTTTGTTAAAAATTAACAAAATTAGTTTGGGAGTTTAGAACTCCCACAATCAATGTTCTTAAAAAGTTCATTTCCTTGTATATATAGATTATTTAGGTAAGTCATGATGTGAGTTAGATATGTGATAGACATGTTAGTTTTATTGATTTAAAATATGATGGTGTGAGATATTTTCAAATTAGATTTGGTTAGATAGATTTTAAAGATTTTTAAAATTTAAAATTTGATATTGAGAAGCAAAAGAAAGATTTTAACTGAATAAATAAATCCTATTTATTAATTTTATCTGTTTTAATATCTGATTTTGAATTTTTGTTTTTGGGTTATGTTATATAAGATATAAATAGATACCCATAATTCTCATGAAAAATATTATATGATTTTTTGATGGAGAGAAAAGAAAGGCACGTTTTAATATTTTCTTTTGGAAATCGATAAGAGAAATTACAATAAAGAGATTATGAAATATTTTTTTTATCTTTCCATTTGAAATCCATAAATTAACGAATAATTATTATTTCTAAAATAATTAAATATGCATGGGAGAAGTTGAAAAGGAAATATAATTATTATTTTCAAAATAATTAAATATGTATGAGAGAAATTGAAAAGGAAAGATAATTATTATTTTCAAAATAATTAAATAGGTATGAGAAAAGTTAAAAATGGTGTGTATAGGAGAAGTCAAAAAGGTTTGAAAGAAATCAATAAGTGCTGAATTTATTTTTTAAATCAAAAAATTAAAAAATTAAGATTGAAGTATTAGCACTCTTCAAGACTTGTGAGTTAGAAATCCTTTCCTATTACAAAAATGCTTGAGGCCTCAAAAATTTTACCAAAAGTTTTACCAAATATCTCACATGGGTGCGTGACCCACATGAAACCCACATTGTATGGGTCCCACACCCATATGACATATGCGAAATGAGTGAGAGCACTAATTAGTGCCACCACTAATGATGTGACAGTGGGTCCCACCCACTGCCACAGTATTGTTGTGTCTGTTTTTTTGTTTTTAAAAGTAGATGCCATATCATTAGTGATTGCTTTAGAGCACCACTTTTAATGATATCTAGCATTGCTCTATGACATATTTGGAAAAACTTTTGGTAGAATTTGTCGGCTCCCTAATGTTACTATTCCTATTACAAAAATGTTAGAGGTCTCAAAAATTCTATCAAAAGTTCTACTAAATGTGTGTGGGACCCGCACTGAACCCAAATTATATGGTCCCACACCTATATGACATATTTGATAAAATTTTTGGTAAAATTTGTCACCTTCCTAGTTTTACTCTTCTTATTACAAAAAAATGCTAGAGGTCTCACAAATTTACCAAAATTTTACCAAATGTCATGAGTGTGGGACCCACATAGAATTTATATTGTATGAGTCTCACAACATAAGACATATTTGATAAAACTTTTAATAGAATTTGTAGGCTCCTGTGGGGATATATTTTCTGAGTACCAACACGTAGCAAGGTGACGCCGACGTGTCAGCCGAGGTGCCACGTGTTCTGGTCGTGACGCCGAGGTGATCTCGGCAAGGCCGAGGTTATCTCCGAAGATATCGGAATTCGAGATAAGTAGATAAGGGACAAGAGTCCTAGAATGAAAAGGGAACTCAACCTGGATGAGGGACAAGAGTCTTAAAATGAGAGAAGACTTCAGTTTGTATTAAGATAAGACTCTTAGAGAGTTTATCCTAATCTTACTGGGAGTCCAAGATTAGCAGTAATCCTGAGTCCATAGAAGTTAGGCTTCTATTGGGACTATGTTTATGTTGGCTATAAAAAGGAGGCACCCCCATGGGTCTAAGGTATGCTTTTTATGCTCAAGCTAGTAAGTTTAGCACTATTGATTATCTTTGAGAGACATTGAGTACTGACTTGATCGTCGGAGTACCCCCGGGTGGCGAACCACCACCGAAATCTTCTCTTTCTGTTACAGGTTAGCTAAAAGCCATCTATTCTGCCGGTGCTCTCCAGTTGATTACTAAGAGGGCAGTGTGATCAGAAAATCACTCACACAATTTGGCGCCGTCTATGGGAAAGAAAGAAGAATAGATGGCCAATGAAAGAAAAAAGAATAGATGGCTAATAACGGACAGAAGGATCAGACTGGAGACAACGCTCCTACTGGGAATGGGAGACCTATCAACCTCGACGTTGAAGGGAACAACCGCAATACAAAAACTCGTGACCAGAGTCACGGAGTGAAAGACGAAGGCCAAGAAGGTGACGCACCAAAGACAACAGATCGAAGCGGATACTACAACGAAGATGACCTCCGGGTATGGAAGGATAGATACCTGCGGAGGAACGAAGACCCTCTCAGAAGGGATGCAAAGACAGGGGGCATGAGCGCTCCCAAGGAGATAACATTCAAGTATAGAAGAACTCATCCTGAGTGAGCAGATCCCGGATTCCAGATCCTGGATCCTGGATCCCGGATCCTGGATCCCGGATCCGAGAAGACATGATCTCAGCCTAGACAAGTAGGCCCGAGAAGATGAGAGCTCAGCCTAAGTGAGCAGATCCCGGATCCTAGAAGACATGATCTCGGCCTAGATGAGTAGGTCCGAGAAGAGAAGAGCTCAACCTAAGTGAGCAGATCCAAGATTCTAGCAGACAAGATCTCGGCACTTAAGTCCGAAAAGAGAAGAGCTCAGTGAGCAAATCTCAGATCCCAGAAGATAAAAAAGAAAACACACAAGGTTGGACTGCAATTAGCCAAGTGGAAGACCTTTTATAAGGTTCGCAAAGGAGTATGTGGAAGCCATGCAGGGGGCAGAGAGAAGAAGAATATGTTTACCACTTGTTGAAATTTGTAGCAATTTACAAGTTGGTTAAACCGATATAATGTTTACCACTTGTTGAAATTTGTAGCAATTTACAAGTTGGTTAAACCGAGACGATGTTTACCACTTGTTGAAATTTGTAGCAATTTACAAGTTGGTTAAACCGAGATGATGTTTAACACTTGTTGAAATTCTGTGTGAATTTACAAGTCGAAGTTAAACCGATGTGATATTTAACACTTGTTGAAATTCTGTGTGAATTTACAAGTTGAAGTTAAACCGAGGTCATGTTTAACACTTGTTGAAATTCTGTGTGAATTTACAAGTTGAAGTTAAACCGATGTGATATTTAACACTTGTTGAAATTCTGTGTGAATTTATAAGTTGAAGTTAAACCGAGATGATGTTTAACACTTGTTGAAATTCTGTGTGAATTTACAAGTTGGTTAAACCGAGATGATGTTTAACACTTGTTGAAATTCTGTGTGAATTTACAAGTTGAAGTTAAACCGAGATGATATTTAACACTTGTTGAAATTCTGTGTGAATTTACAAGTTGAAGTTAAACCGATGTGATATTTAACACTTGTTGAAATTCTGTGTGAATTTACAAGTTGAAGTTAAACCGAGATGATGTTTAACACTTGTTGAGATTCTGTGTGAATTTACAAGTTGAAATTAAACCGAGGTCATGTTTAACACTAGTTGAAATTCTGTATGAATTTACAAGTTGAAGATAAACCGATGTGATATTTAACACTTGTTGAAATTCTGTGTGAATTTACAAGTTATAGTTAAAACCGAGGTTATGATAAAGGAAGATGGTTTAACACTTGTTGAAATTTTGAGAAAACTTCACAAGCTGAAGTTAAGCCGAGGTTATGATAAAGGAAGATGGTTTAACACTTGTTGAAATTTTGAGAAAAATTCACAAGCTGAAGTTAAGCCGAGGTTATGATAAAGGAAGATGGTTTAACACTTGTTGAAATTTTGAGAAAAATTTACAAACTGAAGTTAAGCCGATGTTATGATAAAGGATGATGGTTAAACACTTGTTGAAATTTTTGAGAAAAATTTACAAGTTAAAGTCAAGTTCAAGCAATATCTGCGTACTTGCCGAGACTACCAGGTTGTCAAAACTTGAAATATGGAAAACTGAAGTCTTGATAGAAGACATTGAGAAAGTGGCAAGTCCTAAGCAACACTTGTGAAAATATTTGTTACAATATTTTCAAGTGTTAGGACAAGGCCGAGATGAGCAAGATTAGAAGTTGTGACAGAGGTATTTTACCCGAAGAGATTGCACAGTCGAGGTGTACTTTGAAGACATGTAAATTATTCTAAGTATAGAATCATACAAGAGCAGAAAAAAGAAGACATACATTCAAAGAAGAAATCAGATAAATGCATTTAAAGAAGAAAGAAGGCACTTCGGCCCGAATATTGAAAAATAAATTATTCAGACTACAAAAATGGCACGTCGGCCGGATGAAAAGCATACAAAGACGGACAAAGTACAAGGTATAAGGTACAAGGTACAAGGAGTAAAAGAAGGAAACAAAACTACTCGGCATCAATGGCAGGATATAGAAGACAGTTGGGAAGACTTTTCAGCAGCCTTCTCGGCCTCGAGCTTAGCATCGATCTCCCGAAGAGTTTGATCAAGGCTCTTCTCGGCGATTGGCACCTCGGAGTTTGAAGGCAAGGATTGAAAGCAAGAATATGGAAAAAGACACAGAAAACAGAAACAATAATGTAATTCGTAATCAAGAATGGTGATGAAGCTATCAGGAAATCAAGACAAAAAGATTGCACAAGTGTATCAAGCCAAGAACAGTAGCAGAAATCAACAGATGTGTGAACGGTGCGTATTCAAGAAGATGATTTGGAAACAACGGGTAAAACAACAATGGTGATTAACAATGAAGCAGAGCTTCTTGGAAAGCAACAAGAAATAAAACCAGGAGGAACAGTGGCTTACTAGAAAGAGAGAAGCCGGAATGAAAATTGCCGAAGTCTGATGACAATGACAGAATGACGTAAGCTTCACCGGATGAGAGGAACGAAGACAGTTGCAGAAGCTTGAAAGCTTGGAACAATGACGGATTTAAGCAAAAGAGCTAGAAAGAGAAAAAACCAGAGGATTGAATGAAAAAAGAGAAAAATAGTCAAGAAGACGACAAAGTTCAAGAATAAAGCCAAGTGCACAGGTACTAAGTAAGTATGTGAAGAACAAGAAAGTAATGACCCAGACACGATGCTAGCAACAGAAATGACAAGAACAGTGCCAGACATTCAAACAATTCAAAACTTAAAGACAGACGAAAATAGAAGGCAACAGATGGCAAGTAAACAGATTCAGAAGAGTTATGAAAGATTGAGCTTAATAGCAAGTAAAGAGTTTATGAACCTACCAAGTGAAATGAACGCCGATATGAAAATCGCTGGAGTCAAATAGATGACTGGAAATCGGGAACTCACCAGAGAGTGTGAGTGGAGCAGTTGCAAAGCTCTTGGAGTTTACGAATTAATGGAACCAGAACCTCGGCTAGGAGGTGCGATTTCAAGCAGCTTGGAAATCATGAAACTTGATTCTTGACACCAGTGGATAGTAAAGTCTAGGGAACTTTGAGGTCGGCGAGTTTGATCTCGGACAGAGGGGCACTGATGAACGAACAGTGTAGGTTCCATCACATCAGAAATGTCGAGGTAATAGAACCTAGAGGGCAGTTGTGGGGATATATTTTCTGAGTACCAACACGTAGCAAGGTGACGTCGACGTGTTAGCCGAGGTGCCACGTGTCCTGGTCGTGACGCCGAGGTAATCTCGGCAAGGCCGAGGTTATCTCCGAAGATATCGGAATCCGAGATAAGTGGATAAGGGATAAGAGTCCTAGAATGAAAAGGGAACTCAACCTGGACGAGGGACAAGAGTCCTAGAATGAGAGAAGACTTCAGTTTGTATTAAGATAAGACTCTTAGAGAGTTTATCCTAATCTTACTGGAAGTCCAAGATTAGCAGTAATCCTGAGTCTATAGAAGTTAGGCTTCTATTGGGACTAGGTTTATGTTGGCTATAAAAAGGAGGCACCCCCATGGGTCTAAGGTATGCTTTTTATGCTCAAACTAGTGAGTTTAGCACTATTGATTATCTTTGAAAGATATTGAGTACTGACTTGATCGTCGGAGTACCCCGGGTGGCGAACAACCACCGGAGTCTTCTCTTTCTGTTGCAGGTTAGCTAAAAGTCATCTATTCTGCCGGTACTCTCCAATTAATTACTAAGCGGACAGTGTGATCAGAAAATCACTCACACAGCTCCCTAATATTACTTTACAAAAATGTCAAAAGAATTCTACTAACAATATAGGACCCACGTATAACCACATTGTATGGATCCACGCCCATATATATTTGGTAAAAAATTTGATAGAATTTGTGTTTTACTAGTATTACTCTTCGTATTATATAAAGATTCAAAAATTTTACTAAAAATTTTACCAAATATCTTACATGAGTGTGGGATCCATATGAGACCCACATTGTGTGGATCGTACACCCATATGAAATATTTAATAAAATTTATAATAGAATATTTGGATATCTACCGTTTCTCATAAAGATTCTTTCCCTCCGTCGTTTCGTTTCCACTTGCGCAGTACTTCACCACTGTCGGACGAGTCCTCGTCGTCAAAGCTTCTTCTCCTCTCTCTCTCTCTCTCTGTCTCTCTGTCTCCTCACATCTCGTTTTCTCTCTCTCCAACCCGAATGGCGGACAACGAAACCACCGCCTCCTCACCTGCGGTGGAAATCAAACGCTCTTGGGGCGACGAAGCCGAAGAAGAAGAACCAGACACCCCATCGACCTCCGACGACAAAACGACCTCCGACCTCAAACTCGACTCTCTATCTATCCACGATACCAAAAAGCTCCACAATTTCCTCGACGACCCCCAAGACTCCAACATCAAAGCCGTACTCTCTCTCTCTCACTCTCACTCTCTGTATTTCCTATTTCTAGGTTTTGATTTCACATTTGTAGGGTTTTCAATTGATTCCAGGTCACAGCGGGCGATACTTTGTATATATCTGCGAAGACATTCGAAGAATTGAATCTGTCTGCTGACTTGTTGAAGGGTTTATATGTGGAGATGAAGTTTGAGAGGCCGAGTAAGATCCAGACGATCAGTTTGCCTATGATTCTGACCCCTCCTTACAAGCACTTGATCGCTCAGGCACACAATGGTTCTGGCAAGACTACTTGTTTCGTGCTTGGCATGTTGAGCCGTGTTGATCCCAAACTCACTGCTCCTCAGGCGCTCTGTATCTGCCCTACCCGAGAATTGGCGATCCAGGTTCGTTAACATATGCAAATCTGTACATAATTTCTATTTGTTGATGTTTACAAGGATCTGACTGTTTGAACTCTGTTTAATAGATTTTTTTTTTGGCATGTGAATTTGGTTTTAATTAATGGTACTCTTTGGGTTGGGATTTCAGAGTTTTAATCATATTTATTTATTCCTTTATGTATATTTTGTTCTCTTTTGATCCTTGAAGTGTCTTTGTGAATTCAGGGTTCCCCTCCACCTTTGGATAGGGAAAGGGATCATGGATTATTTAGATAGGGAATGGGAAAATCTGAGGAAAATGTTAATGAAATATAAGCTCAATTTTTTGGATTTTAGGCTTCATTTGGCAAATGGGTTTGTAACCAAAAAGCGAAATATCACTCTCTCTACTTTCTGTACGCCTTTTCATAAAAAGCCAAAAAATAAACTAAAGTAGCCAATTGCCAAACGGGAAAGTGTGGTAGTGTGTGGTTTCTTTAGGTTGTTTGTGGGTGTTTAAGTTTTGTTGGTTGGGTTCGCTGTGGTGATTTTATTTATTTATTTGGCTGCTAGTCTATGTAGTTATGTATTTGTTATGTTCTGTTCTGCAATATTTGTGAAACTAAGGATGAATTAATGATATATGGTTCTCTGGTGGGTTTAAAGATTAGTGTTCTTTAACATGTAGTTTAATATTTAATCAATGGTAGCAAGTGGATCATGTGTACACATTTTGTTGGGACTTTTCTCTAGAGTGTTTGTGAGTTTAGGATTTAACTAATAGTAGTGGATGACAATGATGCAGAACATGGAAGTTCTTAAGAAGATGGGGAATTATACAGGAATTACTTCTGAATGTGCTATACCAATGGATAGCAGCAATTATGTTCCAATTTCAAGACGAGCACTAGTGACAGCACAAGTAGTGATTGGCACTCCTGGTACAATCAATAAATGGGTGACAGCAAAGAAATTGAGCACGAACTATTTGAAGATTCTTGTTTTTGATGAAGCTGACCACATGTTGGCAGAGGTACTATCATACCTCTTATTGAGATTATGTATGTTTTATGTGCTTATGATGAAACCCAAAAATTAGTGGCCTACTGTATCTAAATTTTTTGATATCGTTTTCCTTGCTATGCTGCTTTTGTGGTGACTATATGGTGACTTTCTCAATTCTAACATGTATGCCAACTTTTGTGATTTACTACTTCTTTCATACCCAAAATTAAATATCATGGAGGACCCTAATATTGTCTTTCATTGGAAAAGAAACAGAGTTAGAATGAGGAAATGGGGTAATTTAGATTTATCACATCTATCCAAGAGTGTCAATGTTTGAATTTGACATCCGAATGTTGATAACTTCTGATTAACATGTATTTGTGCTTTATTGTCTACGTGATTGTGGTATTTGATGATATCTCCTCAATCTCTGAGCTATTAGCTGTTTTTTATTCGTTAGCTATGTGAAAACTAGGTTGTATACTGATTTGTAGAGTCACAAGCAAATTGAGCAGAGCAAAGTTATATGCTGTTTGAGCTTGGATTGTTCGACTTAGATGATTTTTGAGCTCTGCTCAAGCTCAAGCTCAAGCTCAATGCCGTTGCGGTTTTGATGAAGGGCTGAGGAGGCACTTTGATGGAAGCAAAAATTCTGGCTGTTGTAGTGATTTAGTCTCTCTCTCAAGAAGTGTGCTGACCGAACGTACTTTTTAGCTTCCTTATACATATTACTATATAAGATTTCGTGTACACTTCTCTTAGAGGTCATGTATGACAAGAAATGACAAAATCAAAATTTGTGTGCGCAATTATTGGGCTGATTTTAATGAACCAAGCTCAGCTTGATCAAACTTGGCTCATTTAATTATTGAGCTATAGTTAGCAGGTTTGGGTTTGGCTTGTCTATGCTAACAAAAAGCTGAACAAGTCAAGCCTAAACTGTCTGTGAATGGCATGGTTCATGCAGCAATGCTACTTTGATACAACAAATGAATTTATAATTTTGATAAAGACAGCAAACAAATATCAGAAGTAATTAGATTATAAATTACATTTGTTGCTCTAGGATGTTGTCTGATTTTCTACCTTCTTATCCTTTTGTTTCTCCTTTGCATATGTTTCTCATATTAAGATTTTAATTAGGCTAAGCTTACAATGGGCTCAAGTTAGGTCATGGATATTTTTAATAATTATATTTCGTACTAGTTTGCTTATTGTTTTGCTTTGTTTTGTTTTCGTAGTGAAAATATCCTCCTTACTATTACACATGATCTTTTTTTTGATAGGCACAAGGGTGAATTCGTACTAGTTTGCTTATTGTTTTGCTTTGTTTTGTTTTCGTCGTGAAAACATCCTCCTTACTATTACATTACACATGATCTTTTTTTTGATAGGCACAAGGGTGAAGGGGGTTTTACGCCGGGGGGTCTTAGGTTCTTCAAAAAATTGTGAAATCCCACTTTTTGCTTTAAAAATTTTTAACCCGATGAAATGCCCCCCCAAAGTCAATCAACCCCTCAAAATTTTCAAACGCCCACTTTGTACAAGGGTTGCCTATCAAAAATTAATGTTCTCCAAAAATTCTATCCAATCTCATGTTAAAAGTTGTTAGACATAATGTAGCACTTGTGTCTTTTAAGGCTTTTGGTAAATGTATTTGGACCCTTCATTCTATTTTGGGAACCTTTGGTGTGTTTGTTGGAAGTCCCACATCGGTTACAAGATACATTTTTAGGTGGACAAACTTCTATATGTTTGTTGGAAGTCCCACATCGGTTACAAGACACATTTTAAGGTGGACAAACTCCTATATATAGATGCAAGTGCATAGGGTTAGCCTAGGAAGCACGGATACGGATACGGGATACGGATACGATACGATACGGACACGGCGATACGGCAAAATTCGAAAAAGTAGGATACGGATACGGCGGGGATACGTTCATAAAAAAATATTTTTTTCCACAATTTTTAGTAATGTAGCATACACAAAAATAAAACTTCAACAATTTTTAGTAATAAAACTTCAACAATCCCATAATTTGAATAATTTAAATTAACATGTCTTTAGGTGTTTATTTGACTAATTTATTTATTTATTTGTTTTAACCCTAAAGTTTATTTATTATTTGTTTTATAAGTAATTTGAATAATTTTTAATAACTTTATTTCATTTATTTATTTGTTTTATAAGTAATTTATAAGTTTATTTATTTATTTATTTCAGTTATTTGATTTTATTTACAGATCGATCATAAACACAGATCGAGACAGAAACAGATCTGTAAACACAGTCACTAAAAAAAACAGAGGGAGCGAAAGGGAGAGAGAGATCGAATATACTTATGAAACAAACACAGATCGAGACAGACAGAAACAAAAAAATAATAAAAATAAATATGTAAACACAGACACGACGAGATACAGATCGAGACAGATCGACCAAAACAGATCGAGAGAGGACGAAACAGATCGAGAGAGAGAGAAGACGAAACAGATCGAGATTATGGTATACAGAGATCGACGAAAGAGATCGATGCAAGCAAACAAACAGAGGGAGCGAAAGGGAGAGAGAGATCGACGAACCTGATCGAGAGAGAGGGACGACCGTCGAGCTGCTGTTCGAGATCGACTGAGAGGCAGACCGTGGAACTCCTCCTCCTCCTCCTCCTCCTCCTTCGCGGCTGCTGTTCGAATTCGACCTAGAAGGTAAGGTTGATTATTATTTTTTTTTGTTTTTGTTTTTTATTTGACCTAATTTTCATATTTTACATTTTTGCCCCATTTTAAGTTTTTTAAATTATTTTTTTGCCCCCGCCGTATCCATACCGTATCCTGACCGTATCCTCCCGTATCCGAAATTCAAAAATTAAAAAAAAAAATCGGATACTTCATTTCCCGTATCTGATACGTATTCTCGCGTATCGGGCGCGTATCCGTATCCGATACGTATTCGATACGCATACGTGGCCTATTTTGGAGTATCCGTGCTTCATAGGGGTTAGCTTATCAACTTCTATGGTTCTTTCTTGGTTTAATAAGCCATTACGAACCGAGCTTGAGTTATAAATTTTAGTTGTGCCGAGCTGAATTTTGGCCATAATTCCATTGGGATTTCGGCCATAGTTCCTTCGCCAAAGTTGTGTTATTTCTCGAGGGCTTTGTGGTGTGTGATGGAGATCGAGTTTCAACTCTTTTCATCTTCTCCGTTTGAGCTTCGAATTTGAGGTAGGGATAACCTACTCCTCTTTATGAGCTTTGTCTTTAAATTTTAGCATTTTGATATGTTGGGGGTGGTTGTGCAATTTTGGGAAAGTTTAGGGCTTTTGTGCAATTTTACAAAAGTTGGGGTTTTATTTATAATAACCCTATATGCATGTTTAGCATAGAGAAATGTTAGAATTGGGAATGTATGGGATTAAAGGGTGTAGTTGAATTTATTTATCGCTCACCTAATTGAAATGTTGATATATTATCCATGTTGTGCATTTATTTTCTGTTTAAAAATAACTGCTTTGGGCTATCGGTGGAGGATAGTCTTGATTGTTGTAGACAATGCATGATGATTAGGCAAACGAAAACTAATAAATGGAATGTGTCATAGAGTATGATGGTTGATAGAATACATTAACTTTATGTATTGATTGATGTGTATATGATATGTGTTTATATGCATGGTATTATATGGGAGGAGATAGGGGATGTACTCCACGGTTTAGGGGAAGATAGGGGATGGACTCCTAAACCGGATGTTGTGTCGGAGGAGATAAGGGATGTACTCCACGGTTTAGGGGAAGATAGGGGATGGACCTCTAAACCGGGTGTTGTGTAGGAGGAGATAGGGGATGGACTCCGTAGATACAGCTCATATGTTTATCTTGAGAAGTGTGATATAGTTCTTATACTTATCAGTGGAAGTGTTGATATAACTCATATGCTTATCTGTTGATGTGTTGATATAGCTAGTATGCTTATCTATTGTGAAATGAAGAAATGTTTAATATGAGTTACTGTCTCATATCGGTTATTTGGTCAGGTTCTGAACCATGGTTATGAATTGAGAATTGAAAAGGAATAAAAAAATGAAACTGTAATGTGTTATGAAAGAATGTAAAAGTGTTAACCATCTATCAAACTGTTAATCTTTTAGTCATTGTTCATAGCTGGTTTAGTGTATTTCTACTGGGCTGTTAGCTCACCCTATACGGGAATATCATTTTCAGGTACAGGTAGCATGCCACCTCCAAGGTATAGCTTGGGAGGCTTAAGGCGGGCAGACTTTATTGTCTTTCTTTCTTTTGATGTATTACATGTGAATTCAAGCCATGGGCTTAATGTGTAATTGAGTTAGTACTCTCTTTTTGTAACCAAGTGTTAACTTGGAAAGTTGTAAGCCCGTAGGGCATTTATTTGTTGTTAACATGTAATACTTTTCGTAATGAACTACTCTGATGAATAGAAGGATGTTGATCTTTTATATATCAATGCATGTCAATAATGTGGGTTTAATGTTATTATTTTTGAGGGCGTGACACATAATCCCACATCGCCAATCAAAGCCACCCAAGCTTGGTTAATATAATGTAAAGGCCTCTCCACTCATTGCCAATTGGTTTTCAGTTGGATGCTTTAACAAAAGTTAAACTACATATTAAAAAACCTTGCAATAAATAAGGGATATAATTTATTTGATTTGCATGAAATCATATTAAACTATTTTTTGCTAAAAGCAATGAAATTTTGCTAGAAAAAATGGATTGATCTCTTAGGGTTCCATTTGTAATTTTTTAATTGTACCATTTGTGAAGTTTTATGTGAACAATGCGAAATGAGTCAAATTAATGTGTTACTAGAAAACACTAATACCTTAGCAAATTATGTATTAATATACATGTTTTGGAACATGATACACTTCTGTATATGTTTTGTACAAGGAATGTAATTTTCTTGCATTTTCCACCATTCTCATACTAAACAAACACGGGAAAATTATAATTTTTCCCCCTCTTTCCTTCAATTTTCACCAGTGTCATCCTAACCAAACTTAGCCAAAGAAAAAATGTCATCATGTATCTCTATGGGTATACATTATGGTGGGGTTTTATCATTGACTTCCGAGGTTTGGCCATGTTATGTTGAGGTTGCCAAATTATTTATGAGATGTGAGTCAGGTAGTTCAGGATTATGGTGTTGATTAGTTTCAAGTAAGAGAATGTGTAAGATACCATTTATGTTTGAGTAATTTCAATGGCCTATATTGAGTTATCCTGCAATTTAGTTTACTCAGCATTAGTCCCCTGATATTTTGGCTAAATAAATTTTTACATTGATTAAGGCCTCGTTTGTCAACTATACATTCTAGTTAAAAAGCTAAAAAGTCACTATAAGTTGTCACATCACTCTCTTTACTTTTCTGCACATTTTTCGTAAAAAGCAAAAAAGTTATTAAAATAACTTGTTCCCAAACGAGGCCTAACAGAAGTATGGTAGTAATGATACAATTGCTTTTTAATTACTCAGCAAGTAATTGTACAATTTTGATTGTTTAATGTCTATATGATTTTATTAGGTTTCACTACAATTTAGGAAATAATGTTTATGCTTTATAGCTCATTAAGATTGTTCTGGTGCAGAGTGGCTTTAAAGATGATTCTGTGAGGATAATGAAAGCAATTGTCAGATGCAATCCAGACTGCCAGGTTAGTTGCACCCTTGTATTGTTATGCTGAAATAATTTTAAACATAAGCCTGTATTGCATGCCTGATTTTACCCTAGATTCTATGTAGGTTCTACATTTTGGTGAATATTAATTGACCAACAAGGTTTACTTTTATTTTTTTTTAATTTTTATTTGGTTATATATAGAGAGACAACGGTTTATTTGGGAGGGGAGATATTTTTCATCTTAACCTCTGGGAAATTGGAGATGTCAATAATCCTATCCAATATCATGGATACATAATGTCACTGTGGTTTGTCTAATTGAAACCAAAATTTGATTATTGAAACTGTAATCTGAGCAAGCTGCTTCAAATGATTACCGTTACTTCACCTTCATTCTATGCCATGATGGTTTGATGGGGGTGTAGTTGGTGGGTTGGTGATGATGAAACACTTTTGAATGGTGGTGGGATTGGTTGGAGTGTATAGTGATGGTTGAGAGAGAGAGAGAGAGAGGGAGAGAGAGAGAGAGGTGGCTACGTACGAGTTGTGCATTGATTGTTATATTTATGTTTTTTGTCTTTAGACAGTAAATTCTTTGGCATGACTATTTTTATCAACAGGAAAGAATGGACATACAGAGAAGTTTGTGCATAACATTTTATCCAAAAATAAAATAAAATAAAATAAAATTTGTGACATAAAATCATCAAAACCTGGCTATTCAATTATGACTATTATTGTTGAGAGAATTGATTACCAACAACTAGGTTACAACTTTTCAATTGAAGAAGAAATCTATTACCCACAACCATGGTTATCAAAATCACGGTCCGGATTGTGTAATCCTACGATCTTAAATTGTCAGAATGATCCATTTGATCATAAGCCATGTTTAAAATTAGCAACCTCATTATAATGTTTTTGTGGCTCACCATTAGTGCATTCAATATTATTCTGTGAAAGCTTTTTGATTGAATCCTAACAGGGATAAAGGTCCGAAGGAATCGGAAATGATGCAATCTACAAGAAGGGCAAGAAAAGCAAAGTTAAAGAAGTGCAATATTTGGAAATTGCTATAGGTTCAAGCTATTAGTGTTATTAAAAGTCTTATTTTATGATTTTTTAAGAGTTTTTAGGTCAGGGGTATTTTGGTAATTTTTACATTTGCTGTCATAGGCTGTAGGGTTCCCCATGGGTCGTCTTGCGAATCAAGTTATTTAATTAGTTTTTGTTTTTGATTATGTTTTTTTATTTGGTCTTAAGATAGGTTTTGGAAGTCAAAAGTATAGTAGTTTTTTTTTTTTTGGAGTCCTACTTGATTAAGGAAGTCTCTAAAGTCTATATAAAGTCATATAATACTTTCAGTTCAATAGAGTTAATATTTTAGAGAATTTCAAGATTTTTGAAGCTTTTCTATGGATTGCGTGATGTAATCAAACCCTCGGTGTGATCCCTAAGGGATTCTAGAAGTGATTCCTAGAACTTGGCTACGACCTATGTTGACAAGTGTCTCAACTACTGACTTTGCGACTTATGTTGATAGCAAGTGTGGGTTGTTACTTCTCTCTTAATATGGTATTAGAGCCAAAGTACTTAGGAATGGGTAGGGTGCGTGTCCCTGGCTTGCACGCCACATGTGCTATCGAGTGAGCACACTGGACATGAGGGAGGATGTGAAGCGAAGTCTCACATCGCCCAAGTATTAAAATAATATTAAGCATATATGCGTGACGGCACCCTCACCTCTCAAGACCGTGTACCAGTTGTGGTGCTGTATCAAGATTGGGAAGAACTTAGGGGTGTTTGGGAAATGACTTTTTAGTGACTTTTTGGTTTTTTATAAAAATATGTGCAGAAAAGTAGAGAATGATTTGACAACTTATAGTGATTTTTTGATTAAAAATTAAGGTTCCCAAACAAGGCCTTATTAGAAGTTTACCATGCCAACACTTGGCTATCATATGGGAAACCAACCATAAAACCTAAAGCGATGATACATACAACAAAGGATTGTGCAACCGTGACAACTCTAAAAATTGTTTAGTGAACTAGCTACTAAGCAAAAGTGGTCAAGATATTGTGGGGCAGTAACGCCAATTAGCAAGTAGCTCCCAACCTGCTAAGATGTTGAAAAAATTTCGTTGCAACTTTATCGCACTAAAATCTTGGGAGCAAGAGAACTAGATGTGCCAGTGTAAAAGAGTGGCATGTGCTGGAGTGCTATTGGTATGTAGGGTTTTTCCTACCTGGTGGATGGGGGGAGGAGACGCATAGAAGCTTGCTAAGGTGTTATCTTGGAATAACCTCTTTCTGAACTGTTTGCTTACCAAAGAGTACTTTGCTGAGTTCCTTGCTAGGTGGATTTGGGGAGGAAACACTTAGAAACTTGCTAATGTGTTGCCCTTGGAAAAACCTCTTTCCAAGCTCTTTGCTCACCACAAAGCGAGTACCCAATTCAATATATGGAACCTGAATACAAGTTGCATGATAGTTTGATTCCCCACAAATAAGAAGTCTCCAAGCTTGACCGTTCCCACACATGGGTGACTGGCTGGGGAAAGAACTTGAAAGTCATAATTGTAGTCTCAATTTCGACACAACCTATTTTGAGATTGGGACGAAGGATGAAAGATTTAAGTTCCATATAGGCTTCAAGCAAGATGTATCAGGGTACCAAAAAAAAAATCCTTTTCTTTGTTGTTTGCTCTAACTAGCTGAGTTACTTGAACCACTTTCCTAAAGTTTGAAGTTCATATTGTCTTCCGTCTGAAAGTAAAGCGAAGAGCAAAGTCAAGTAAGTATGATTTTTTGGATATATAGTATTCCTGCTACTAAAATTATATTGCAAGCTTTTGTCATGTTTGCATTGGTTATATGTGATAATGTAATTTAATGCTGAGAATTGGTGAATTTGTAATATAACTCAATTGCATTCGCAAGCTTCCAAATTTCATTTCCTTGCCTGGTGGATTTGGGGAGGAAACACTTAGAAACTTGTTAAGGTGTTGTCCTTGTTAAAACCTCTTACTGTGCTCTTTTGCTCGCCTACCTCGCCGAGTTGCTTGCTCTGTGGATTTGGGAAGGAAACACTTTGAAGTTTAAAAGGTGTTCTCCCTGTAAAAATCTCTTTCCAAGCTTGTTTGCTCGCCAAAGAGTGCCTCGTCGAGTTCCTTGCTTGGTGGATTTGGGGAGGAAACACTTAGAATTTTTCTGAAGTGCTGTTGTTGGAAAAGCCTTTTTCTGAGCTCTTTTTCTCGCCAAAGAGTTCCTTACCTAATTCCTTGCTCGGCAGATATGGGGGGGAAATGTTGAAAACCTTTCTAAGGTGTGTCCTTTGAAAAATTTATAGCAGCACTCTTAGCTCGTTAGAGTACCTTGCCAAGTTCCTTTTAGTGGATGTTTGGAGAAATAAGACCTGACAAGGTTAGGCATTCTCACAAAAGTCCTAGCTCAGCTAGGCATTCTTTGGAGTAAGCCCTAGCAAGGCTAGGCATCTCCTAGTCTGACTAGGCAATCTATGGAGAAATAAGACCTAGCAAGGTTAGGCATCCTCTGGTATCTCGGCTAGGCACTCTTTGGAGTAAGATCTAGCAAGGCTAGGCATCCTCTTTTAGCTTGGCTAGGCACTCTTTGGTGTGAGACCTAGCAAGGTTAGGCATCCTTGTAAAAGTCCTAGCCCAGTTAGGCACTCTATAGAGGAATAAGACCTAGTAAGGCTAGGCATCTTTGCAAAAGTCCAAGCTTGGCTAGGCACTACGCATCCTCATAAAGGTCTTAGCTTGGCTAGGCACTTTTGGAGTAAGACCTAGCAGGTATCCTCAGAAAGGTCCTTGCCCCCGACTAGGCTTTCTTTTTTTTTGAAAAGCCAACAAGAAGTTTTATTAAAGAAGAAAGTGTGGAGGACAAGAAGTCCTCATACAATGAACAAAAACCCAATCAAAATACAAACAGCTATCAGAAAAAGAAAGAGAAAACAAGAAAATCCAAACACTAGGGGTTGCAAACAGCAAACCAATCCCTAGAAATCAAGAAAAGTGGAACTCCTTTAAACGGAGGAGACACAAAAGCCCCAAAAGAAGCCAAAAAACCTGCCCTATCCCATAAAGAATCTACAACAGCCTCCTTTCCATCAAAGATTCTTGAATTCCTTTCCAGCCAGATGATCCAGAAAATAGCACAAACAATACAAGACCACAAAACTTTGGCTTTCTTAGAGCCGCCAAACCCATCAAACTTAACCAGAAGCATATGTGTGCAATCCCGTGGAGCAACCCATGTAACATCACACAAACCAAATAGACGCTGCCATAACTGCATAGCCACCGAACAATGAAGAAATAGATGATCTGCCGATTCCGAACTCCTCTTGCATATCACGCACCAATGAGGGCAAAGATAGTGATTAGGCCTTCTCCTTTGGAAAAGGTCATTGGTCATGACGCCTCTATGAGCTAAGGACCACATGAAAAACTTGACTTTATGAGGAACACCCGTTTTCCAGATTTTCATATGAAGAGGAAACAAAGGAACAGAAGATTTATCAATGAGATTGTCAAACAAAGATTTACAAGAAAAGACCCCTGAAGAACTGATATTCCATATCCTTTTATCGGGAGATAAAACTAAGGAAACCCCATCTATCAATGTCAACAAAGATGTCAACTCAAGAGACTCCCTATCACTTAGATTCCTAAAGAAATTAAAATTCCAAGAGATTGGTGCCACATTAGAACATGCCACCGACGCAATTGACACATTTCGTGCATGAACCAATCGGTATAAAAGTGGAAAAGCTTGATCAAAAGATGTCTCACCCACCCAAACATCCTCCCAAAATCGAATGCTGGCCCCATCACCCACTTTCATAGACACAAACCGAGACACAATGGGAAACAAACGAGAGATAGACTTCCACAGAGAACGTCAATTGCCTCTGCTAACCACAATAGAATCTCTACCATTAGCCTGAGTTCCGTACTTGCTTCTAATAATAGAATACCATAAAGACTCACTTTCCTCGGGAAATCTCCACAACCATTTGCTCAGGAGGGCAATGTTTCTAGCAACAATGTTCCCAATAGCAAGACCCCCTTTACGCCGAGGGAGAGAGACAACCTTCCAATTGACTAAGTGATCCCTCTTACCCTCATCACACCCCTCCCACAAAAAAATCTCTTAACAATTTCTCAATTTGCCTTGCAAAATGAACCGGTATCTTGAAAATGGACAAAAAATAAATAGGAATACAGCTCAACACTGATTGTACCAAAGTATATCTTCCACCTCGAGACAACAATGCTCGCTTCCAACTCTCCAATCTTTTCCCAATCTTAACAAGGATTGGATTCCAAAAGGCCTCTGTTCTAGGATCGCCACCCAATGGGAGCCCAAATACTTGAGAGGGAGCTCAATGGGGCAACACAACACATCTACCATACGAAGCTCGTAACTATGCTCAAGATTAATACCCCAACACAACTCTTAGTGAGATTGACCTTAAGGCCAGAAACA